>BGKB01000017.1:454033-936141 GCA_003116975.1 Aurantiochytrium sp. KH105 | reverse complement strand
CGCGCCCGCCTGCCCATATATTACATAGGGCGCCCGGGTCTAACTTTGCAACGAGTTGACTTTGCAGACCAAGAGTGCGGCAATCGACGTTTCTCGCCGTTGGGCGAACGGTCGACAAACCGATTCGAAAAAAAAATCAAAGCCGGAGGGGTCTAGGTGCCGATTGGCCTGCTGTTTTTGGTACATTTCACTCGCGAACTCCGTGTTAAAAAAAATTTCAAAAAAAATGAAAACAACAAGGATTAACGGCAGCGATGTGCATCCGTTTGGTGCGATAGATCCGTTCCAAGATTCTTGCTGGTCAGTCATTCTTGATCCTGACACGTTGTGAGTTCCTCGTTGCTCCCTGTCACTCACTTGAGCGTCTGCAGCGATGAAGTCTTTGCAAGGGCACCAGCTAGCGCCTTTGCGGCACCATTACCGATTCCATTTTCCTCAAGACTGGGCTTTTGTATCATGAACAATGTGGTGAGGTAGATGGGGAAAAGCGTCATGTGAGGATCATTGGCGGCAGCATGTTGCATCCGTATGGTGTAATAAGTTCATTGTTACGTTCTTGTTGATTCTTCATGAGTTTGCCAATTGTACAGGAGAAAGTACGATTGGGAGTTTGAACCCTAGTCCACTCACGGCGCTCGGCCATTTGCGTTCCTCTGCGCTGGCCGTTGCAATTGCGTTCCTCCGAAAATCCCCCCCCCTCCCCCCTCCATCCCTCCCTCCCTAGCTCGCCCGCGCCCGACTCGCCCGCGCCCGGCTCGCCCGCGCCCGGCTCGCCCCCACAGTGAGTTCCTGTCCTACGCGCGCTGTCCTGTGCACGTTGTCCTGCGCTGTCTGTGCAGCCTGTCCTGCGCAGCGGCCTGGTGGCGCTGATCCTGTCTCGCGTCGCTCGGGGCGGTCGCTCGCTGTCGATGACGACCCCTAAGATCGGGGCTGCAGCCGGGGGGCGCGCCGTGTCGCCCCGACTCGCGAGCGGCGATCAAGCATCCACGCCCCGCACGCCTCGCCACGATGCGGCGCCTGCTCCGAGATGGGTTCGTGCAAACCTAACATACATGTTATAGGGCCTAGCGCATGTTAGACGTGACGACGATCCGAACTGCCTAATGTGCGAAAGTTTCATTTGGGCGGTGGCGCACGTGCCGAGCCCAACCCCCTCGCTCCAGAGCCTGCCGCCAGCTCCAGCTTTACCGCTGCCGCTCCGCACAGCCACGGTGTCCACGGCCAGACAGCCACCGTGGCCAGCGGCCGAGGGAGGCAGCAAGCGAGCTAGAGCGCTTGTGTACGCGGGTGCGTGCGTGCGTGCGTGGGAGCGAGCGTGTGTGCGTGCGCGCGGCCAGCGGGCCGGCCCAGTTGTGGCAGCTGCACCGCCTGCTGCAGCTGCAGTATAGCCATGGTAGCTGGGGCAGGCCGGACGAGATTCGGCCCGCGCTGGTCGGGGGGTGCTGAAGTAATTGGAAGCCCGAGACGGGCGACTGTTTGTTATTTGCTAGGCTTATTACTGCCTGACGTTCGTGATGTGCAGCAAAAGGCAAGACAAGCTGCACGGCAAACCGCAAGGCAAATCGCAAACGCTGCACGTGTCCCCAAGAGTGAAAAACAAGAAGCTAGCCAAGGAAGGTCGGAAAACGTCTCCGTCAAAGGAATCAAGATGAAGGTCTTCACCGCACTTTCGCTTGCTGCCATGGCGGCATCAACGACCGCGGCTCTGCCATTCGACAACTCGTTGACGACCCTGCAGCGCGGTCTCATGAAGCGTGCGCTGCAGGGAAGCGACTCGGATGTCACGCTCAATGCTGATTATGTCGCCAAGCTCTTCGAAGCAAGCTTCGTTGGTCGCTGCCTCGAACATTACGACCTGGCAGACTACTTTCTGTGCGAGATCAACTACATCTCTGACGAAGTGTTCGAGATGGCCGGTGAGGTTGCCAGCTTCGCCATCGCTGGCGAGAGAATTGACGTTGAGTTCAGCCCGTTGGACGTCTATGGAGCTTTTGGTGTAGTCCAAGCTTTCAACACCACCCTTAACTACAATGTCTCGGACATGACTGTTGACACGTGCCAAAACGCCTTCCTCGATAAGCCGATGCTCCAGTGCCCATTCCTCATTGATGCGAACGACCTTCAAGCCTTCAACGCTGCCATTCAACTTGACACTCCGTTCGGCGACGTCGAGGCGTGCGAGGACCTCCAGAACCTGATCATCTCGGCTGAAACAGACCCCGAAGACTTTTACGCAGAGCTAGGCACGCAGTGTTCCGAAGACAGCGCCTCGGTTCAGCAGCGCCGTGCTCTCCAAGACGACGGAGATGGACCTGAAATGCATCTTTTTGACTATAAGGCTCTTTCTGAGGAATTGTTCAATGAGACAGGCGTGATCACTTTATTCCTTAAAGAGTACAACGCTATTGCCGACCGTTGCGATGAGGTGGCCCCCAACACCGTCGCCCGGCCCCCGAGCCCTGCTTCGCTCACAATGCCGTCCCTCATTACTGTGGCGGCAGCTCTCCTGCTGTCCGCCTTTGCCCAGTAAAGCTCACTTTGATGAAGGTCTTGTACTTTCTCAAAAATAAAGACATTCGCGCATTCTGCAACCTGCAGAACATGAATATGTCTTCAGGATCCGAGTCGTGGTGATCTTGAAATGTCGAAAAAGAGAGCTTTTCAAAATCTCATTCATTGTCACCTCACTTTTTTCCTCATTTTGGCAGATTTCTAACCACATGAAACCGAACGAAAAACCGAACGAAATTTCATTTGCCTGATCTCTTCCAGCGCGCTCAAAATAAACTCGCGCGCCTTGAAATTAAGCACAGGGAAGGATCTCTGCCCGTAGATTGCTGTGCCAAATTTTAAAGGCTTGGGAACCAGTTTTGGTCAAGGGGTAGGGAAAACTAGATTTGGGGGAAGGCGGCGGAGAAGTGGCCTATTTGGCCAGAATAGACCGATACAGTGAGACCGAACGAAATTAAAATTTGAAAAAAAAAACACGAGCGTCACTCTGGCACAAAAAGACAACGTCATTAACGACGACATTCTGCCGCAGCTTCAAGTATCGAACCACGGCCAGTGGGCCGTCGCGCGGCCGTCACACATCGCGGCAGATTAGGCAAAGGTTTTTTAGTACAAGCGTCTTGCTTGTCTGCTTGCTAAAAGTTTCAGACAATAAAGAAAAAAGCCCCAAAACTGACCTGCGGTGACCCACCACATCGAGAAAAAAAATAAAGGAAATGTCTCTAATAAAAGGGTGCGTATCTAGCTAGCATCGATGCGCATTTACAGGAGAGGTTGCCTTGCAATTCATGCATTGAAACATCTGAGCACCAGGAGGCGCGCCGAGAAGCGTGCTGCAGTTGGGGCATTTCACACGCGTCAAATTGCTCGAACCGCCAGGACGTGCTGCATTACACATTTCACATTTGCTAGCCTCGGGTTTGTTCTCAAATGTGCACTGTGGGCATGACCACAGCTTTGGTTTGCTTGCCGGCGGCGAAGACCGCATCGAGGACCCAGTCTTGGCTGCGCGCTCTCTTGCACGTGCATCCTCCTCAGCCTGGAGCTTCATGGCCAGCTGCGCGTCGGTCATTGCCGTTTCCTGGCTTCCACCCGAACGGCCCGTGAAGCTGGATCCCAAAGACTTGTTGCTGTACGTGGGCAAGAGCGTTCCGCTGCCTCCCATGCTATGACGACTACTCATGTTTCCACTGCTGCTCACGCTGCTACTGCTGCTGCTTCCGATGCCACCTCGAAGTGGAGGCGGGCCAAGGGCTGGCTGCTGCGGTGCCAAAAGAGGCGACGCCTTGGGCAGCGAACCCTGACGCCCATTCGCACTCATTGGCATCGGCGGAGGAGGAGGCCGCGAGGCGCTCGCGCCACCTACACTGCTCCCGCTTCCCGCGAACGACGCCTGCGGGGGTGGTTTGGGCGTCACATGACCATTCATGCCTGAAGAACCTGAAGACACCGACCCAGGACCGCGAGGACGGTTTTGTTGCCCACTCGGCACGGGACCGGTCCCTGGTCCTGGTCCTGGTGGCGGCGCGACACGGGGTCGGGACATGTCTTGCTTCAATGTCTCCCCTGTGCCAATGAAGCGCACAACATTCGCCGCAGTCTGTGCGGCAAAGGTCTCCGAAGTCGCACTCGTGGCGATACGCTTCAGAGCGGCCATAAGCTTGGAATTTTTGCCAGCCTTGAGACGCGCATCGTTCACCAGCAAAAGCGAGTTTAATCCAAGCAAACCTTCCGTAACCACTGCAGCAGATTGCACTTTGTCCCCGAGGATCAGCTTCACACAAGAGTCAACCGCGCCCTCGAGCTGCGAGTCTCGGTCGCTGACAGCCGTATCTTTGCCGTTGCGCACCTCCTCGCCTTCCTCCTCATCATCCTCATCTTGTTCTTGTTCTTGTGGTTTGAAAGACCCCATCACTGCCACTAAACCACAAAGATGGCGCAAAAGCGACGCTGCATCCTGGGCAAACTCACCAGGCTTGCCACCTTCTTCGAGCATTGCATCAAGCTGCGTGAAAATGCCACGTTCGATAATCACCTTGCCGAGCGAAGGCACCATTGCGGACACACCAAGCGCTTGCAACGCGGGCCCACGCGCATCCTTAAAGGCAGCCTCGCTCATGACCTTATCGACGAGGCCCGTCACGACTTCCTCCTCGAGCACGGCAGGACCCAGGTCAGCGACAAACTGCGTGGCGGCCTTGACAAGGCCAGGGTCCTGTGCCGAGGCAAAGACGCGGCAAGCAATATCCGAAAGGCTCGGATCTGCGCTGACAATAGCTTCACGGTGCTCGCCCAGGGTCGCCAGACGCGAAAGCGTTGCAAAGGCGTGCGTCGCACGCTGTACATTCTCCTCGCCTTCCATGTCGAAACGGGAAACCACTTCGGCCAGAGCCGGAAGAACGCTATCGCCGCTTTTCATGATCGCCTTTTGCACAGCCGGTCCGCCGCGAGCTAGAGACGCAATCGCCTCTAGTCCGGCTGAAAGAGCGGCTTCCGCGTGCTCTTCCGCAGGGAAAATTTCCTGCGCTCGCGTCAGCAGTGTCGCCAGGGCCGGAATCGCCTTGGTGCCAATGATTGCATCATCCACGCCACGATCCCCGGCGTCGTGAACCAAGGATGCCAAGAGCTTGGCCGCTTGAAGCACAACGGCAGCCTCGAGGTCTGCGGCGACGGTGGCGTCTTCCTCTTGATCTTGCTGTTTCAAAAGGGGCTCCAAGAGCCTTGCCACCGTCCGGATCGTTCCTGCAGCGGTGAGCGTAGCCACGAGCGAGGTCTCCTTGGCAAGACGGCCGAGAGTTCGCAGGCACGCCTTGGTGAGCGGCTCTGGGCAAGCTTCCGCCATGACCAGATTAATGGACCGCGCGGATCGACCAAGCAGTGTCGTTTCATTTGGCGAAAGCGACCCGGGAAGTCGGCCCAATAACAGAACGGCGTGCTCACACAGTTCCAGACGATCGCATCCGCTCGGCGTCGGGCTTGCGTCACGAATATGCGCATCCAAAATCGTAATGACGGCGTCGATCGTATCACGTCTCTTGCCAAGCTTTTCAATGCCGGTCCACAGCGAAGACGTGGGCGCCTCGTCGCCCGCCACTTCTTCGTCAGCTTCCTGGCCACTTCCAGCGCCTTGAACAGCCTTACTCAAAGAGAATAAAGCCGAAAGCGTGTGCTCCGACGTTGCCGAACGCGGTCGCCCAAGACGCCGCTCCCGCAGCAGGAGCGCAACGAGACTTGGGATGACACCTGCAGCCACGAGCGCTTCGCGGGCCACGGACGACCCAGAGAGAAGCGCACATGCCGCTGCAGCCTCCTTGGCTGGAGACTCGGACTTATCAGCACCAAAATGCTCAGGGGGCGTCAACAGTTGCACCATAACGGGCAAGACCTCCAAAATAGTTGGCGAGGCGCACAGTGCATATCCAGGCGAGTCGCCGCACAGAGCCGCAATGGTCGAACACGCCTGGCCCTGCACACGAGGAGGCCCTAGCTTGAGCAACGACACGGCCGAGTCGATGTCAGCATTCACCACGAGCTGCTGCCATAGCGTGTCGCTATCCTTGGCGACAGCAAGTAGAATTTCGAGCGCCTGCGCGGCAACGCTGCTGTCCGGCGTCTTCAACAGGCGGAGAAGGGTGTCTGTTGCCCCCGTCTCGGCAGTAATCTTTGCAGCATTGGCAGCCTCCCCCGCCAAAACAGACAGGCACTTGAGCGAAAGCTCAGGAATCGGTACCTCGCGCTGCTCGGCGAGGTGCAAAAGCTTTGGAGCAGCCCCTTGGTCCACAATAGCGACGCGACACCGCTTCGAGGACTCGGCGAGCGCCGTCAATGTCTGCAAACCGGACTCTACGGCCTCGCCGCCCTTTTCCGACAACAAGCCCAAAAGTGCAAAAACGGCTCCGGCATCGAGTACCATGTCAGCATGTTTCTCGAGTTTGGCCAAATTGGAAATCACAGACGCAATATCCGCGAGCAGCGTCGACTGCGAGTCGCTGCTCAAGAGCATTTCAATCAGTTGCGGAAGCGCAACCGAGGCAATCGCCTCCCAATTGCCGCTGTGATACGAAAGACTCCGCAATGCCCGGACCGCGGACAGCTGCATGGCCAGGTGCTCATCATTTGAAGCACCCACAGACGGTGCCTCGAGCACACGCGCGATTGCGCGCACGCCAAAGCGTACATCGTCCGCCGTTGCCGTTGAAATCGTGTCGGAGCGTCCGCCCGAAGCGTTCCCGCCGCTGCACAGCCGACCAAAAAGTGCAATGCCGTACTGCCGCAGCTGCGTCACAAGGTGCCCAGCCTCGGCGCTTCCCGTTTCAATGCCCAAGGAGTCGTCGAGGGCACGCACAACGGCCGTCACGCCGCCATTTTTAGCCACGGCTGTCGCGCCGTTCACGGAACTGCACACGGAGAGAAGAAGGCGAAAGGCCGCGAGCACGAGCGCCGGCTGATGGTGAACCGACCCGAGCAGGGGCAAGATCAGCTGCGAGCCATTGCTGGCAACCAGATCCCGAGTTTGGGTCTCGGAAGCAGTCGCCTCTGCGAGCGATACATCGTCAGCGAACTGATCACCGTCGCGAGCGCCGCACAGCACCGCGACCACGAGCAAGAGCATTTCCACGGTGTGCATGTCCAGCGAGTTCGCGTGCGCCCCACCGAGCAAGCCCAAAAGCTTCATGGCCATGGAAGGTGCCGCGATCCGCCGCGTCAAGACCTCCAAGAGAGAGGCATCAGATACAAACGAGTACACTGCCCCCACGAGCTGCTGCAGTACGTGCGGGTCAGAGCTGTTCTCAAGCCCTAGCAAGGCCTCCACGCCACCTGCATCCACGACGACTTGCTTTTCATGCGATCCAGCCTGCAAAAGTCCCACGAGAGCGCCCGCGGCTGGGCCACGGACGCGGTTGTCGCGGTCACGCACGAGTCCAACGAGTGCCGGGACAGCCCGCGCCTCAATAATCAAGGCCGCGCCCTTTTCATCAGCCGCAAAGGCCTCACAAAGCGCTGCCGCATTGCTTCGCGACGTAGCGTCGTGCGAACCAAGCAACGGGATGGCCATGGACAGGCCCCCACGGTCAAGAACTTCTGCACTTCCGGCCATGCTGCACTGAGCAATGTTGCGCAGGAGCTGCGCGGCACTTGCCTGAATGTCACCATCGCTGTTGCTCAAAAGAGCAATCACAAGTGGGACAGCGCCTGCCGCACGCACGAGCTCGGCTTGTCCATTGGAAAGATGCATGATCAGCTGAAGCCCACTGCGCGCCACGGTTGCATTGTAGTCTTCCAAGAGTCGCACGGCTGCGCTTGTGCCACCAAGTGAAACGATGGCGTCCCGAATTCGAGATGCCAGCGCGTGTCCGCGACGCGGATCGCTCACCTCGAGCTCGAGCCCGGAACAAATCGCTGCCGCGGCGGCCTCTTTAATTTCACCGTTGGTTGAGCTCAGCAAAAGCACCAGCGCCTGCATTCCGTTCGCTTCCAGCATCGCTTCAATGTTGTCCGCGTTGCCAGCCACGAGCTGCGCCACGGCGCGCGTCGTCCACACCTGAAGGTCCTCTTCGGAGGCCAAGAGGTCTTCGCAGAGAGTTCTCAGGATGCCCTCTTTGCGCGTGGCCGCCTGAATCTCGCTCATGTCACCCAAAAGGTACATGGCGCGAGCAATGTGCATGCGCGCTTGCCATGGGGGGCCGCTCATGAGCATGGTGCCAACGCTTTTCATTGCAAACGATCCGTCAGAGAGATCGTTGCGCAGCGACGCGCGAGAGAGCACCGACGAATTGTCTGAAGGAAGCTGGGAGGCAACTGTAGCAATGCTCGCCAACATTGCGCATGCCTCCACCTGGGTATTGCGCTCGTCGTCTGTAGCCAAGAGGTCGATGAGTGCTGACGCGCCGCCGCAGCGCTCAATCTGGTTGAGCGTGCGAAGCGGCATTGCCTGGACCTCAATGCTCGCATACGGTTGCATGGCCTCGGGGAGCCGGTCCAGCAGCTGCACAATGCCCTTGAACGCGAGAAGGCGATCGTCGCGCCGCGAAGCGCCGGCGTCGCGCAAAATGCCCATGTATCGCAGAAAGCAATGCCTGTCTCCGGCGGATTGATGTTCAAAGCAAATGTTGCAAACACGCCGTTCCTTCACGTCCTCTCCGCGAACGGCAAATTTGACCTTGTGCGAGCTGCATTCCTGGCAATAAAGACCGCCGGAGCAGCGGCAGTGGTGTTTGCGATTCTTCCAATCAAACGGTTTGCCGCAGAGAGTGCAGACCATCGAGTATTCGTCTGGAACAGAGAACGGCTCCAAATCGCGCGGGTCTGTCACCTCTACGGTGCGCTCAATGGCGTTCAGTGCATCTGCACCGGGGTCATCTTCTGCCTGGGCAGCCGCAATGGCAGCGGCCGTGGCTGCGTCAATGGTGTCGTCGCCACCGTATCCACCAGAGCCGTAATGTCCACTTCCGCCTCCGCCCGAGCTCGCATTCGAGCCCGAGGCCGCACCGGGCAGAGAGGTCCCGCACACAGAGCAAGCTGAATCGCCGGGGTTATTTTCAAAGGTGCACGCTGGACAGGCAACCATACCGTTGCTGCTGCTGCCACCGTGGCCGGAGCCCGTCCCCATATTGCTACTGCTGGCCCCGGCCCCGGCATTGTTCGAGGACTCGCCAAAATTCGGGTAAGACACCTGCGCAGACGTGTCGAACGAAAGTCGCGGGTCCTCCCATTGCGTTTGCTGCGTGTTGTGGTTGATAAAAAAGATGCGGCCCTCGCCGTCGCGTTGTTGCTCCCAGCCGGCCGGGAGCGGTTCCTCGACGGGCGGCGTCCAGCTCGTCTGCATCGTCTTGTGGTTAATGTAAAACGTCCTCCCCGTCTCCTCGTCCACGGACATCTCCCAGCCCTCCGGGAGGCCGTCATTGCTCGCCATCTTCGCGCTGCCTTGGGGTCGCCCTCGCGTCGGTTCTCCGGTTCCTCGAGCCTTGGCTCGCCCGCTCGCTCCTTTCCTGCCCTATCCTCACGCAAGGCAACGCTGCGCAGCGAAGCGTAACGCAGCCCAACGCGACGCGACGCAACGCAGCGCCGCAGCTCTGGCGTCGCGCGAGAGAGCGCCTTCGTCCGCGCGCTCGCGGCTCGATCGATCTCCACTTCGCCTCGCTCGCTCCTTCTCTCGGCTTCGCGCCGCCGCGATGCCGCTCGCAGGCGGGCGACCGTGCGTGCGTGCGGTCGGTCGCGCAGGCCGCGCGCGTCCGCTTGCGTGCGGGCGAGCGAGCCCGCTTGCGTGCGGCAGCGAGCGTGCGCCGGGCGCGGCTGGTCTCGCGCGCGACGAAGGCGTCTCGCGGAGAGTGCTCCTTCGATCAAACGATTCTGGGTTTGCTCGCTTCACTTGCAGTGCTGCTGCTGCTGATGCGAGCATGGATCCGAAACAGCCTCCTTGGGAAAGATAGGCCGAGAACCTCTGGAATGGGGGACGATTGCTGCCACGTCGGGAGCGATTGGAGCGTCTGGAACACGTGGCGCGACCTGCATTGGGAGCGATCGAGGGGGAGGAGCTGGAGGTCGCCCTTGGCACAGACAACGACCATGGCCTGCGAGCCGAGCAGTGCGCCTTCTCTTGGGTGTTCATACTTGGCAATGACGGGGAGCGCTTGGAAGCTTTGGACGATTGCATGAGCGATCATCATGATGCAAGGTGCAAAACAACGAATGATCAAATTATCATTATTTTAATGCGGATGATGCAGAATTCTATGCACGTCCAAAGGTGAGGCGGCGTAGAGCAAAGTACTCGCCGAGCTTGAACACAACAGCAAAGAGGAGCGCGTAGCCAAAGTTGTACGCAAAGGTCTCATCGGGTACCTCAAAGTTGGTCGATACGTACTGCCAGGCGGTGACCTGCGTGCTTGCATCGGCGGATAACACCACATTGAGCACGCTGCAGCCGGGCAGACTCGCACTGCAGACATCCTCGCACGCGAGACCTCCATTGCAGGTGATCGCAGCTGCATTTAAATTGGCATCCACAGCGCAATCGCAACGAAGCTGCGACTGCATCATGCCCTGAATTACAAAGTACAGCGGCGAAAGCGGAAAGAGCCATTGGAGACTCGGTGCGGCGTCAGAGCGGCTAATGAGAAAACTTGCAAAAAGAATGAAGAAAGAAATGACCATGACGATGAGAAAGAGCGCAACGCGAATGTTTGGTGTCGACGCAATGAACATGTTACTCATAAAGGAAAACACCACAAAGTTGGCAAAAAAGATGCTCGCCAAACCCACAAAGCCCTCAAAGTCCGTGCGCAGTCCCATGATAAAGTAAAGCGGGATCACAGACACCACCGCTGTCACGATAAGAGAAACGATTTCCATGATCATGGAACCGCTCACGTACGCGGCTGTAGAGTAAATGTGGTTGTACTTTTCACGGTAAAAGACACCGCGGCTCTTGTACATGAGATCCATCGTGGCAAGCGCCACAAGAAAGCTAGCCAGGATGAGGCAATAATACAGCGCTCCCACATAAGATTGTGTCTCCGCGACCGTGTCAAGACTCGTCTGGCCCACGAGAGTCAGGCTAAAGAGGAAGAGAAGGATGACCATAGCCAGGAGGCGAGCAATGGTGACCTCCAGAGACCGCCAGAATGCCCGCCCCCAACGCCGCCACAAAGCAAGGGTCGTTACCATCGTCGACACCTTGGGCTTGATCGCCTGAGCCGGGTCATTGCTGACTTGGGCAGAGCCCTCAACGACCGCTGCAATATCATCCTCGAGTGCAGCATATTCTGGCGAGTCATGATACAGCACGGCCCAGTTCACGCGTGTTTGGTTCACCCCAGTTAGTTCCTCACCCATTTGCTCGGTGTCAGCGGAATCCTCGCCCTCTTCGCTCGCAACGCTGGCAGCAGAAGAGGAGGAGGAGGAGGACGACGACGACGACGACGCATGGGCGCCCTGGCCAAGGGCCAACACATCAAGAGCATAATTGCTCGGGTTGAAATCCCCCGCAGGAATCGGCACCGTGTTAACCTCGTAGCGCGAAAAGTACGAGACCATCTTGGCAACGGGCCCGTGGTACGCAACGCGGCCACCCTTTTGCAAGAGCAGAATGTCGTCGAAGAGCGCAAAAACCTCGCGGCTCGGCTGATGAATGGTGCAAAGCACCGTGCGTCCTGCCGTGCACACGCGCTTGACCGCGCGCATCGTTACTTCCGCTGCTGTGGCGTCAAGACCCGAGGTAGGTTCGTCGAGAAAGAGGATGGCAGGATTGGCAGCGAGTTCCACAGCGACTGTAAGCCTCTTGAACTGCCCCACAGAGAGACCGCCATGACCCTTGACGCCAATTTTATCGTTCGCGATTCCTGCAAGATCCAGTGTCTCGAGCACAGCGTCCACAAAGACCTCTGCTTCCGAAGTCGACGTTCCTGCAGGAAGCCGTAGACGTGCCGAAAAGAGGGCCGCCTCCCGCACCGTAGAAAAGGCGCAATGGTAGTCCTCTTGCTCGCAAAAGCCCAGCAGGCGCTGGTACATGCGCTTGTCCGTGACGAGTCGTCCGTTGAGCAGCAGGTCACCCGTGCTTTGGCCCGATGTCTTGCGCAAAGAAATCTGGTTCAGCAAGGTCGTCTTGCCGGCGCCCGTGGCACCAATAATGGCACACATGCGACCACTACGCACGTGACCGGTGACCTTGGTAAGCAACATCTTGGGTGCCTTCGCGCCCTTGACCTTGACTGCATAGCTAATGTCACGAAAGGTAAAGTCGACCTGCGGGCAAGGCATGCTCGTGGCCAGCTTGGCGGCTCCCGCCAACGCTCGCGAAGAGGGCTGCACCTGCATTGCCGCCGCCTTTTCCACGTCATCCACAACTGTCGCATCGCGCTCTCCCTCTTCTTCGCTCTCGTCGCCAAGGCCAGAGTCGCTACCTTCGCGACGTCCGCGATGGCCGGTGAATCGCACGAAGCGAAGAGCCGCCCATTGCAAGACCATGCACAAAACGCCAATAAATAGACTGTAAAGGATGGCGACCCAGATCCAATACCGCTCCGGGCGAACGCCCCAGAGTTCGAGCGCGATATCCGTTCTGTCTGCAAAGGTGTCGCTGTCGAGAATGATAATTGTTGCAGCACGAAACAGGTAGCTCACGGGCGAGATCCAGTAGAACCAGATGAGCCAATCGGGGATCGTGCTTTCAGTAATGATGAAGCCACCAAAAAAGTAGCACGCTCCAGGCAGAATCACCGCATGCATCATAAAGGCCACGACCAAGTTGGGCATGCTATACGCGATGGCGCGCGTCATGGTGTTGCATACGAAAATGGCAGCAAAATTGATTGCGAGAAAGAGACCATAGGTTTCCATGACATCGGCCGCGCTTGAGTCCACGAGGTTCGTCATCCAAAAGGCGAGAGATGCCACGCAAAATGCCTCCGGAATGTTCGCGACGCACATGGCCAACGTATCTGAAATCACGTACGAAGACGGGCGAAGCATTTTCGCATCAAGCTGCTTGTGCAATACGTCCCGGGTTGCGAGAACGAACGGAAGAACTTCGAACGAGCTCGTGGAATAGAGGAAAATGGCAAAAAAAGTCACGGCCAGCCTGTTTCGCAGCCACGAGATATCGCTGCTATTGTCATTCTCTGGTGCCGTGGGCAACTGAAAGAAAATCCATCCAACGAGTCCGCTGATGAAGATGCCTCGCATCACGAGCAAAATGTAAATAATGCGGTCTCTCCAGTACGTGCGGCTCACATGTCGGCAGACCACCTTGAAGTCGCTCCAGGCATCAAGCACAAAGGGACTTCCTTTACCCTTGTGGTCTGGTGACGACTTGAGGTAGTATGCCGAAACGGGCGCGTCCTCCGCGGAGACAGTTTTTCCAACAACAGCCACAGTATCAGCAGCAGGAATCGACTGCGCCGCGAGCCTTGCGATACCGATGGGGCCTTGCGTCCCCGCGAAATAGCGGTTTCGGCGAGGCGTCGTCATGTCTGCCAAGAACTCACCGAGGCTTCGACCGGGACGGCACACAAAGCCAAGCGCCTCAAAGTGCTGGAGCACAGACTGGACGGGACCATGGTAAATGATTTGGCCCTCGCTCATCATGAGCACGTCGTCAAAGAGTTCAATGACTTCCGGACCCGGTTGCAGGAGCGAGATCACCACATTGGACTGCATGCGGCGCGTCGAGGCGCACAGGGCCTGCACGAGCTTGAACGTGGTGGCGCTGTCGAGCCCGGTGCTGATCTCGTCCAAGAGGAGCAGAGGGTGCCTTCCGAAAAGCATCTCGCCGAGCGTCGTGCGCCTGCGCTCGCCGCCAGAGACCCCGCGGAAGAGCTCGTTGCCGATGATCGTGTCGGCAGCTCCGGTGAGGCCGAGCACATCGAGCATGTCGTCCACAGCGGGAGCGAGCGCCTCGTGAACCTCGTCATCGGTAGCAGCACCTTCGCATCGGTTAGTGTTCGTAAAAGCCTGGGCGCTGCCCACAGTATCCTGGGCGAAGCCAAAGATATCGCGGACCGTTTGAAGAGCGAGATGCTCGTCAAGCTGGCCTACATAAGTGGCCACTTTGGCCATGTGCAGACTCGACTGCGCAACGCCATTGTAAGTGACTTCGCCCTTGAGGGTCGCAGCCTTGTCGACGCGCAGTCTGCCGGCGAGCAGCTTGAGCAGGCTCGTCTTGCCGCTTCCCGGTGCACCGAGAATCAGGGTGCTTGTACCTGCGCGCAAGGTCAGCGACAAGTTTTTGAGAATGTGCAGGTCTTCACGTGTAGCTCGCTTGCACAGGTTGAGGACGTCGCGCGTTGCCGTGGCCACGTTCTGTACCTTTTTGCTCGTCTTTGATACTTTGGCCGTGAACTCAATCCCCGCGACGCGCACGGTGACCGGCAGCCTCGGCTCGCCTTCGAAGGGCTCCAGCACGCATCGTGCTTTCTCGCGCTCTTGCACTTGGACGCTCACGTGGCTCGTGGGCGACGACGACGCTTCTTCGCAAGGTTCTTTCTCGTTCGCCTCTTCGCGTTTCTCTGGTACGTTATCGCCCAGCATTCTCGTTCACGCAAGAGCGGGGTAGTAGTATGGGCCTACTATGTGTCGAGTTTTGGGTTTGCGTCTCGAGTTGCGGACGATTGATCCTCCTCCTTCTGCTGCTGCTGCTGCTGCTGCTGCTGCTGCTGCTGCTCTAGGTGCTTGGACCAACGCGCGCGCCTCCTCAATGTTTCCCATTCTGCTCTCCCTCACTTTCCCTCAACTGCGCACGGGCATACTTCGAAGCTCAAATCCAGCCAGGTGCGCTAGCCAGCCGGCCAGCCCTGCAGCCAGCAGCCCCTCAAACTACTACCCAAAGCTGCGGCCGTTTCACATTCCGAGCGAATCTCTCGAGACTTTAAAGCTCTTTTTCACAAAGTGTTTCCAGCCGGAACATGAGCTTGTCCCAGAGAAGTGTGTGCTGTTCAAACAGGCTGCAGTGCCGTCTCTGCACTCAATTCATCGATCGATCCATCGACCCATCCATCTATTCATCCGCTCATTCATCCACTCTTCGCTCGCGCCCGCTCTCCCGCGCCAGCCAGCCAGCAAGCAAGCAAGCAAGCAAGCAAGCAAAGTAAGGCGGTCAGTCTCGCGAGAAGCCAGGCGCGACCGACGGGCGAGTTGAGGGCCGCGTCTCTCTTCGCTGGCTCTCCCCTCTCTTCTCTCCTCCTCCTCCACTTCCTCGTCGTCAACGCGACAGCGACGCGGGCCGCGATCCTCGCCAAAGCCGACGATTTGCGAAGCGAGTGCGAGGCGACGAGCCTCGGCAGCTAGCTAGCCGCAGCGCAGGCAGCAGCCGTGGCCTGGCAGTGGCGGCGGCGGAATCGGCTGGCAGATGTTGATCTAGAGCAAAGGCTCTGGAAAGTGGGCGCGGAAGAGGGGACGGGTCCGTGCCTCCGTGGAATGGAAGATGGCCGATCTTGGGGAATGAAACGTCGCAAGGCGTTGTGGGTTCACTCGTGAAGGGGAGCGGCGATCGACGCGCCGGACTCGTCATGGTCCATGCCAACGGCCGGCAGCCCCTCAAATCGAATCCGAGTATGCTTGACAGCGACCAGGGGTCTCCGGTCCCAGGGCCACTGCGGCGAACGAGTGGTTGAGGGCATCGCAACGTGCGGTTCGTCAGGCGAGTGCAGGTAAGCGCGAGCAAGCTGGGAGTCAAGCCTATTGGGCGACTCGAAAAAAAAGTAGTACTGCGAAGGGGCTTAGAAAATCATATGATAGTAATTTGATGACGCTTCGTATCAACGAAGCGGTGCTTGGTTGGTCGTGCTAGTTATCTAAAATCTGACTCGACATCGCGTTCGTCATCGACGAATAACCGCCGTCAAGCTGCCAAGGGCTGGGTCCCTTGCTCTGCCTGCCTGCCTGCCTCGCCTGCCTGCCTTGCCAGCCACATGCCCTTCTCGGGACATTCCTGTGACGCGTTCCTGTGACACTGCGACGCTGCCTATAACACCTTGCAAGCCCGCCAGCAACAACTGCAAGCAGATCAAACTGCGCATCGACGGGGCCTGACGTTCGTTCGTTCATCACAAGGTGGCCTCGCGGATGTCGAAGGGGCGGAAGAGCAGCGTGGAGGCCTCGGCGTCGCGGCCCTTGGCGCCCGGCGCGGGGATGGCCGAGAAGAAGTGGTCCGCCGAGGGCTTGGCCGCGCGGCGCGTCCTGCGCGCCGTGGGCGAGAGCAGATGGGCGTCGCCCCTGCGCTCCACGGCGCAGAGCATGGGCCACATGCTCAGCACGCAGCGCGCGAAGGCCGCCCGCCGCCGCCGCGCGTCGCGCGAGAGCACGCCGCCCTGCGAGGACGCCTGCCACCTGCGCGCGAGCCGCGCCAGCAGCTCGGCGTCCTGCGCGATCTGCGGCAGGATGCGCAGCACCGGCGCGAACTCCACGGCATCGCCGTCCGCGCGCGCGCGCGCGCGCCGCCCGAGCGGGGCCGCGCGCGCGCCCGCGTTCGCGCCGCGGGCGGCGTCGCGCGCGGCCTGCGCGGCGGCGCGCAGCTCCATGTAGACCCTGAGCAGCGGCACGGCGGCGTGCGGCGTGATGAACGGCGCCGGCAGCATCCGCAGCGCCGCGCGCAGGGCCCGGCCGGCGCGCTGCAGGCCCTGGCTGCGCAGCCGCAGCTCCGGCCGCGTCTCGCCGCTGCGCAGCGACCGCCGCAGCGCGCGCCAGCCGCGCCGCCGCGCGAGGATGTCGTCCTTGGCGATGTCGAACGGGCACGCCGGCGACCCGCCCGAGACCGCCGCGCGGACCTCGCGGCCCTCGTGCGAGGCGCGGTCCAGGTCCTCGAGCTCCACGCCGCTCCAGCCGCAGCTCATCTCCACGGGCGGCGCGCGATCGTCCGCGCCCGTCTCCACGAGCAGCGAGAGCTCCACGAGCAGCACCAAGCTCTCGCCGCGCACACGGCACAGCTCCCGCAGCCCCTCGGGGATGCGCACGAGCACGTCGTCCGCGCCCCGGGCGCTCGAGAATTGCCACACGTCCTCTTGCGCGCGATCCCACCCCGCCGGGGCAATGTACGAGTTCCCCGCGTACCGCAAGTGCGTATTCGCAGGCCGTTGCAGCTCGCGCCGGAGGGCATGGACATCATCATCATCATCATCGCCTCCATTGCCATTCTCGTCGTCGTCGTCGATGTCCTCGCCGCTGCCGAGAAAACTCCTCTCGTCGTCGTCACTTCCCGTGTGCGAGTTGCTCGCATGGCGACCGTATGCGCCGTCCTCGCCGAGGACAATGGAGGCCGGCTTGCGCCACAGACAAATGCGAGCGCGGCGCTCGAGCACACGCTGCGCAAGCTTGTCGTCCGCAATTACCGGAATGCCCCGCGCAACGCGAAGCTGAATCTGCAGCGTCTGCGTTCCGTCTGAAACGTGCGCCTGCGCTTGCGCCTGCGCCTCTGTGATACGCGAATCGTGAGCAAGGGGTTCCACCAATGCAGATTCGGCCGTGTGCTCTTGCGACTTGTTCAGTTCCTGTGTCACTGGTGGACGATAATTACTTGGCGTGCGGCCGAAAGTCTTGAGGTACGCCATGGGATCCGGAACAGGACCCCGAATCACCTTGTACAACGCAGCACGCGTACGCTTGTCGGCACGCGGCCATGGCCCGCCTCGTTGCAGGGTTTCTAAAAACGCTGCAATGCTCAATTGCCCATCCCGGTCCGAATCTGCGAAACGGACGAGAAGTTTGATCTCCTCTCGAGAGAGCTCGCCCTTGCATGCAACCTGCATGCTCTCCGCGAACTCTCGCGATGAAATCGTCCCGGTGCCCGCGCGGTCTGCACGACCCAAAACCTCTCGAAGTTGCGTGCTGCGCACCGCGCCAAGCTTGTGTGCGGAAGCTCGCATCAGTCGCAGACCGATCTTGACAAACTCGCGTCGTGAAAACTTGTCGTCTCCTTTGCTGTGCCCCGCCTCCCTTGCAATACTGCGACCCGAGCACTCGTGCCC
The DNA here is from genome assembly GCA_003116975.1 of Aurantiochytrium sp. KH105. NCBI lineage: Eukaryota > Bigyra > Thraustochytrida > Thraustochytriidae > Aurantiochytrium > Aurantiochytrium sp. KH105. The sequence continues at coordinate 918,172 of BGKB01000017.1, read as the reverse complement.
CAAGGCCAACATTGCTCGACCCAAATCTCGCTGGTCCACCGAACCTGCGTTTTGAGCATCGATCGCATCAAAAGCCCGACGAAGCGAGCGCTCCATTGCGCGCTGGAATCGTACGTCCAACACTGGACTTTGCTTCTTGCGTTTGCTCACGCGTGATGCTCGACGATGTTGGGGCGACGCAACACTGTCGTCGCTTTCGTCCTCACTCGAACTTGAACCATCCCCATTCCGTGTTGAACTTGAGCGCCGCCGGCGCCGATCCTTGGGCCGCCGTGACCCAGACCAGCTTCCAGATTCGGACGAGGAAGACCCAACGCTTGCGAGATCGTCAGAAGCAGACTCGTCAACGCTACCTTCTCCCGACAAGCTTGCCTCTTCATCGACTTCGTCTTCCTCTGAAAAAACCGACTTTTCATCGTCATCATCATCTTCACTCTCCTCCTCGGCACTTGACCCATCCTCCTCGGAGAGATCGTCTTCCTCGCCAGCGTTTGACGACACGCTTGCATCCGAGTCCTCGGTTCCGCTACCCTCCGAATCGTCGTTCTCATTTTCTGTGTTCATTCCAAGCCGCCCTCGGCCTCGCGCAAACTCGGAAACAAGCTTTAGAGAAATCTCCGCATCGTCCTCCTCCTCCTCGTCCACTTGACTTGCCAACGACAAGCACCTGAGCTCGTGCTCGCCAAGCGGAACGCCCGTGCGGTCCATAAAAGTATAAAACTCTTCGCGATCAAGCCTCTTCTTCCCCTTGCTCGCATGACCCTTGAGCCCTTGCCGCAGCTTCTTTTCAAGACGCTTCGTGTCGCACGATGCGGACATCATGTCCGCGAGGTACGCGCCTGGAGAAGACTGTTGACTCATGTACGCGCAAATTTGTTCCAGTGCCTTTTCATTGCCTGCCTTGAGTTTGTGAGCCTCCAAGGACTTTTTCAGCGCTGAGGACTTGCTGATCCCCTTACTCTTGCGAAGTGATTGTAAAAGCGCTGCTTGCTTCTTCTTGCTGAGATCCCTAAGTTGCGCCTGTATTTTATCAAGCACACGTCGAGAGCTCTTGGAAAGCGGCTTGAACAACAAAAACACAAGATCTTCGACGTGCGCTGCGCCTTGATCGCCGTAACCAAGAACGCTGACAAGAGCATTGGTCTCCTTCTTGGACAGCTGAGCCGTCTTGAGCAACGCGCCAGTCCATGTCTTGCGAGGAATAAAGCCCTTTCCACCACGAGAGGCTTTGCGCAGTTGGCCAACAAGGGCCTTCTTCCGCTTGGCGTCGAGCGATGCAAGCTTGCTTCGTAGGCTCGAAGAGATAATAGCTTTTCTTTGCGGCGCAAGAGAAGTCTCGCTCTTTTCTCCATCACTTTGACTGTCGTCCTCATCCGACGCTGTATCTGATTCGGCGCCTGCAGAGTCCGAATCGGACGATACGCCATCGTCGTTGCGTGATGGCTTTGGGACACCCTGGGATTTTCGGAAATTTGTGAACCATCGCGAACCCTTAACCGAGCGTTGCATCGTAGACTTGTTATCCTCGTCTGATTCTTGCTCGCTATCCGACGCACCGCTTGTCCCCTTGTCGTTATCGCCGTCTTCATCGGAAGAATCCGAGGCGGACGAGTTCTCTTCTCCCTCGCTCTGCGATGATGCTGACGATGCATCTTCGTCTCTCGCCTTGGCATCCTGAGCCTCCTTCTCAAGCTTTCGGAGTGCGGCGAGACTCACCATGCCATCACCAGCTTTCTTTGTCGTGAGCATTGTCGCAAGTGCATACACCTCGGAAGGCGTTAAATTTGCACCCATGGCGTACATTGCACGAACAAAAACAGCTTCCTTGATCGTTTTCGCAGTCGATGCATTCTTTTTCTCCCTTTTCCCCTCTTTTACATGCTGATTGACGAGGTCTATCAAACTACTTCCCTCGGCAAAGAGATCAATGGCCTCCATCAAATGTCGCAAGGCAAACGTAATATCTACGCGCGAAGTCTCCGGCTGCAAGGCTGCAGCCAGCGCCGCCGCATCCACGGCGCCCTCTTCTGCGCCTGCGGCAGCAAAGTGTTTGCAAATTGCTTCGGAGTGAACCTTGTCGACTTTGGCTCCCAATGCTTTGGCTACACTTGCAATGGCCTTCTTGCCGTCAATCTTTCCTGAACGAGCCGTGTCTAGCTTGGAGAGCTCAAGGCGAGCACTCCCGGGCACTTTGATTCGGTACTTCTTGCCAAGGTCACGTACCAATGCAGCTTCATCCGCGCCGTTTAAAAGCTCTGCAATGTGCTCTCGTGTGGCCAACTTTGGGGCCTTGGCTTGAAGCAGCGACTTCACGCGAGCCTTCAACGACTTGTTAACATCCAGAAGACCGTGGTGTTGGCTGGCCAAGGCTGCTTGGTTCTGGGCATTTGCAGCCCTCCGAAGTTTGTCAATCGCCAGCGCAGCCGGGCTCTCAGCTTTTGGCACCCCCGGTCCACGAAGTGATTGCGTCAAATGCACCAATCTAGCGATGGCCTTTTGGTCACGTGAGATGGGCCCGTGCGATCCAACGAGCACGCAAAGCATTTGCGCAGTCTCGCCGTCGAGACCAATGTCTTTGCCAAGAAAGCTTGCGAGGCCACTCGGTTTAGACGTGTTTCTGACTTTGCGAGGCGACCTTTGCGTATGCTCGTTCTCACCGTCGCTTCCCAAATCCTCGCTGTCACTGCCTTGACCTTTACTACTTGCTGCTTGCAAGGCTTTGCGCAAAGCTTTGGCGGGATCCTTTCCTCCCTTGGGGAGTCTTTTCTCGAGAGCTTTAAGAAATTCTTTGCGCTGCTTGGCGCCAAATAAGGTCACCAAACCACTCGATTTGGACGCATCCGAGTCCGCGTCCGAGTCGCTTTCCGCGTTCACTGAAGATTTGTCGCTTGCATTGCTATCGTCTTCGCTTGCTGAAGAACTCCCGCCGCTCTCGCTTTCTGACCCAGACTCCCGCTTACCTTTTCCATCACTCTCGTTTGCATCGATGATGAGCTTGGCTGCGGCGTGCACGTCAATTTCGCCGGTCCTCTTGGCATCCAAGTGTTCGAGAGCAGCGCGGACGAGAAGCGTTTTACGAGCGCATTTTGCCTTTTTCTCCTCAAGAAGAGCCCAAAATGCCTTGCGCGAAATTACAACGCGGCCACTGTCACTTTCATCGTCCTTGCGTTCGTCCTCTTCGCCATGGCTTGCATTAAAGAATGCGATGATCTGATTTCGTGTCGAACCCAAGTGCTTTCGAAGATGACCAAGGGCCTCGGCGCGTCCACCTGCATCGACCATGCGGGCCTTGACCAGCCACTTTTTCAATTTGCCCGTGTCGACGGCAACTTCCTCTTGCGACTTGCCGGAAAGCGCGCCGCCAAGCTGCGCGCAATGCGTCAACAGCTCGGGCGTGACTGTGAGTCCATACCGATCAACCAGCTGCTGGAAAAGTGTAGCTTCGGTAAGAACCTTTTTCTTGCCAAGCTTGGCGAGCCACTCTTTCGTGTTGGATGCCAAGAACAAAGGTTGTACGCAAAGTCGGACGCGCGCTTCGTCGAGTGGAGGACTTGCCATGGCGCCGATGAAGACATCAAAGAAGAACTTGTTGGGCCCGTTCCGCTTGAAGCGCCATTGATTAATGGAGAGTTTCCGCGACGTCGCCTGCCGCTTCTGCGTCGAACGAGCATCTCCTCCGTCGCTGTCGCTGCTGCTGTCGCTGCTCGACCCATCGCTCTCCCCGTCCTTCTTGTTTGAGCGTTTGGATTTGGCCAGCGACTCGCGCGCGGTGGCAAAATCGATCTTGAGAATCGCCTCGATATCCTTCTTGTCCAGACCAGCGCTCTGCAAAAGGGTGCGAGCTGTCTTTGAATCAACCTGCCGATCCGCGACGGCGCCTTCAACCTTTTCAAAGTCCTTGAGCAACCCGCGCAAGACTTTTGATAGGCCCTCTTTGCCGTGCATGTGCGCGCGGGCGCGATTGAGCGCAGCAGAGGCGGTCTGCGGAACATGCACGTTCATACATGAAGCGTAGTAGAAAATGTGATCGCCGGCAACCATGTCGTCGCCTCGAAGGTCAAGCCCGGCATGAATCCACGCAAGTCCGTCCGCTGCAAAAAGCGATTTTCTTCCTCCGAGATTCTCGAGCGCGGCGCGAAAATCGTCGAGACTGAAGTGGTTGCCTACCAACTTTTTGGCGGCCTTGGCTCCCGCTTGAAGAATGCACGCGCTCAGCGCCTGTCGAAGAGCGACGCTCGCCGGCGCAAGATCAGCAGCCACCTCTGGTTCCTCTGCTTTGTTTCGCGTTTTGGCATCTTGAAAGCTCGCAACTGTGCTCTTGACAGCCGCAAGAAATTGTCGGACATCAAGACTGTCAGCAGAGTCCGAGCCGCTGGACGGCTTGCGCGATGGGAAACGTGCTACGGCTGCCGCAGCGTCTCGCTTCGTCACGGTCATATTTAGCGCGTCCCGCAGAGCCGTGGAAAGTCCTACTCGCGAGAGCGCGTTTGCAGCGGCGTCCTGGCAAGCGTTCTTGAGCACTGTTCGCAGCCGCGCCAACGTGAGCGCGCGAGCTTCATCGGGTTCAAGGTCTCTGGCTGGAACGTCGCGCATAGTAGATCCGCTCTCGTCCAAGGTTACATCAAACGTCCCGTGCAACGCACCAAGGGCCGAAATGACGCCCGGTTGAGCACGCCTTCGTCCCTTCGTCGCCAAAGCCGACTGGCTCACCAAGACCGCAGCACCAGGGGCCAGCGAGCCCCCGCTCGCAATGGCACGTGCCAGCATCTCCACGAGTTTGCAACTCTTGGCGTTGTCGTCATTTCGTCCCGTCTCTACGACGCGTTGCTTGCGCCTTACGAACTTTGGGTCAAGTTGGCGATCGACATCGCCATCGTCGTATTGAATATCGAGTGTTCCATTGCGATGAACTCGGGCGATCTTGCCGGGGAACTCCTTGCTGTCATGCTTGCCTCGAAATCTGGCCATGACCTGCATGTCAACTTTGAAGTGGGGTGGTGACGCAGGAAGCTCGTCTTCTTCCTCGTCTTCTTCTTCTTCCTCGTCGTCGTCGTCTTCAGACTGAGAACCTGATTCCGAAGCGGCACTGGAACCAGACGTTGCACCAGGTCCTGGTGATCGCTTTGTAGGTCCCTTCTTGTCAAGAGGTCGCGCTGCAGACATGTCAAGATTGACGTCCTTGTCCCCGTCATCATAATTGACGTCAATGCGCCCAGTTCGAGGATGAATTCGGGCGATTGTACCAGGATACTCGTCCCCCTTGCCGCGAAATCGACACAGAACCCTGTCTCCTGTCGCCAGCACATCGTTGTTCATCTTTTTTTGCACTTTGCCTTTGGTTCCTTGCTTTGATGGCGAGGAGGTGTCAACAGACGGTCGTCGTGACGCGGAGCGCCTTTGGTTCTCGCGTTGGACCAATTGTGGCCGGAGTTCCTTGTCAAAGTCTCCGTCGTCGTAGGCAACATCAAGTCTCCCATTGTCATGGACACGCTTCACCACTCCTGGGTACGTCTTGGCCTCCGGGTTGCCGCGAAAGTGGGCCAGCACGCGCTCGCCCTCGACAAAAGCGTCCTCCTCACCACGACCGCCGCCGCTGCTGCCGCCGCCACCACTCCTGCTTCTACTTCGACTCATCGCGCTCGTCTGCGAAGTGGTCGTCTCTCCACGCGAAGGACTCTGCAACACGTTCCGCGTGAGATGCCGTCTACGGCTGCAAATTGAACATGCACATGCGTCCCTTTTCACGCGCGCCGGCGACAAGCTCTTGCTCCAATTTGCAAAAATTAAGAAATGACCGTTGAATAAAAAAATAACTTGAAATTCTATTTTTTGAGGGGGGAGGGGGCAGGGGGCGGGGACAGGAGCTTGGGCTGTGCAACAACATCACCCAAAAGTCTGTTTGACTCGGTATGACAAAAAGAAAGCGGCTAGGGGATACGAAGGCAGAGCATTGTCTCGTGGCGCCAGACAAAGTACAGACGGTTCAATTCCCGAAGAGAACAATGGCAATCCATCAGCGGTGGCGCGCAAAGGGAGGCGTCGGCGGAGGCATCGAAGGCGGCGGAGGCCCGGGCTGTGCCGATGGTGTCCGAAAGCCGTACTGTGCATACGCAGCATCACCAGCATGTGTCGCACGGCGCACATCAGTGGGTGTGGGCGGGATCTCCTCGACAGGCCCAGGGCCAACAAATGGAGATGCAGACGCGGCTCCCGCTCGAGGCGTGTTCTCGCGGCGTCGCTTCTTGTCGGGCTTGGGCAGCGAGTCCACAATTACGCCATTCGCATCATAAGCTGGTGGTGTAGGCATTGGAGCGGATGGAGGCGCTGGAGTCGGCACCATCATGGGCGAGCTTGTCGGTGAGGTCATGTGCTCGACACCAGTGTCCTGCGGCAAATCAGCATCAATGTCACGATTCAAAAGTGCCGTAGCCTTGCCAATCAGCGAAGCATATGCATTGGTAAGCTCTTCAAGTGTCTGGGGCACGCTTGCAAGGGAGGGGGGGTCATCTCTCGTTTCGACGTTTGCTGTCTCGCTTGCGCCGGCGGCGCCCTCTTCGAGCCCGACTGATACCACACGGCCAATCTTCGTCTCCTCATCCTTTTCCTCTTCTTCTTCTTCTTCTTCCTCGCCATCAGTTTCCTGAAGTGCTCTCAATTTCTCCTCCTCAGAAGAACATGCCTCGTCATCATCTGACGACAATCCCGACTCATTGCTGGAAACAGCTCCCGTCTCATCGATCTCCGATTCCTCCTGTGTTTGTTGGTTTTCCTGCTGCTGTAACGGCTGCGCGGCCTTGCCCTTGGAAGGCAACAAAGGTGTCAAGGCGTTGTTCCAAAGCACGTAATCCTTGAGCGTGGGAGCTGCACAGGCGCACAGAACCTGTAGCTCACTATTGACAAGTTCGAAAGGAAAAAGGCCCTGCTCTTTGGCCCACTTGTGATTTGTCGGAACAAGCATGCGCAACTTGCTAAGATCAATCACACCGTGATGATCGAGGGAAGTTGAATCTTTCGAAACGACCATTTGTTTGCCGAGTAGCGAGCAGTATCGTTCTGTAAACCTGATGGAGTACAGGTCGTCGAGCGTCTCTTTCTGCTTGCCGCTAGCAACCTCGTCGTCACGAAAGGCCGGTTTCCGTATCCACAATACGCCTTGCGTGACTTCGCCGCGGCGATTTGCCCATTCCAAATCGTGCATGATCTTTGCATGAGCAGAAGCCGAAGCCGAAACACGAGCAGCGTGGCCTTCGTCCTCATTACAGTACCGCTCCACATTTGCTGCAAACTCTGCGCTCTTGGCGCCCTCTGGAGAATGCAAGCCGCCACGAAAGGCGTCGAGCCAGCGAAGCGCGTCGCTTGGCGACTGTGCGACAAATTCAAGCGAATTTATGATCAATGGAGAGGCGCCATGACCTCGACCCCTCATAGACGAGCCTTGCTGCCGCGAGGCGGCGCGGGACGCGGGCGGCGCGGGCGAGGCCAAGGAAAACATTCGGGTATACCAAGGTCGGCGTTTGGGTCGATTGGACGTCTGCCTCGTCCGTTGCTGGTTCGTTCCTTCGGGGGCCTCGAGAGCGCCTTTCGTGAGAGCAACTTTCATGCGTCCTTCAAGGTACACGCCTTGGGCCCGAAGATCAGGCTCGACGTTGCTCAGCGGCGCAATCATCAAAAGCTCTCCAGGTTCGCGGGATGACCGGTATACATAGAGAACCCAGTCTGCCAAAACGACCCAGCGTCGCTCCCACGGACACGGCAGGGCGTCCAAAGTGGGTAGCCACAGGTATCCTTGACAAAAGCCTTCTCCACTTGCGGCTACATGGCTCAGCTCGGCAGGAGAAGGTGACGACACAAAAGTAGAAGTAGTAGAAGAAGAAAAGGATGACGATAACGAGAGCGAAGACAGTGTCGACTCGGCAGCTAGAATGTAACGAAGTGGCGTGCCAAATGGTTCTGCGTAGACCCGACGGAACATGGCCACAAGCATTGTTTCGCGCAGGTTGGGCGCATCAAGCGACATCATCACATTTTGACACGTTTCAACAAAGTCGGAGGCTGCCGCGTCGACGGCTGCAGATCGGGTGGGGCTGCGGGCTTGACTCGCACCGACGCCGCCGCCACTGCCAATGCTGCTGCCGCCACCAGAAGTTATCCCCGCGGAAGCAGCGTAGCGAGTTCGTGGGGCGAGGTAAGCGGCTCGATTCTCGCTCAAACTCACGAGCTGAATAACAAGCGCAAAGACGACCTTGGCACTAGGAAGCCACGCCGCTACAATGTCTTCATTCAGCGACCAATACCAGTCCGCAAACGTTTGACATGCAAAACGCTTGTGTTCCAGCGCGTCACTCTCATTCGCGCGCCACGCCTCGCCATCCATGTCATCGCCAGGTCCAAAGTGGGACCTTGGCGAGTCAGCGTAGCTCTCTCCGGTTGTAGGAGACGGAAAGTTGTGCGTGTCGCCGCTATGAGTGTCGAAAGGCCTCGATCGAGCGTGCGACGAGGACGAAAAGGACGCCCGTCGGCGCAGACGCCGCGAGAAAGAAACAGAGCGTGAGGCGTTGGACGAGGTTGAAAACCGTCTGCTACGTCTACGACTTCGCCGGCTTGAGCCTGCGCTGCTACTGCTTGCGCTGCTGCCCGTGCTGGAACGTTTTCCTAGGGACCGTCGCCATGATCGGGACGAGCTGGGGGCTCTCGATCCCCAGTTGTGGAGAGCATCACTTGGCGAGGCAAAGACGCCGAGGGCACCAAAGACTTCGCGAAGCGCCTCATCGAGCGGGCGGTCGCGCACGTCAAAGAGACGTACGTACGCCTCGAGGACAGGTTTGGACGAAGCGAGGAACTCCCAAAGCGCGCGACGGTCGAGCTCCTCGTGTGAGAAGAGGAATTTGGCCACTGCTGCGTCGCACGGACTTGCCGCGCCAAAGACGCCGGCCTCCGCCCAAAGGTGCACTGCTTCCTGGGGCTTCCTCGCAAAGAGCTCTTTGCCCAGTCTGAAGGCGCGAACGTCGGGTCCGCCGCCCTCGGTGGCCGTCTCCACGCGCGCGTGCCCGTGCCAATGATCCAGTCGAGCTCGTTCAGGAGCCTCGGTCGTCTCCTCTTGCTGTGTCGCGTCGGCCTCCGTCTTGGCCACGCACGAACATCGTCGCGCCTGCCCTTCTACGAGCTCTGGCGTACCGCGAGCCGCGCGCAGCATCATCTTTCTGCGTGCTCGGGGTTTGCTGGTGCACTCACTCGCTCGTCGCCCGCTCGCTTGCCCGAGCCGAAACGTTTTACTCGCCTGTCGCTGAGAAAAGCGGGGCAAAAATGAGCTCGAATAGGGGAGGCGGTGAATCAAATTGCAAATAAGAGCGGACCAACTCGAAGCCCTCTGGAACGAATCGTATAGGCATCTAAAAATGGTGGGGAAAATGTATGGACGAGCCTCGCCGCGATCAGCACGTAGGACCTAGGCCAAGGTCTAGCATGTGCAGTCGATCGAATGCAGGTCTTCCTTCACCTTCATCCGATGAAATCATGTGGTATACAACAGTCAGAAGATGTGGCATTTGCTTAGATAGATGATGTTGGTGTCCCAGACTTTGGTGGAACAGGTCCCAATTCTTCGTCAGCGTCACTGGAATTCTTGCAGCAGGGAAGACCCGCGCATGCGCAGCTCGAGGAAATGTCCACATCTGCATCAACGAGCGCGTGACTCAGTTCCTCGGCGACAGCGCGGAGTTCATCGGCCGGAACTGGGTCCTTGCGAGAGAGACAATCGTGCAGACCGGTGAGAGACCATGGGTTGGCGGGGTAGCGCTTGAGGTCAGCACGAAAGACTGCTTCGGCCTCGGACACATGACCTTGCTCGAGAAGGAGCGCCCCGAGTGCATGCTATGTGCAATCAACGTGGTTTTTGGTGAGAGAGAGAATAAAAGAGGGTTAGAGACAAGGTTGAGAGATTACGAACAAACAAGAGGGAAAACTTACGCGGATTGGTTGCATCTGGCCCCAGGGCTCGTCATATGCCAGATTCTCTTCTAATTCCACCGCGAGTCGAAGGCGTTCGAAGGCAGCCTCGAATTTGCTTTCGCGATACAAGATCTCGCCGTCGAGCATGGCCGAGCTCACCGCAAAGAGATGCTCACACTTATTGTTGTGCATGATGCGAACGCGAACCGACTCGACAGCACGAAGCTTTTCAAAAATATCCTGCTCCTTGCGTGCTTGTGCAATCTGCCCCTTGGCCGCGAACGCAAGGCCGCGAGCGTAGCGCAGCGTCGCGTTCGTAGCGCAATAAGCCTCGATGTCTGTATGAAAATGCTGCGCCAGAATCTCATCCCAGCATCCGAAGCGAATAAGGACATGGTAAATTACGGCGTGATAGAGATCGAGGTCCACCGCCCTCGTTCGGTGAATGGCGACCGAATCTTCAATAAAGCGCATGAGCGCCATGCCCTGGCCTCGTGCTGCCTCTTCCATACCTGCCATCATGGCCGCATAAACGTACATGTGGAAATCGTGGGCAATATAGCCAATATACAAGGAAAACTCTTCGCCAACCCTGTGCGCGTACTCAATGTACTTCATGTTGGCTTGCAAGGCCTGTGCGCTCGCTTGCACGGCATCGGCATACTGACCAACCAGCATGTCGATGTGCGAGGGCATATGCTTGAGGTGACCCAGGTCACGGACTTGGTCTGGGTCGCGGAAAAAGCGAGCCATTGGTAGCGCGTCACCCGGCTCTGGACTCATCTCTTTGAGGTGCAGAAACAAGTGGAGCAAGCCTGGGTGTTGCGGGAACCGTTCGAGAGAGACGAGTAGCGTTTCATTAATCTCTGCGGTTTGCGGTGCCTCTGTGCCCTCATGGCGATCATAGAGCTGCCACGGCGAAAGCTGCATGAGCGAGTCTGCGAATACGCAAGCCACGTCGGCATCATCGCGGTAGTCATGAAACACGAGGCGCATGGCTTGCGCATATGGTTCGAGAAGGAGCCGCGCAAAGTCTGTCGCTGGCCAGGTGCATCGAAGGCGCAACGCGGAGATGAGCGCGCGACCCACAGGATTTGCATTGCGCTGATATTCGACAGCCTTGGTGATCGCCTCGAATGCTCGCTTCTGGGAAGGAAATCCATCTTTCTGCTTGCTCAGCGTAAAGTAGCCATTGTTCTGATGTACGTTATAGTTGGGCCCGTGACACAGTGCGATGGCCCACCACGCCATGCAAAAGTCTGGTTCCAGCTGCAGACTTTTGCGAAAGCACGCGATGGCATGCTCGTGATGAAAGCCAAACATCCAATTCATGCCGCGGTGGAACCACTCTGCCGTCTCGGGCCTGCGCGTGATAATGTCGTCCCTCCGGTAGCTGCCCACGTCAAAGGGGTAAGCATCTGAAGTCGCTGCAACATCCTGCGACACCACGCCACGCGACGTGTCGCCGGAGCCGTGTGCCTCTTTCTGGACGTCATCCTCCGTGAGCGTGTCAAAGACCCATGCGGGTCCTTCCGGCTCCGGCGGGGCTTTGCCTGAGGTCGTGGTATTTCCCATTTCCAAGACCACTCTACAAGCCTCGAGCACTCTCCTCTCGATCAAGTTCTGCTCTCGCTCCACACCTCGGTCGTACGCTTCTCGTCCCCTCCTCGCCAGCCGGACAGAGTTCTCTCCTCGCTGGTTCTAGCAAAGATAAGCAGGGGAAAAAAGGTCGTCCTGACCGACCCTTGCAGCCGCCGCCGCTGCTGCTCCTGCTGCTGCTCCTGCACCAAGCTTCTCGCCGCGACCTGCCTCGGAGGGCGCCCCCCGCCCGCCGCTCGCGCCGACGCTACGCTTCGCTCGGGAGGCGTCGCGGACCCGGCGCCGGCGCTCTGCGATCGGGGTCTGCGCTGTCGAGACTCGGCTCGTCTCCTCTTACTTAGCTCTGTCGAAGCAAAGCAGAGCGAAGCAGAAGGTCGAAGCAAAGCAAGAGCAAGGCAAAGCAAAGCAAAGCAAAGCCAAGCAATACCTGAAGCGGCCGCGGCTACACGCCCGCCATGAGCGGCAGGTCCCGCGCGCCGCGCAGACCTGCCGCGCCTGCGGCCCCCGCGGGCGCCGCGGGCTCTGCGCCGCGCAAGCGCGCCCGGCCCCCGCGGATGGCCGCCGCGGATGAAGACGACGTTGAGATGGCGGACCCCGTCGTGGAGGACGACCACCTCGCCGGCGGCGGCAGTGCGAGACGACGCCGCGGCGACGGGCATGTTGGGGATGACGATGTCAAAGCTGAGGACGACCTTGGCGCTAGCCGACACGATGACGACGACGAGGACGAGGAAGAGGAAGCCAACGTGGACGACGAGGACGAAGATGACGAGGACGAAGACGAAGACGACGAGGACGAAGACGACGACGACGAGGAGGAGGAGGATGACGGTGAGGACGCTTCGACGCGCAAGAGAAAAAGGAGAAAGGACAAACAAGGCGACGACAATTTCACAAAGCTGGTCTTTGGGGGTGACCTGCGTCAAGTCGTCGCGGACCACATCGAGTTCTCGCGGTCCGATTGCGCGCACCGCCTCAGGAGGTCCGCAGACGGACTTTCGGTGAGCGGCTACAAAGGATTTCGCTCCTGTCGAGTCAATTTTGGCGTGCTCTCGGGTCATTGGTTTTGCGAGATGCTCATTGAGGAAATGAAGGCATCCGCTGACGTCAAAGTTGCCGGCCACGTGCGCCTCGGATGGAGCCAATACTCTTCGCCTATTGAGGCACCTGTGGGATTCCACAAGTCCGGATTCGGGTATCGGGACGTGGATGGCTCCAAGGTGAACGATGCGCTGCGTGAACCCTACGGGGACGCTGGCTTTGTCGAGGGCGATGTGATCGGTTTGGAAATCAATGTGGACGCCCAAGACACCTCGGCATCCTTTATTCGCTTTTATAGAAATGGTGAGGATCAAGGCGTGGCGTTCCGTGGCATGATACCGGACAAAATAGGTTTTTTTGCCACCGTGTCTCTGTACCAAAGCGCTCGTGTTGCTCTTGTTCCAGGTCCCGCGTTTTCGACCTCGAATGCGCTTCCCCAGGGCGCTCGTCCGCTATGCGAGCTTGCGGCTATACGATTGCCGCCACGACTTGCAACGCCGCCTCCATCGTCAGAGATCGCAGCGGCACCTGCGGCAACCAAGCAAAAGGATACCTGATAAGAGCGAATTGATACTGTTAACTGTATTGACGACATGGACATTTTGACAAGAGTATTAAAGAAAGAAGGGTTTTGTGCACCCGGCGCATTGCCTCGTTCGTGAGCTCCAACGGAAGTTTGGCAAGTAGTAATCCTGAGATTCGGTTGCAATGGATACTGTGAAGAAAAGGAAGCAAGGTAATCATGCAGTCGCTACCAACTGCGAAACCATTTTTCTTTCACCTTTTCCTTCTCCCATGGCGCAAATTTTTGATGGGCCAGTTGTACCAGCGTAATTTGAGAATGGCATTGGTTATTTGGTAATGGCATTGGTACTCAATTATGGAAAGCTGTCGTAATCTACTGGAGCTACTTGCACGAGATGCGCCCGGCCAATGTGTCGTGGATTCCGGTGAGGGCCTCTGGGTAATCTTGGACGAGATCATGATCTTCTCCTTTTTCTTTTTTCAATTTTGTTTCTGTTACGTTTTGGCCAAGGCATGGTCAAGTTCACGCACATGAGTCGATTTCGCGGCAAGAGCTTTTAGTAGCAAATAGAAAGTTTGGGTTTTGTCTTTTCATTGTGAAACAGAAAGTAAATTTGTTTCGATGGCGAGCCTTGTACGCCGTGGAAATACGGCCTCCTCGTCTTTGATGTGGACCTGCGATCGGTCGCGGGCGTTTTAGCCACACAGGAAAAACGTCAATTTCTCTGCCTGGCTGACAGTTGCTTGCATTGCAAACTACGTTCTTGTCATTTTCCCCCGAAATAGGAAGGGGTAATTAGTCAGAGCAGCTGGGACGTGAGATGAAGAGTAGCTGCGGAAACACAAAGAGCGCGCAAATCACGGCGAGAAGCCGGCCAAGAGACGGCATGTGCAAAAGATATGCCAAGGTGTAACCCATGGCCATTTTCGAGATAAAAGATGCAACGGCGAGCAGAGCCCCGACGTTGCAGAGCTCCAGCTCTGGGACCGACTCGAATGAGAGTGCCGACGACGATGACGAGGGCGACCGCATAACGCGACCCGAGGACATGGTCCCGTATGGCCCCGCGCCTGTCCCACGATTCTCCTCGTCTGGCAAAACGTCCGTGCCTTCGCTGTCCTTGCGCAGACGACTGTGGCGGGGACTTGTCCTGGAAAGACTCAAGGCATACGGACGGTTACCATCGGGTCCGCGGCGACCGTCAATTAGCGACGAGACACCGCCAGGGCGCATGGCCGCGAGAGCAACGGCGATGAGCCAGCCGACGATGATGGCGATTCCATTGAAAGCCTTCACTTCGGAGCCTTGCAAGGTGTGCAGTGTGACCCTGCACTCTTTGAGAGCACGCTCGGCCCAGCGGGGTGGATCCGGATCCTGGCTGGCAAGATGCTCGCAAAGCAAAAGGTAGAGTTCGGTGGCGCCGAGCAGAACCAGTGCAACGCCCGCTGCGCGCGCCAGTACCTCGGCAGCGCGCATCAAGAGCGACGTCGCGGCGTCGAGCTCCACCGTGAGCGCGATGCGATCAATAAGAATCGCCACGTTCCGCTTGGTCAGGATCTGCAGCAAGAGCGCACCGCAGACGGTGCCCATGAGCAAGCTGTGCAGAAAATGCGTCCCGAGGTACATGCGGCCCACCAGGCATGTCGTGTACGCCGCGACAAGCAGACTGGACCCTAACAGCGGCAAGAGGGCCTTGCCGCCGCCGCACGGGAGCGAAAAGCACGAAGAGGCGGCGGGCTTGGTACGCATCCTTCGGCGCGTCCGTCGGCGCCAGGCCCAGAGCTCCTCGACAAGAGGCGCGACGATGAGCAAGAGGATAAATGCATGTCCCGAGGGGAAACCATAGTTGGTGGGACAGTGCCACATTTCAAGCTTTCTGTCCACCCAGAAAGGCCTGCCCTGGCGAAAGGTAACGTTCATTGTCCACTGCACAACGAGACCAACTCCCACGAGCAGAATCATTCGCGCCGCCAAAGGCCGCCCCGCAGGGAAGCCAGCGAGGGCGATCGAGGGCATGAATCCCCAGAAATCCGTGGGGAAGCTCATGATCCTGCCGAAAAAGTCAACATAAGCACCCTTTTCGCCGCCGTGCCCGCCGGCTTGCATCTGCTTGATGAGAGCACTTCCTACCTTTTCGAGGTGCGGTTTCATGACGAGCTCTGCCACGGCCAGCAGCAGGAAGACGCAAAAGGTGTAGAAGAGCCCGACGGCGTCGACCGAGAACTCCTTGTATGCGAGTCTGCCCTCGCCCCTTGGCTCCGCGGGTTTCCTCGCGCGGCTGTCTTCGGCGCTCCAGATGAGCAGGTCCCGGACCTGGAAGGAGTCTTCCTCCTCCTCAAGGCTCTCCTGCGAGGGTACGCGCCGCGCGCCGCCGTCTCCCGCGCCGCCGCCCTCGCTGGCGCCCAGCCCGGAGGCCATGGCGCCTCTCTACTCAACCCTAGAAAAGCTCGCTCGCGAGACGTTGGATCTCGCGCCTCCTCGCCGGCCCGCCTCCTCGCTGCCTCGCCTCGCCGCGCCGCGCCGCCTCGCGCGCGCCCGCTGCCGACGCCGCCGCGCTGCCCGGCCTGGCCTGGCCTGCTCCGCTCGCCGCGGCGGCTGCTGCTGCTCGCCGCCCGTCGTTGCGTGTCTGGATTGGCTGGAGCGGATGCCGCCGCTGGCTCTGCTTCCTCGCCCGCGTTGCTGATTATACGCTCAGGGAGGCTATTACGCGAGAGGGAGGGAGGGAGGGGGGAGGGAGAGCATCGCGAAACAACGGCGAACAAAACACAGCAGCGGTGGCAGCGGCATTGGCTTCGCCAGTAGCATTGGCAACATGGGCATTAGCAGCAGCAGCAGCAGCAGCAGGAATAGCAGCAGCAGCACAAGCAGCAGCAGCACAAGCAGCAGCACGGGCTGGAGCAGCAACAATTATTATGGTTAGAGCAAGAGCAATGTTGGCAACGTTGGCAACGTTGGCAACAGCGACCGCAAAAGCAAGAGCACCAGCCACCGGGTGAAGATCTGCAACAGCAAGCAACGATAACGACGGCGACAACGACGGCAAGGCCACGAAGACGACACCGGAGAGACGGAGGGCAAGGAGAAGACTCTGGCGACGACAGTGATCAGAACGACCTGACCACGCTGGCAGTGAAATGTGATCAGGAAGAGCACAGAGAGTAGCAACGAGGTCGGCCGGTAGCCAAAATCGCCGTTGCAAGCAGCAGAGCAAGCAGGCTTGCGGAATAACGGCGATGGACTCCTTCATAACGCAAGACTCGGCTCTCGGCTCGAGCTGATCGCATGGGCTCAACCTAGCCCAGCCCAGCCCAAGCCAGCTAAGCCCGGCCGACGTGCCGCGCGTGTGTACATCGTAAAAAGTCCGAAGACCCGACGGACGCACCATCGGCATGCAAAGTGCCCGCGTCGCTCTTTCGCCGTCGAGACCCCTCTCTTACTGTTAATCATCCATTATGAAGCCTGGGACGAAGCCCTGGAACCCGTCGTCTTCGATGACCCAACCGATGGATCATCTTCATGCACGTTGCTCTTGACCGTCAGCCTCGCTCGCTCGCAGACCCGAACCAAGGCCGACTGAGGCCGACCGAGGCCACGATGGCGCAGCGCGTCTCGACCTTCGTGGAGGGCTTCCACGAGGCCGCCGCGTGCGCGCGCATGCCGTACCGCGCGCTGCGGCCCTGGCGCGAGGGCGAGGCCACAGAGCCTCGGCTCTCGGCCCTGGGCCTCGGCGGGAGCCCCTTTGGCGACGTGTACGGCGAGGTGCCGCAGGAGAGCGTGGATGCCGTCGTCGAGTGCGCGATCCGAGGCGGCGTCAACGTTATTGACACGGCGTACTGGTACGGCCAAGGCGCGTCAGAAAGTCGGCTCGGAAAGGCCCTGCAAAAGATTCCTCGCGAGGCGTACTACCTGCACTCCAAGTGCGGACGTTACGAGAAAGATGTGCGGAAAATGTTCGACTTCTCAGCAGAGCGAACGCTTCGTGCCGTGGACGAGGCGCTTCATCGTCTTGGCGTCGAGTACCTCGACTGCATGCAGATCCACGACCCCGAGTACGCGCCTTCACTCGATGTGATTCTTGAGGAAACCTTGCCAGCCCTGCAAAAAGCCAAAGACGCAGGGAAAATCCGTAAAATTGGAATCACTGGGTACCCTCTTGCTCTGCATCGCGAGCTTCTCAAGCGCAGCACCGTACAAATCGACACCTGCCTCTTTTACTGTCATTACTCTCTCAACGACACATCGCTATTCGACGACCAGGAGCTCTTTACGCTGTTGCGAGACAAAGATGTTGGCTGGCTCAATGCGAGTCCCATTTCCATGGGTTTGCTCAGCGGCGGAGACCCACCGAAGTGGCACCCGGCTTCGGCAGAAGTCAAGACCGCGTGCCAGACTGCTGCCCAAATCTGTCGCGATAAGGGCGTGTCGCTTCCCAAGCTCGCAATCGATTTTGCACTCAGACATACGCAAGTGCCATGCACGCTTTCTGGCGCCGCCACAAAGGAGATCATGCAAGCCAATCTCGAAACTGCGTATTCGGCTGGCAACCTTTCCGGGGTCGAGCAAGAGGTGCAGACCGAATTGAGGGAGCGCGTCTTTGCTACCTTGTCACGGCCTTCCTGGGAGGGCGTGGAAGTCGCACAGTATCACGAGTTGCTGCAACGGGCAAAGGAGACGGGCGAGGCAGGGGCCACGCTCTCTACAAACTAGCTATTGGCCTAAGACCCTTTACCTTCTTTTTCTTTTGCCATTGGCCAGTTGAAGCGAAGGCGACAAGGGGGAAGAAAAAGACTGACAGTGAAACCTGGCAAGCAATTGCATTCTGTGGTTCAAACAAAAAAATGCCACATCGGCGCAAACGTCCTAGTTCTTCTTCTCTGTAAAATGGAAGGAGACGCAAGATGCAGTTTGAATCGATCTGTGACTTTGATGTTCATGAAATGCTTTATTCTATCCTAGCCTGAGGCCTCATCCTGAGACACCATCGAGTTGAAAGAAGGCAAAACTTTGGGAAAGACTCTGCGCTGCTCCAGACTCTCAAAAGGTTTCCACCAGTCGCCGGCAGAAACGGTCGACTTGCCCCGACGTGGCTTGAGCCAGCTTCGCTTGCGGGGAATGCAAAAGTAGTCGACAATACGGGGATCTTGCTGCCTTCGATGTTTGCGATTCGGCTCGTACGCCGGAATCCAGCGACTCGGACACTCGACACCGTACGAGGCAATCGACGGGTCAAGCTCGTCCACATCGGGTGTGTCCAAACGTTTGGCACGGTAACGAAAAAGAGTCGACGTCCATCGCGAATCGTCACGCCACTTGCGCGGCACTCGATCAATACCAATCGTGTATGCGTGCAGGTCGCCGTCTGCATCAATGTGAAAACGCGTAAAGGTCTTGTAGTCCTCGCAGCGAATCGAGCTAAAGGCCTCATTCCAGTGCAGCTTGAAAAAGGTCACGCAAACGTACAGGTAAAGCCCGAGGATCATCGCGCCGAGATCTGCAGCAATAATGTACATGTAGAGGTAGTTGCCAAGGTAGTAGCTCACAAAGTCAAACCTCGAAAGCTGCGATGGCGCCAAGGGCGCGCAACCGACACCGGGCGCCGGCACGTCGCCCTTGCAGATCTTGACGCGCGTGGTGGCCATGTTTTCGGGTAAATCAAAGATCCGCAGCATGAAGCGCATGCATGTCTCCAAGAGGCCGTTCGTCCACCACGCCTCGGGCATCGTACGCCGCTCAAAGTTCTGGAAAATCTCAAAGATTGAATCGTATCCCTGCCCCGCGAGGCCATCTTGGATGGCCAGCTCTGCCACGATTTCTAGCAAAAGAAAAAGCGCTACTGCGCAGCTCACGTGCGCGAGTGTGTGCACGGAGGCAATAATGAGCTGCCGCAGCGTGCCGTGATGTTGGTCTGCAAAGCAAAACGATGTCAGATACACGATCATCGTCACCACGAGCGAAACGTAAGCCTCGGAAAACAGTTCTCCAAAAATGAGAACCATCTCGTACCCAAAAGCTTTAAGACCCTCGGGGTAAAAGTGTGGAGCGTTCATGATGCGATCGAGATTGCATCGCGGAAAGAAGCTGCACACAATGAGGAAATACACCGTCGAACCCACAATGTCAAACCGCCAATTTTGCATCCGAAAGCCTTGGCCCAGGTTCCTCATTCCCACCATTCGCGACTCCGAAAATGACGGGTACGCTTTCTCAAGCTTGTAATAGGCAGCCATCTCCTTGTAGCGCTCCGGAAAGGTATGCGTCGGATGCAAAAAAGCGCCGCCGCCGCCCGAAGTGACGAGAAACGGAGCCGCGCCTGCGCGCAACGCTGAATACGAGAGCGGCTGCTCCGCATTGTATCGCATGTAGTTGTGCACGTCACCGGCGATACGCATCGCCACTCGCCCGCGAAGGTGTCTGCGCACGAGCTGCTTCAAATTTTTGGAGGTTCGCGAAATCGGCTTGTCTTCCGGATGCGGGTCGTTCAAGTACGCATCGAGCAGCCACGTCGGCTCGTGCGAGCACAAAATGACTTGGTCGTTCTCACCGAGACAGCGGTGTGCCACCGAAGCAAAGTACTGATATTGCAGACCATCAATATCGTCCTCAAGGGCAAAATCGAGGCCAAAGGCCCACCATCCGTGCGGCAGCTTGAGTGCAAAATAGGACTTGGATTGCGGCATGCGCCAGCCCCCAATCCAGTCCCGATAGCAAATACATTGCATAAAGGTATCAAGGCCGTCGAACCAATCATGGTTGCCCGGAATGGCATACGCGCAAGGCGGACCCTGCCATACTTTGGCGCCTTCTTCCTTTGCCTCCTCTCCGCTGTTGCCTCGTTTGGCTGTACGATTGGATCTCGTGATCTTCTTGCGCGCTGTTTTCTTGCTGCCGGGGCCTTTGCTCTCGTCCTCGCTTTCCTCGTCTTCGCCGTTTGAGGTGTTGCCGTCGTTGCTGAAGACACTGCTCCCTCCCGTGAAAAGAGAGCGCGATGATCCCGTCGTCCGCACCGAGTCCATCTCGGTGTAGTCGGGGTCGGTAAAGTCGCCGACTTTAAAAACTTCGCTCATTTGTGGTCGCAGCCCTGGTGGACCGCTCATTGGAGACCCAGCTTTCGAGGATCCCGCCGACGACGGCGTCTTGACGCCATGCAAGAGATTGCTGTTCGACATGGAGCGATCATGCGGCATACGTCCGAGGGGCATCGAGTATCTCGTATTGTCTAGATGACGCATACTGAGCATGCTAAAGCGCGTGGACGTTTCAGCGGTCGAAGCGTCGTGGACGTTCTTGGCCAGAGAGATATCGTCGCGATGATAGGAAGGCGGGGGTTCCATTGCGTACTCAAAGGGCTGAAAGAGACGGCTCGCGTACTCTTGACGAGACGGCGTGGGGTAAGCGAGGTCTCCGCCCAGAATCAGGAGATCGCCGCGCTTGAGATTCTTCACAGCAACCTTTTCGTCCTTTTGGGGCCGCCCCGCTGTATGCATTGGCACCGCGAGCGAAGGCTGAGCGACCGCTCGCGCGATAGCGTAGGTCGGGTTGCCTCCGTCGCCAGTGTCAGCAAGCCAATCGAACCACATCTCGTCGAGATCTGCGTAGCGGTCATCCACGAGTGAGTCCGTCACTCCAGTCTCCGCGGTCGAGCCTGCCGCGCTTTGCGGACTTTTATTCAATCCAGCGGATGCAGAGGCTTCTTTGAATGTAAAAGATTCCTCCTGAATGCTATCCGGTGTACGCGCGTTGCGTTGTTGGGTGCCGTTGCGCTCTTGTGGGTTGCACGAGCCATACGCGCCGCCCCGCGAGTTCAGGGGCCCGTCACCGATGGCCGCCTGCATCGTTCGCATGTCGAACCTGCCAAGAAAGAGTTTCATGGAAATGAGCAAGTCAAAGGCAGTCCTTGTCACGGCCAGAGAGTACCATTCAGCCATGGGGCGAAAGTTCGTGGGTGCCGCTTCGCGTCGAGGGTTATGCACGGCGCCCGTGGTCGTGGCTCGCTTCGTTTCATCTTCGTACTCGTCGTCACTACTAAGATCGTCCTGCGCGTCTTCGGCGTCCTTTTCGTCTTCGTAATTGTTGCCTTGGTCGTGACCTGCGATCGGTTGACTCGTCCCCGCTGCGGATGTAGCTCCTCGTGGGCCACCGGAAGTCCTCGCCTGCGCCTTGGCCTCCTCCTCGCGGCGACGTCTCACCGCACGACGCTGGAGGGACTGATTGATGCGCTTCGTTCGGCGGAGCGTGTAGTAGGTGGCCCAAATGGCGACGCCGCTGAGCCAGAGAAGGCCCACAGGGCTCTCGAGCAGGGAGAATTGGCCAAGGTTGACGCCCAGAACCTTGATATGAAACGTCCCATCCTCACCGACCTTGCCCCAGAGCTCGTCTAGTTCGGGCATGAGGCGCATGCAGACAAGTTCGCTCAGGTCCTGCGTGTAGCTTGGGCGGCACGAGGTTGAGGTGGTCTGTCCTGCTTCGGACTCGGCCGAGGTAGCCTCATTCACGTCGGCCCCAGGCACGAGCATCGCGAGCGTGGACTGCTTCGCCGTGGACCCCTTGATGGACCCTTCGTCGACAATAATGCAGCTCGTGTCTGGCACGGTGCCGCAATAGGCAAAAACGAGGCTGACGGTAGCGGAGAGAAGGATGCTGCCCTTGAGGATCGCCTTGAAGGATCGAACGGAGCGCAGACCGGGGACCCAGAGCGTTTTGGCGAGCTTGGGAAAGCAAATGCCCAGCGCCCAGCACACGAGATGGTGCAGCATCGTAAAAGCAGCGAGCGTCACGTGCGTCACGACGAGCAGCAGAATAAAGAGCGAGATGAAGGGTACGCTCGGGTGATCCTCCATTTCTACAGAGCTGGCCATGGGCATGTGCAACATGGCCGCAGAGAAGAGCCACACGATGAGGGACAGTCGCAGATCCGTGTACACGCTTCTCTTGCCCCGCAAGAGCGGGGCCATCGCCTCGTACGAGAAGAGCATGAGCCCGAGCAGGATGGCGAGCCATCGGATCGACTGTCCCTCCTTGGACTCGCTCGCATCCTCCTGTACGCCCTGCACTTGGCGCAGCCTCTCCTCGAACCAGCGCACCACGCGGTCTTTAACGTCCGCCATCTCGTCGACCCGCCCGACTCCCAAACCGACGACACCACCCAGCTATCCACTCCGCTACCTCCTCCTCGTCGGCCTTGTCCTCCTGCTCAGCCCTGGCAGGGCCGCTCGCTCGCGCGCTCGCTCGCGCGCTCGCGCTCGGGATCTATCTATCTGCTTTGGCCTCCGCCTTTGCTCGCTTTCTCCTTCCTCGTCGACCGCTGCTGTTGTTAGTAGCAAGCAGGCACGCACGCAAGCAAGCAGGCGAGCTAGTTAGGGTCTCTTCCTCGGGCCGAGACGCCCCTCCCCGAACGGACGCGACGGTCGCGGCTCGAGCGGCGCGCGGGGCCGCGGCGCGTCTGCGCGGGCGCGGCCTGCCTGCCCGCCTGCCCGCCTGCCCGCCTGCCCGCCTGCTGCCTCGCGGGCGCCGCCACCGGGCAGAGACTCACGATCGCGGACTGCTTCCTCATCGCGCTCGCCGTGGAAGAAAGACGCGCGATCGAAGCAGCGGCCCAGCAGTGCAGCAGGCGCGCCGCATCTTCGCGGCAAGGAGGAGGAAAGGGCCGGCAGGCAGGCAAGCAGCGGCGGCGGGACCCGCGCAGACATGGGCGAGGCCGCGGCCAGCAGCGGCCGCACCCAGCAGCGTCACGCGAGCTCGAAGTCAGGGCCAGATGCTGGCGCTGCTGGGGACTCACGGCGGGGTTTGGCCCTGGCAAGAGCCCGCGGGAGGGAGGGAGGGAGGGAGACGAGATTTACGCGGATGCGATGGGTCGTTGCCACGGGCGACAGCGAGGGCTTGCTGCCTGCCATGGCTGCCCTTTTGACGGGTGGACTGTCTGTCCAGGACCAGGCTTCCAACTGTCACTGAAGTCAGCCTCAGCCTCAGCTGCAGTCAGCACAGCCTATAGTGTCATGTCAAGATGAAAATGAATAATGAAATTGATGATGATGATGATGATAGCCTAATCGATAAAGAAAAATAGAAAGAAACTGCTGGCAAAGCCCAAGTCCGTGAACCGCATGTCCGCCAGTCAGTTAGTTGGTTAGTCCTGGAGACCATGCTTTTGCCTCGCAAGGCGAATAAGAGTGCGGTGGTCGACGAGCTCCACGTCGGGCGCCTGCGCAGCCAGAGCAGCAGCGTACTTGTCGAAAATAAGAGGATTGATGCCCCAGGAAATGTCGTAAATGAAGTTGAGGCTGCCCGCAGGTTGCTGGGCCACAAGTCGAACCATATCGTCAATCTTGAGGCCCTTGCCATTATTGGAGTCCTTTCCAGAAATATCGTTCCAACGCGTCAGCTCGCTAAAGAGCACGACACCGCGCGTGGGATCCGCCGGGTCTCTGTAGACCTGGTCGCTCTTGTAGCCCAGTTTGACAAAGGGCGTCTTCTCATTGGGACTCAGCAGCCACGGTGCCGCAGACCAGAACACAGCCTTGATCGGAGTCCCAATAAATGAGCGAATGTACTCACGGTGCTGCGAGCTCAGAAAATTGAAAAAGAAATCCCACACAATCGTTGCTTCGATCCCCAAATTCGAGGCAACCTCAACGGTGTGGTCACGGTGCTCCGAGAGGCCCTGCTTGTCCACCGCAGCCGCGGGGTAGAAATACGTGGCACCCGAGGGCGGCAAGATGAAACTGTCGGCGCCCTGCACGCTCTCCGCGATTTTGTACATGGTGCGAATGGCCGCTGCCACCGTCTGCGTTTGCCCCGACACCGTCCAGGCGCGCGGAGGGCATGGTGTCGTGCGCTTTGGGTCCGTGCACACCTTGCGACGCTTTTCGAGATTGTCCGTCGACTTTGCGAGCAAGGAAAGATTGTCGCCATCGCTCACCACGTGTGCAACGTACACCTTGGAGGCATTGAACTGGAGCGCGCCGTCCTGCGGCGGCTTTTGCTGCAGGGTCTGGGTCGTGTTGATCTGAACTGTCGCCTCCGCGCGTTGCACGGCAATGAGGAACGACAGTGAGTCTGCAATATCGCTCGCCGCCACGCCCATCGTCTTGTCCCTCGTGCAAAATCCCGTACTCTCGTACATTCCAGCACTGTACCCGTACATGGTGAGCGGCGTGACAGACTCATCCCAGTAGCCGGAAGAGGTCAGATCAAGAAAGGGTTTGAGACCGTTCCGGCGCGCCACGAGCTCTGCCAGCGCCTTGAAGGGGGCAAGATTGTACTCGGTGCACTTCGCAGCAATGTTTGACACAAAGACTGCCACTGTACGTTCCATCACGATGAACGGCATGAGTTTGGTCTGCGGCGGTCGGTACGTAATTTTGTGCTTGTTCGACAGCGGAACGAGATGTTCGAGCGTCCACTGCGTCGCGGCAGCATCGGTGCGGAAAAAGCCGCCAGGAAGGCTTGCCGTGCGGTTCTCGCGAAAGTCAAAGGCCACGGGCAGAGCCTCGACATCTTGGCTCAGGGGTTCGAGCGCAGGGTCGCCGTCTGCGACGGGCAGCAGGTCATGAATGCCTGCTGCGCTCAACGCGAGGTTCTCGCCGATTGTATCGCTCCTGTCAAAGAGCACGCGGCCCTTGAAGAGTTTTTCCTGCAGTCCCCGCTTCACAAACTCGCTCTGCTCCACCTTGGCGATCTTGTACCCTAGCTTTTGCGGCCAGTACGGCAGGCAGTCTGCCACAGGTCCTTTGCGATTCATCAAGCCAACCGTCGCCCCCACCGACGGCGCGTACAAGCAGTCGGCGATAAGCACGACATTCTCCTCGGAAACGAGACCGACGTCTTCGTCGGAGGACTCCTCCACGCTGACGCCCGGCACGCTCCCGCCTCCCACGAGTCGCCCTCGCGGTCCTGCGCACGCCGCGAGCGCCGTCGCGCCCAGCACCAGGCACGCGAGCGCGGCCCTTTTCCGCGGCCGCGCGCCCTTTTCCGCACGCGCATCTCGCTGCGGCCCCGCCGTCGCCATTTCCTCTCCCGCGCTTTCCCTGCCTCTGCCGCGTCGCGTGCGCGCGGGCAAGCGGGCAGGCACGGGGCTGGACGGCCGACCGATCGATCGATCGGTCGATCGATCAATCCGTCAGTCAGGCCGATCGATTGCTGTTTGCTTGCTCTGTGCTCGATTGCATCGTCCCTTCTCCGAGATCTATCTTTGGGGCAGGCCGAGCGAGGCAGGTTCTTGACCCAAGTATATCGACCGGCCAACGGGCCAGCTCCGGGCGGCTAGACAGGACGAAAGCAAGACAAGATGAAAGCACGCTCGGTGGGACGCGCGCGTACGCGTATGCGAGACGTCTCGCAGCGCAAGGCTCGCTGCCGCTCAAGCTAGCTGTGGTTGGCTAGCGGCAGGCTGGCTGGCGGGTGGAGGAGAGAAAGGTCTCGACAGGACTGCTTGTGATACAGAGAGAGAGCAAAGTGCCGGCCTGGGACGACCGTTGCCGAGGGCCTTTCTTCTGCAGTCACTGACAGTGAGTTGCGCAGCCTGTTCATTACGTTATCCGGCGGGCGCTGGAGACGCGGCAGGGACGAGGACCTCGTCAATCTTGAGCAGCAGCCCCGGACGGGCAGTACGCTGAGTCTTTGCGTTTGACTTTCGGTCTGTCTGTGCGTAGAGCAGCAAACATGGCGTCGCGCTGGGACGCGCACGCGAGCGCGCAAAGAGTGCAGCTTGTGCAAGAAATCGTCAAGGAGTTCGCAGCACAGGATGGGGAAGCGGAGGTCGCAATGCTCGTGGTGCCTGGCATGGACGGTCGCTACAATACCAATGCGCAGCGATTACTCAAGTATTTGCTCCTGGGCGCCAGCGGGGAGACCTTGCTCGAACCTACAATCGATGCCAGCGATGAGGCCCTCGAAGACTGTTTCTTTGTCATTGGCGTCGACAACTCACAAGTCTTTTACAACACAAATGCAGCAGCCAAGGTGGCACCCCTCGTGGGTCTCTGGCCCAATGTCAAAGAGTACCATCTTTTGCCAGGCGAAGACAAAGGCGATTCCGCACGCGCCGAGCGCTACAAGATCTCCGCTCTTGTTGACATGCTACGAGATTACCGAATCGTCATTATGCCAACTCAGAGTGAACAAGAGGACAACCACGAAATGTGGCCCCTCGTTCAAGCCTATGGCCTCGACGAGTTCGGAACCGGTGGATTTCTGTCCGCGGTGCACCAGATTGCCTTTGCTGGGCCCGCGCTGCTCTCGCTGTGGAGCCATCTTGATGCCCACGCTCTTGCCGCCTCGCGCGAAATCCCGCGCAGTTTACTAAAGCATTGGACAGCGAGCACAAGACTCGTGGCCAAACAAGTGCGTGAAATGGGACAAGTTGCGCTTCACGAGGCATTCGAGCCGCTCGTTGGCTTTTATGAGTTTGGCAGCATTCGTTGCCCAGATACGTGCACCAAGAGCTTGAGCGCACAAGGCGCTCTCGTCCATAAGCTGACCCACGCCAGCGACGTGGCGTTTCTGGTCCGTGGTCAGGACGCTGCGTCGGGCATCCGCTTCGCTCGTACATTCTTCGTGGACGCTCAGCAGTCTCGAGGGACGCTTTGTCTCGTAACAAAGATGCGCGTCCTTACGCAAGTTTATATGGCGCTGGCGATGCGTCTTCATGAACGCCCAAACTCAGACGCTGCGTGCAGTATTCTTGGGGATCTATCGCGCTCGCGCGCGATCCGTCGCCTCACTGATCTAGCAACAGAGCTTGCGGCGGAGTTCGCAGCCGCCTTGCATGTCGACATTGTAGATCACCCAATTCGGGTCGACTTGCATTCCTTCGATCTTGCAGGCCAAGATGTGGTCACTGGCCTGGTAATTGGTGCAGATACGTCCGTGCGTGCGCTTCACTATCTTGAGGTGAGCATGGAAATCCCAGGCAGTGAATCTGCAGACGCTCTTTGCCTGGGCGACACCTTCGTCATGTCCAATGGCCCTGCCAGCCCCGCCGAAATGCTCACCGATGCCATGGACCGTTTTCTGGCATGGAGCACCGAGCCCAAAAATAAGGATGCAATGACCTTGCAGATTGAAAGTCTTAGGGCGCCACTCAAGGGGCGACGGCGCACACCGTGCGAGCTCGCTTTTGCCCAGGCGTCAATGAGACAGGCAGGTCTCGTTCTCCAGGGCCACATTCAGTTTTTTGCAAACGGTTTCATCTACGAGCACGCCGCCTTTGGATCGATGGTGCTCAACGTAGCCGCGGCGCCTCGTCAAATCACACAGTGGGCGCAAAGCCCGCCCACTTGCGCCATGGCTTCGGTTGAAGTCGTCAAAGCGGATGGTGCCGCCCAATCGCCAATGGAGAACCTGACCTTGAATGCATTCCTCGGCGTCGATGCCAGCGCTCTCGGCTTGCTTGTCTTCGAACAAAGTGAGCTCAGTGACGCTCTGCATACGTGGCGTGAGAAGCTGAATATGTTGACATTTGCCATGGAAGATCTCGAGTCCGCATCTGAAGTGGCGCACAATTTTACTGGCTCGAGAATGCACAACCTTTTGCTCGAGGAAACTACGAAACAACACCAAGAGATGGAACTCATTGACGAAGAAAAGGAGGAAAAGAGCTTGAAGAGCGCAAGATCACCGGTCATTGTGGTCACGGGGCCACCTGGCGGCGGCAAAGAGGCTTTTGCGACGATGTTATCGCAGCAAGTCGATGGCATTCTCGTGGAGAACGACCCGTTTGTTTTCGGCAATAGCTTTGAGCCTGCGCGCTTCCGCAAAATGATTGCCAAGGCTGAAAAGACACGGACAAGTGACGATATGCGACCACTTGTTCTCATTACGCCAGGAGATACCTCGCCGAGCATGCTCCTTGAAACGGGAGTAGTTGAGGTCAAAGAGAACATCATTTCAGCTGTAGCGGTTATCTCGGCACGGTATTCGTACGCTGACGCTCGCAAGACTAACCTATTGCCAGGCGTTCAGGCGCAGGTTTCCTCTTCTGATCTTGTACATAGCGTTGTGCTCACTGGTACAAGTCTCGTCTCGGAGGCTGAATCCGACAGGCTGCAGGCACGTCTCCGTTTATGGAATCCTCGGGCCGAACTCTTTTGCATTGACGGACCCTGTGTGCCCCGGGGAGCCAATGTCAGTGTGCCCAATGTGCTGTGGGACCATCTTAATGCACTACTTTCAGGAGAAAGAAGATCAGAAGTTCCCACTCGTATTCAATCGTCCTCGAACAAATACCACCACCACCACCACCACCACCACGAGATTGATGCTGCTGTTGTGTTGTCGAAGAACGCACGATTGGACCGCGATGCTCTTCGAGATCTATTGGGCCGCCTCACTGCTCAAGAAGACACTCAGAAGCTTGCGGGCGCAAGATATGAAAAAGATAAGAATGTAGAGAACGAGCGGCCCAACAACAACACCGCAAGCGCTACGATTGATGGCAAGGGTGGCCATCTATCGGCCCGTGTTATGGCGGTTACAGGTTATGTATGCTTTGGTCCGCCATCTGAGGAGATCTGGGCTTTATGCGCTGTTGGCGGTCACGTGTACTTTAGCGCCGTGTGCCCCGATGCAAAGGTTTCTGGGTCTTCCCAGTACAAGGTCGGTCTTCTCTTCGAGGGAATGGGTCTGGGCAGTTCTACAGAGGCGCTAGAATCGTTCGTGGCAGCGACTAAAGCTAAACCGCATCCATTGCTCACGTCTCGAGACATTGAACCCGAAGCGCTGGCAGCCATTGAGGCTTCACTTGCCGCAGAACCTCTGCCTGTGGGGACCTGGTTTGATGGGCGCAGTTACATGAACAGCGTGGGCAAAATTTTAAAGCACCATCCTTGCTACGAGGAGCGCGTTGGCGATTTGCTCGCGACACGGAATGCGCCCATTCGCGAGGCCAACAATCGCTTGCAGAGGCTCGGGCCAAGCGAATTCACCTCATTCTGAGCTCTTTCTTTCTTTCTGGCATTACTAAACTTCGCATCAGGAGGGGTTCGACCAAGACACACTTACAATGTTACACATGTTGCAATATTTTACTAAAGTTGTGTCGTGCCAGCGGAGGCTCGCTTCCGCAATCGCTTGCGGCAAAGAACAGCGACAGAGACTGCGCAGAGACCGAGGAGTAAGAGCCAAACGACCACAATGTACACGAGAACGAAAATGTACAGCTTGTGCGGACATTGGTCTTTGCTTGTTTTTGCGAGGCGTGTCGTGCCAACAATAAACCAGCAGAGCATGACAAAGTGAACAAGACCGAGAACGCTAACGAGGCGGCGGTTGCGCTCGCCTCTTGCGGTAGATGTCGAAAAGGTTGGTGGTGCGATACGATGGCGAAAGAAATTCCGACGAAGACCATTCGTAGTCTGACGAGCGGCTGCGCCCTCGGGCACGGTAATGGCTACCAAAAGGGCGGCGGCGACGAGGCCGAGAAGGCCCTGGACGATGACCCAGGTGGCCAAATCTTTTTCGCAATCTTGATGGAACTGTGTAATGCCCAAGTAGAGCGAGTACACACTGAGAGCTACCGCCGCCCCAAGGACGAAGACGCTAAAGGTGACGAAAGCAAATCTTTGCAAGCTCAAATTTTGGGCGCGAAGCTCGTCATCCTCAACGTTTGTTTCGATTTCGGGGCGATTGCTTGCCGCATAATACGCTTGCTGCTGACTCTGTTCGCGCCGTTGTTGCCGTTCCTGATCCAGCTCGAGTTGCTGGCGCTGGTTCTGATGTTGTTGTTGGCGCTGCTGCTGCTGCGCCACAGCGGCAAACTGCTGCGAAGCGTCCGCGAGCTCGGCCTTGCCAGCATCAGGTCCTCCCAACATGGCAGCTCCCTGCGGAACGTTCAGGCTACCTAACGCCTCGCGGCTCGGTCGGGCTGACTTGGGTCGGGTCAAGTCGACTCGCACGCAAAGCGGCGGCAGCGCGAGCCCTTGTCAGCCCGCGACGCGCCGCACACCTGGCGGGTGTCCGCGTCGACGTTTTGAGAAAGTTGTGACTTTGGATTTTTTCTTTTGAGTTGAGCTCGAGGTCGAGCTGACTTCTGGCCAGAGCAATGGTTCGAGAGCGCTGGGCAGCAGCCAGTAGAGCTCCGAGTCAGATGTACTAACGTAAGCCTGATCTTACTTACATCACCTTTTTTGAGAGCGTCTCAAGTCTGAGCTCAGGCTGAATTTTTTTGGGGGGGGGGGGTCTGCAAACGAAAAGCCAACCAAATTTATTTTCATGAAGGTATAATAAGTGTAATGCTGATGCGGGGAAGGAAACGATCGATCATCAGAAGTTGCAGCAATGGTCAACCTTTCTCTTGAAAGAGATTTAGTAAGCGCGCTCAGCAACAGGGACCGCCTCGACGACGCCCGAAGACCCGCCTTTCGAGAAGCCAAGACTGCTTTCCGAAGAACTCTGGGCGCAAACATAGTAGATAATTCCCGCGGCGATGCCAATAACCAAAATCACCAAAAGACAGATGAGGCTGACAACGAGCGGCGTGGTCCACCTGCAAGTAAGATCGCAGGCGCCCCAGCCATAGTATTCCTGGTAGTAGTCGAACTCGTCGCAAAGAATGAGCTTGCACGGGAAACTCGAGCACTCATACATGGCATCAAAAATCTCAGAGGCGCGGTTGCAGTTGCCAATGATGATGGTTCCACTGCTGATCTTTTGGTTCACACACGAGTTGCTGTCCGCGACCTGCGCGAAGAGGTCGTCGCGGCACTCCTCCGACGTCTCGAGCGCCCTTGCCCTAAGCGGCGTGGCGGCCATGGTCATTTCCTTTTGCGCCGCCACATGGACTGCGAGGAAGGCTGCCACGAGGGCAAAGGCGAGCGCGAGCCGCCGGAACATCGTGCTTGTACGCGCGGGCGCCTGCCAGGCCGACGCTCTCGCCGCGCCTTTTGCTCTGCCTTGCCTTTGCTTTGGCGTTTGTGCGAGCAAAAGGTACGGGGTTCAGGGTCTGCTATGCACGACCGCGGCACGCGCTGGAAACTTCGACTCCCCTCTTGACTCGCCTTGACCCAATAGCTAGCTAGTAGCCTAATAAGGGGGAAAATCCAGCGTAAATGCAAAAGTTGACGACGGACGGACGCACGCACGCACGCACGCACGCACGCGAGTATGCACTGGATCACGGACCACGTGCCATTGTATACATGCACACGCCTGTGCGCGCGCGTGAAAAATGTCGTCGGAGTAGAAGTCTAGCGTAGCGAAGCGTAGCATAGTGTGGTATCCTACATTGTTGGACAGATAAATCTCGGCCTCGCTCACTTGGTTTCGGTGGACTGCGTCGCCCAAGATGTGTGTGCGTGGTTGCTGTTGCTCTCGTCGTAAGCCTGCATTCGAGGATTGATCTTTGCATGCGGATCTTTGATCGAGATTTCTCGACGGACGCCAGCATACACAATAAAGAGACAGATGACGTGCACCTGGAAGTCAATAGTGGAGATGTAAACGCCCGTCGTGGGGTCAACGAAAAGCTGCGCTGTGGTCAGAATTGTAGAGAAAAGGGGAGCTCCGGAGATAACGAGCACGCGGCGGATCGCCTCGCGCGAGGCTGATCCTTGCAGCACCGGCGACTGGTAGTACATGTACAAAAGCATGCTGAAGGTAAAGAGGTCCTGCGCGAAGAACATGATCTCGTCCAAGATTACCCAGAGACCCTCGCCGAAATCCACAGCACATTGACCGGACTCGTCCAAGTAGCTCCGATAGTTTACGACAGCTTTCCCCAAATTGAGTACAAAAGTCATCACTAAATAAAGCTGAACACCGTAAATGACGAGCCGGCTGTTCCAAGATGAGTCTTGAAGTCCTTCCACGGCGAGCTCCGCACGGAATGTGTACAAGTAGCCCACCAAAACTTTTGCGCCGTAGTAAGCCAAGGCGAGAAGGTTAATGAAGACATCGCAGAGCTCCACTCGATAAATGAGGAGCATCATTGACAAAGCGTTCAAGATAGGTAAGAGTGCCAGCATGGTGCCAATGCGCCGACGCTCCTTTCTTGAGCGAACACCTCGAACAGTGCCGACGACATCTGGCGCCAACACGAACATGATGAAAAACCCAAAGAGTCGAAGCCAAGTGACTTCATCCATTTTCGCTGGCGCTCAGCGAGCGCGCGCGCCTGCTGCCTGAGCCTACTGCCTGCGCCTGCTGCCTGCGCGAGCGACTATGCTTTGCTCCGACGAATCAGAATGTATACTGTAATGCACGCAAAAAGGAAAGCAAGCAAGAGAGAAAGAATGAAGCGCCCAGCTTGCGTCGAAGCTGCCGATTGCCAAGACGGCAGAATCCGTTGACGCAATCTTACATCTGATCCTGTCAGTTCGCGACCGGAAGACGGAAGAATTGCCTTACCGCAGCCGAGCGGGCCCCGGGACCAAGTAGCCAGTAAGCCAGCCAGCCATCGAGTCACAGCCAACCGCCCAAGTATATCACCCATGGTTGCGATTGAGAGAACCGTTACAAACTTCCTGGACTCGGACTCTGGTCGGATTCGCTCGCATGCGTCCGCGCATGCACGGAAAAGAAAGAGCACATTGAGGCGGGTGCTCGTGACTCTCAAGATAGTGAGTGCTCTTCCCGCGCGGCTGCTGCGTAGCCCGTGTCCTTCGCTCCGCTCCCGATCCGCGTAGTGCACGCCCTGTATAGGTGTGTAATCGAGCAGAAGGAAAAATGTCTTCACCATCAGTCCGTGGACTTGGATCGATGGAACCACGCAGCTGAGCCTAGTTTGCGTGGCGGGCCCGGGCGTCCAAATGCAACGGATCATTCTCCAGCACAATTTTCCTTGAGGTATGCCAGGGAAATTACACGCAAGGAGGCACGAAGAAACATTGGCAAAAGAAGAAGGAGAAGACGAAGAAGAAGAAGAAGAAGAAGAAGAAGCAAAAACTTATGCGAAGACGCGCGGAGAGCGTCTTCCGCATTCCAGCAAGCGGCCAGCTCCTGATCACGCGCAAAAGAGAGGCATCATGGAGGCCGCGTTTTGGACGCGCGTAATGGGGTTCGTCATTTGCATGGCGCTGTCGCTGGACGTTCGTCGCACGGTGGAAGCGATTCCAGTCCGTCGCACGCGTCTCATGGTCGGCGGTATCGTGGTTGCATTGCAGGCTATGAATATTTTGTCCATCCTCACGGAAATATTTGCAGCTCTCATTTGTCCTGTGGTAATCCAGCTGTTCGGGTTAGCGTATTACGGTGCAAAGTGCATGACTGCTTTCATGTGTGCAATTCGCGTGGAGCTCGCGACGGCGACTTTGATGAACGGAAAACGTACCGCAAGGCTTGTCACTCGAGCTCTCAAGTTGTTTGTCACGATAACCTTTATTCTCAATATGGGAAAAGCCCTTTTCGTGTACCGTAGCTTTGAGACCGAGGCAGGTTGCGCTGTTGACTTTGGCGGCGGGATCTGGCCGATATTGGACGACATTTGTTTTATGACGCTCGACTTGGCAACCTTCATCGGCTTGCTGCTTCATTATCGTACGATGAATTCGATCACACAGACGGCAAAGAATCATACGATCATTTCGGATGCCTTTTTCCGTATCTTGTGGATTTCAGTCATTCCCTTACTTTCGACTTTATCAATTACCATTCAAGTGCTCTTGGATCCGAGCACAGCATACTTT
This sequence comes from Aurantiochytrium sp. KH105, assembly GCA_003116975.1. Lineage (NCBI taxonomy): Eukaryota > Bigyra > Thraustochytrida > Thraustochytriidae > Aurantiochytrium > Aurantiochytrium sp. KH105. The sequence continues at coordinate 884,443 of BGKB01000017.1, read as the reverse complement.
GTGGGAGCTATGGATTTCCAGGTGCATATGATTTGCATGTACCTGGTATACTCGTGGCGAAGGCAATCGTGCGAACTGCGATCGTCGCTTTATCGCGGAGGGGCGCCTTCTAAACGCATCCTTTCCGGTGCTCTTCCCCCTGCTCGCCGCAGTCCATCTTGAACTAGGCGATGCCGATAGGAGCAGTGAACTTCTCGGAGGGGGAAACCCTGTTGTTCGCTGGTGACGACGACAAGTCTTTCTTATTTACAGTTCGGAGCAGTGCCAGCTCCCCCTGCTGAGCCCTCGTTATTCTTCGATTATCCTCGTGTGTATACTTCAAGTTGTCGCGTCGCCAGGGACACAAAAGAAAAAAAAAAAAGTGGACGCACGCCCGTCTTGCGAAGCGGACCCACGGGATTTCTCGACCACCACAACCAGCTGCAGACCGCGATCGATCGGCACCGCCGCTGCTGCATATCGAAGATCCTGACTGACTGCCTGGTGTCGTACGTGGTGCGACGCGCCGCATCTCATCAATCAACCAACGAAAAGTCCCTTCCTTTGCAAGGGTGGAGCCGGCTGCTGCTGCTGCTGCTGCTGCTGCTGCTGCTGCAGGTTGACTCGAAATGCACACGCGCTCCCGCTGATGGTGTGCACGCACCTTTCATCTTCCACGGTCCATCTGCTGCTGGCACTGCAGCAGCACTCGCGTGGCTCCGGCCAGATGCCACGTGCTCGCGCGCTGGCAGACCCGCTTCGGCACGGCAAAACCCCGGGCGAGCGGCCGAGAGCAATCGTGGCCGCACTTGCGGTCGCAGTCGAGGTTGAGATTGCCATCGCCGCAAGCGCGCGTGTGCGGGTCTGGCTGCCGTGTGACGCGGGGGCCGGCCACGATGGCGGCAGCGTGCAGCCCTTTCGTTGAGCTCGTGCACAAACCCTTGCTCGTGGACTCGTTTCTCGGCGGCGTCGCCAGCGGAAGCGAGTGCTCTGGCAGAGGGTCGTGCGTGAACCAGTCGTGCGTCTGCGACGCGGGATGGACTGGCGCCTCGGACATCTTCGACACCGAGGGACTGGACTGTCAAATACATACCTTGAGCCTCCAGTTGCTCTGGGCTGCAGCGGCCTTGGCAGCCCTCGCGCTCTGGGCAAGTTCGGTTCCGCGAGTTGTCTCGCGCGTACGCCAATGTATGGTCGCACGGTCGCGTCGAAAAGCGAAGAGTCTTCCGGCAAGGTTTCTCCTGCGCGATCCCGCCATGTTGAGCATCGTGTCCTTTCACGTGATCTGCTTTCCATGGGCTGTAATATACATGCTTCTCAAGCTCTGTCGCCCCGGAGACAGACTTGGGACAGACCTTGGGGTCTCGTTGTGTTTTATTATTGTCCACGTGGGCTTCTTTGTGACCGTATTTTTTGTCCAGCCCTTTCTCCTCGTCTCGCTGCTGTCGACAAGTCGCAGTTTGAAAACCCTCATCCCGATAACCTTCGCATTCTCGCTTTTTAATCTGCTGCTCACGGTCGGAGCGGCTTCCATGCCGATTGTGCTCGTGGCTCTTGGCGAGTCAGGTGCAACTGACACGGCACACGATCTCTTTCTCAGCTACAGTGTGGGCAACGCCGTCGCATACTTTAGCTACTGCCTGCAGGCTTGTTTCATTATATTGCGCGTCAACAAGCTTCTTGGTGGCGAGGCGGGCCAGCGAGACTCTAGGACCGAGACTCTCCGTCGCGCAATTACTGGCTTCGAGCGCCAGGCGGTGGCCTTCACCTTACTCCTCTCTATGTTCTACTCCACTTTTGCGATCGCCCCCTGGCTTCACAACAAGGTCGATTATATCATTCCTGTCGCATGGGTACTGGCGACAGCAGAGTGGAAACACGTGACTCTCACGCTGGCTCCCCGCGTGCAGCAAGTCACCCTCGTCGAGCTTGCTCCCCGTGCCAAGGGCAAACCGCAAGGTGCTACTGCGGGCGTTGATGAAAATCGCGTGGCGCCCGCGGGCCCCAACGATCCGCTTGGGTCGAATGATTGGGGCACAGAAATGGACACCATGCAAGATCACCACTCTCAGCTCCAGCAGCAGGACGAGGACGAGGAGGAGGAGGAGGAGGAAGGCAAACCCTCACTCCCATGACAATGCCGAAAGCAGGGGTTCTCACCGTCCATACCACGTTGCGGAATGTAGGTTTAGCGTTCGGGAGAAAAAAAACGCGACGCCATGCTATATGAAAATGTAATGAAAAGATCGACGCAGATCCGAACGATGGGATCCGAACGTAATTTTTGTTTCCGATGTAAAAAAAAGTAAAGATAACTGTTTGTGTTGGGAGCCTGAGGAAGGATGGTATTTTTCCTCGTTTGGAAAGGACACGCCGTCATAGGAAACCCTCTTTGAGCTGCTTGCTCGCCCGAGCGTTCGAATCTCCAGCTAGTCACGCCTTGAGTTGCCCGCGAAAGTACTCGGTACAAAGCTTGATTCCGGCCTCGACGCACTTGTGAACAGTCTCGTCCTTGACGTCGCCCTGCGTCATGAATCCATGGTTCACGAGGTCAAAGATTTCATAGGTAGCCTTGTCGGCAGGGATGGGACCGCCCGGCCGGACAAGCTCCGGGTCGTCCTTGCTAGGGCAGACCAGCTGCGGAAGTTTGATGCCAGCAGCCAAGGTCTCCGGGGACCCACCGTGGATCTGCTCGATGCCCAGCGATGGATGAAAGTTTGCGCCAGCCTTGATGCGAGGATCCGCCAGGCGAGTGCTTTCTTGAAAAACCATCCAAGCTCCATAGCAAAAGCCGAGCAGCCCGATAGAATCGACCTCCTCCGGCTTGAGCCAGGCGTACACCTTGTCAAGGTCGGCCTGAAGGTCCTTGAGTGGGTGCCGCTTGATAAATTCCATCATTGCAGGGGTTCCGACCTGGTCATGCCCGAGCTTGTCGTCGCGGAAAAAGTCCGGGCCAACCACCGTGCAGCCCAGGCTCTCCGCAATGGTATCGGCGACGCCAACATGGCGGCCCGTGGCGATGCCAAAGATATCGTTCAGGAGAATCACCGCGCGCTTCGAGGTTTCGCCGCTTTTGGGCTTGACCACGTACGCGCGGAGCCCTTCCGCGATCTCCTCAAAGGCTCCCTGCGCCTCGTGCTCCGAAGGTCCCACGAGCGCCGGCACGCGTGTCGGCGGGCAGCACGCGGTCTCCGCCTTGGGCTCCGTGTTCGACGCCATCCTCTCCGCTCCTGCTCCTGCTCCTGCTCCTGCTCCTGATTCTGCTTCTGCTCGTGCTTCTCTGCTCGTGCTCGTCCTTCTGCTCGTGCTCGTGCTCGGGTTGCCGGCGATGCTGCTTTGCTCGCTGCTCTGCGTGCTGCTTTGCTTGCTCCGCTTCGTGGCCTTCTCCACGTCGCCCTGAATCAATCGATCGATCGATCGATCGATCAGGCGGACCTGCGACGCCCGGCCTCTGTCCCCTCTGCGGCCGGCCGCGCCCGGAATCTCGCCCTCCGAGCGAACGCCCCGCTGCCCGCCCGCATGCCGCTGTTGCCCGCGCTCTCGCCCGCCCCCAGCCGGCCGGCCTTCGCTGTCGCCGCTCTCGCGCGCGACCCAGACGCGCCGGACGACGACGATGCTGTGGTTGGCGACGGCAGCGGGCGCGGCAGCGGGCGAGAGCGCGGGTGCCGCGGCGTGCTCGCTCGCTTCGCCGAATGGATGGAGAGACGCCGAGGAGGTGTCCCCTGACCCTCGCTGCGCGTTTGGCCGGGAGGGAGGGCGGGGAGGGGAAACGGCTGCGCGCGAAACGGGAGGATTTGGCGGTTACGAGAGCGGGCGGTTTCAATGACGTATCTTGGCCGCGGCTGCGACGCAGACACAGAGAGAGAGAGAGAGAGAGGGAGAGAGAGAGGGGCGACTACTCGCGGCGGCGGAGGCGCGGGCAGACCGCACTGCACGCGGGCACAGCGGCGCCGACGCCAGCGGAGCGGGGCGAGGCGGAGAGCTGGACACGGCGCGCAAGCCTTCGACGACGACGACGACGCTGCTGACGACGACGACGACGAGGACGAAGACGGCTTCTCCGTTGATCGGCCGCCATGGCGCCCAAGGAGGACGAAGGTGCCAACTTGCTGGACCCCGCCAAGGAGGAGGAAACCGAGAACAGCGGTAATGAGCGTACGGCTCAGGAGCGCGCGGAGGAGAATGCCGCGCTACAGGACATGCTTGCCGAGATCAAGAGCATCAACGATGACCTCATTTCCGGCAACGAGCTGTAAGTTTTTCGTGCATCTGAGATGGTCGCACAACCATCTCCGTCGGCGAGGGGCGTCGTCGGCCGGCCGGCATGTATCCATACACGCAAACGGAGACTCACATTGGTTGTCTATGAAATGCCAAATAGCGTGCAAGAATTTGTCAAGCTCATGGAGAAGTCAACAGCACTGCAAAACAAGGTTAAAGCCATTTCGCTGCGGTCGCAACGCGAAATGAAGGCACTCAACGGCCGCGTCAAAGCGCTCCCAGAGGAGGAACAAGTCAAGGCAAAAGGAGCAATCAATGCTCTTGGCAGGAAACTCGAAAGCCTGCGCAAGGTTCGACCCGAGACGCGGTCCCTTTTCTCGCGCATGATGCTCGGTCGTGTCAACGTCAAGTGTTTTTCTGCGCCGGAGCGCGAGCGCCTTCGGGACGAGTACAACAAGTTCAAGCTCCGAACGAACGCTATCTTTGTCATGTTCCCGCTCGTTGTCCTCCTCTTCCACTACTATCTCCGGCACGAGTGGCTCGACACGCACTGGATCAATATTCTGCATCACCTCTGGCTCATGTACTACTTTGTGTCCCTGGCGCTTCGCGAGAATATCCTCTTGGTGAACGGGAGCGACATTCGCTCGTGGTGGATCTATCACCATTACCTTTCGGCTGCTGGCACAGTGGTCTGGCTCGTCTGGCCGCCGACGGACCTTTACATCAGTTATGTGCCATACGTGACCTATCTCATTTGCTACACGGGTCTAGTGCAGACGATGCAGATCATGTTTTACCGCAAGAGGGACTACGCCAATCGCGCGCTAGGCAAGACTGGTCACATGGACATTTCCTATCCCGAAACGCTCACAGAATTGCCCAAGGAGCTCGTGGTCCTCGTGCCCTTTTTGCTGCTGGGTCACATCTGGCACTTTCTTTTGGGCCTTTCCTTTATCCGCACGCTTTTCACCGAGTGCGACATCTTCAACAAGCACTGGACCGAGTATCGCGAGGAGCTTCAGGTCGCCACCTCAGGCCTGCTCTCGCTCTTTCTCGGCGGAGGAAACTTCATCAGCACTATTCTTACTGTATACAGCAAGACCAACAAGAAGCGTTCTATGATGGCGCGTCAGGCCGACGATGAGAACCTCAAAGGATTTCTTGACATCTCGGAAGCCCAGAAACGCAAGTAAGGAGGTTATGCTATCCTTAAAAAAAATAAAAATAGAGAAAATTGTGGTTGCTAAAACTCACACTTTGCCGTTGTTTTCTCTCTTGTTTCGTTCTCCACAGAATGAAAATGGAAATGGAAATGGAATTGGGTACTGTAGCCGAGCGACAGTACATGAGCGCACCCCTGATGCGAACAGAGGAAGAACATGAAACGCCTCCTTTTCGTAGCCCACACGACTGACTGCCTTTCGTAAACAACAGTAGTCATCAGCATCTCCCGTCTCCCATGTTCACGACAGTGAACGAATGTGAGAAGAATGTATAACGAGGCCAAGGGCCTAGACATTTCTGGAAAACATAAACAAAGAACATTACAGGAGCTTTTCATGGTTTATTAGAGAATGCAAAGATTCGAAAACCCATCTTCTTCATAAGGCCCCTGACGGCGAATAAAGGCGGGCCTGATCGCGGACGCGCTCTTTATAAAGGTCAGGGTCCGTACTGAGCAAATGTGAGGCCTGGCTTTGCGCCGGATCATCATTATTTGGGTTGTCGAGAAGATCCTGCACGCCAAGAAGAATTTGCTTGAGAGTGATGGATGGTTTCCAGTCGCTAGAGAGAATACTCAGGCACACCCGACCCGATGGGTAGATGTTTGGATGGAAAATACACGGCGTGAAATAGACCTCGGGGTGTTTCAGCGGATAATCCGTGTCAAAGCGTACCTCGACCATATAGAGACCTCCTTCCCAGTCTGTCCCTGGTTTGCCGGGAATTCCCGCTTTCCACGTCATGAGGTCCGCGCTGCCATCTGGTTTTTTCGCAGGGCGCGCAAAAAAACCGATTGGGTGATCTTTTCTCCATGCGGACCGCTCCGCCTGCGCTCGACCGTGTCACACAAACACACTCGTACGTGCACACATGTGCGTCATTAAGTTTTTTTTTTCCTCAATCGTCAGCCAACCTAGAGCACATTTTATCGTCTTCATCTCGCCATGCTCTTCTCTGCCTCATCCCCTTGCTTTTAAAGGTTTGGACGAACAAGAGAGAGAGAGAGAGAGAGAGAGAGAGTTTCTGTCATCCACGAATTTGCAAGGAGTGCAAGACATGAATGTGATGTTCAATATCGTTCCAAGCGAACCTACCTTGAGTCTTCCCAGGGCCACTGCAGACATTTTTAAGAGCGCTTTTACTCTTCTCGTTCGCTCTGCCCTTCTACGTTCCGTGACAAGTATTCGTTTCCAGAGCGGGGAACAAGTTCAACTCCAGCTTCTCCGACGACGAGCGACGGACAACGACAGCCCTCCCAGCCCAAGCTACCACCTCCACTTCCGCTCAAGCCCGACGCCCACCGGGCCAGCGCTGCGTCCACAGCTAGCGACCGACCGAGCGACCGAGCGAGCAAGCGGGCGCCGCGGTGCGCGTGCTCGCGTGCGCGCTCGCGTCGCGTGACCTCGTCCCGGCGATCGCGTTCTGCTCTCGCGCGAGTGGTCTCCTCCTCCTCGTACCCATCCTTGGCAGGCCGTGGTTACTTCGTTCGTCCGTGGCTGGCGGCGATTTTTCCCGCGGCCCGCGCAAGTGCGCTATCCCCGAAACCCGACTTGCAGCGCGCAGAGCCCGACTGTGCGCGGGCCCGGGCGCCGGGCCCCCAAACGGCCTCCCCGGGGCCCCCAAACCGGGCGCGGGTGGCGGCAGAACGAAAGCATCAAAAAGCGAGCGAGCAGAAAGCAAGCCCGGCGCGGCGAGCGAGGCGCGGGAGCGAGGGCTGCGCGCGCGGAGGGAGCGCGGGAGGGAGGAGGGAGGGAGGGCGGCGCGCGCGAGGGCCGGCGCGATGGGCGCGGCGGCGCGGCACACGGTGGAGGACCTGACGCGCATGCGCAAGGAGCTGCGCAAGAATGAGGGCGACGCGCAGTCGGTGCTGAGGGTCTTCGAGACCCTCGCGGAGACCGCCGTCTCGCGGGAGGCGCTCAAGGCGTCCGGGATCGGCAAGACCGTCGCCAAGCTGGCCAAAGACCCCCGCAAGGAAATCAGCGAAAAGGCCAAGCCGATCCTGGAAAAGTGGAAGGCGCTCGCAAAGCTCGAGCGGTCCTCCTCCGCAGGGTCCATCCCAGCCGAGGACGTCGGCGAGAGCAAGGAAGAAAAGGCTTCACCCGGGGAAGACGCCGCCGCTTCCAAGGAGGACGCTAGAGAGGACAGCGCTGGTGAAAAGGAAGCCCCGCGCCCCGCCGGACCTGGACTCGCAGCGATCTCGCCGCCCGCGGACTCGAAGCGAAAGAAAATCTGCGACCTCATTGCCAAGATCTTCAAGGAGGATGAAGCTGTGTACGGCGAGGACAAGGCCAGACTTGCTGCAGTCCACGTCGAAAGCTCCATGTGCGAGGTCCACGGCGCCAGCACCGAACCCTACAAGTCCATGTACCGCACGCTCAAAGCAAATCTTGGCCGCTTTCCTCAGCTCCGCCACGACATTATTGAGGGCCGCCTCCCCACGAACGAGCTCGTGCGCATGTCCCCCGAGCAAATGTTGCCCAAAGAAAAGAAGGAGGAAAAGGACAAAGAAATGCAGGAGGTTTTTCAGGCCTCGCAGCAGGATTGGCTTGACAAGAACCGCGAGGAGATCATGAAGGCTGCCGGCGTTGATGTCAATGGCGGTCTGTACACGTGCAGTCGCTGCAATTCGAAAAAGACAACGCATTATCAGAAACAGACTCGATCCGCTGATGAGCCAATGACCGTCTTCGTCAGCTGTCTCAGCTGCGGCAAGCGTTGGCGCTGCTAAGCAGCTTCGAATCGATGAATGGATGGATGGATGGATGGATGGATGGGTGGAGAGAAAGATGCACATCTATCGCGCGCTCTTCTTTTTCTGTTCGTTCGTTTGTTGTTTCTTCCTTCATTTGCTCTCCTTTTTTGTTGCTCTGCTCTGTTCTACTTTGACCTGCTATGCTTCACCTCACCTTTCTTATCACAGCCGACCTCTATTCCTTCTTCTTCTTCTTCTTCTTCTTCTTCTTCTTTTTTCTACATATATAGTGCCCGCCAACGACGACGTTCATAATTTAGGTCTCTTCGCTCCGTTCGACTTTTGGTGTGCGGAGTTTCTCAATTGACTGGAACGCGCGCGCGAGCATGCCGAAAGGGATCGCGAGAGTCCGTTGGTCTTTGCTATAATCATTGAAAGCTTACTACGATTCTTGCTTTGTTTGGGTCATTTTGATTTTTATCTTGCCACGACGGTGCATCGTCTCCCTGTACGAGAAAAGTAGCACATGAAGCGTTGGCGTTTTGACTTGCTGAGGGGATAGATACCCGAAACTATACGGCAAGAGTTTCAATCCCAACTTTGCACTTCATCCTCTTTTCTCTTTTTCCTCAAGAGTGCAGCAACGGCTGTCTTCACGTCTGTACCATGGTAGTACCACCATGGTAGCCTACTAAGAAAAATCGAATTTGGTCTTAAAATATTCTAGCATTCCACATTTTTTATCTTGCTTATGAAAGAAGGTCAGAACCACGGCTGCGTTCACGTCAACCTAAGAATCGTGCTACCTAATGAATTGACAAAATGGATACATCATCACTTTCTCAGAAATTGACCTAGTTCTGATTTGTGTGTGTGTGATTGGCCTCGCGTTATGATGACGATAATGATGATGATGATGATGATGATGATGACGATGATGATGATGATGATGACGATGATGATGACGACGATGATAATGATGATGAGCCTGGCGCGATACTCGCTGGCGGCCGACGCCTCGCCTCGCAAAGATGACAATCTGAGGCACGGTATACTTTGTGTTGGTCCTCAAACGGTATAACGTTGGTCTCAAACCCCTTTGCGCGCAAATGGTCAAGCACTCCAGGCTCCGCGCGTGCGTTCCGCCCCCACGCCATGACAACGCTGCACCCCGTTGAAGCGGCCAGATAATCGCACCATCGAGCAATGCCCTCCGAAAGCTCAGAGAGATACATGACTTCACCAATGAGGATCGTGTCGAAGGCCCCACGCCACGCCTCGACATTCGGCGCTTTGCTCAGATCCAGCGTCGCCGCCATCGCCTTGCCGCTAATGTCGTTTCCAGCAATGTTCTCACGAATCACGGGCAAGCACAGGTCCAGGTCCGTCACCACGGCGCGAGAGGCCCCCATTTTCACCGCAAGCACACCCAGTATCCCAGTTCCCGCGCCAATATCGATGACGCGTTTGCCGTCGATAAGTCGGCCGACTTGGGCGGCCATGCCCAGCCAATGGGCGGCCACTAGACTTCCGTCCCACACGCATGTTCCAATGGCTGTTCTGTTTTGCGCAATATCTGCAGCCACCTCGCGAGGCGTCTCGCCGTCCTCGACCAAGACTTCGCAGCGATACGCCTTCTCGTAGCGCTCCCGGTCAGGCCTGCCCTCGAGTTTCCACGCCGCAAACATGTTCGCCAATCTCTTGTTGGCAAGAAAGCAGAAACCTTGTCTCCGCGACAAGTCCGTCGCACACTCACACAGGTTATCGCAATCCCCGCGTCTCCGTTTCAACGGTCTCACAATCCTCGCTCCTTGTTCTCCCCGTCGTCGTCCCCCTTATCGTCGCCGTCGTCAATCGCCACAGCACATTGACGACCTCGCCTCGCTCGATCTTCCGCCACCGCCGGCTTCTTCTGGCGCAACGAAGCTCGCCCCGCCGCCTCTTCCTGCCGCCTCTCCTCGCTCCCGCGGGCCTCCTCCTCTCTCGTCGCCGCGCGAGCCCGCGCAGACCCCGAACTCCTTCTGCAAGAAGTCCCTCTGCAAGAAGTCCCTCTGCAGGCGCTGCTGCAAGGCGAGCTCGCCTCGGGTCCACGCTCTCGCGAATTCGGGTGCCCGCCATGGGCCCCAGAATCGCAGGCCAGCGCTGCGGCGGCAGAGCGATAAAGGCGCGCGAGGCCGCGGGCGAGCACGCGCGCGACGGCGGGCACGAGCGGCGGGGGCGCGACGGCGGGAGCGAGCGCGAGCGCGAGCCCGTCCCGAGCGCAAGCTCCTCGGCGTCGGCGGACTCGTTCTTGGGGACCGAGCCGGGAGCGGAGAGGTCGATCCTGAAGGACCTCACCATGGCGGAGCCCGAGACCGAGACCGCGCCGCCCAAGGCGCCCGCGACGGAGGCCGAGGCGGCTGCCGCGGAGGCGGACGAGCAGCAGGGAGAGGCCGCGGCGAAGGACAACAAGAAGGATGCTGCTGGCGAGAACGAGAATGACGAGGATAATGATGACGAGGATGGTGAGAACAATGACGACNGAAACTGGAATCTCGAAGATGGAGACCGCCTTCAAGACCGGACCCGAGGCAGGCATGATCCCTGTCGTCGAGGCCGAGGATGCCGAGAAGATGCGCGAAGTCTGCAAGATTGGCCGCGAGGTCCTCGACATTGCGGCACGCTTTATGCGAGCGGGCGTCACAGGCGACGAGATTGACCGCGTCGTCTACAAGGCGTGCATGGCTCGTGGTGTCTACCCGAGCCCTCTCAACTACTTTCACTTCAAGAAATCCGTCTGCGTGTCCCCTAACGAGGTCATTTGCCACGGTATTCCGGACTGCCGCCCCATCCAGGAGGGCGACATTGTCAACCTCGATATTTCCGTATACAAGGACGAGCATCATGCTGATCTCAACGAGACGTACTTTATTGGTAAGTGCGACGAGGAGAGCGTCAACCTCGTGCGCACTTCGTACGAGTGCCTGCGCCTTGCCACCGAACTCATCCGCCCGGGCAATCTTTACCGCGAGATTGGCGCCGTCATTAGCAAGCACGCTGCACAGAATGGATGCACGGTCGTCCGCAAGTACTGCGGCCACGGTGTCGGCCGTCTCTTTCATGGTCCTCCCAACGTGCCTCACTATGCCAAGAACAAGGCGCGCGGCATCATGCGCCCGGGTCATATCTTCACCATTGAGCCCATGATTAATAAGGGCGGTAACTGGGGCGATTTGCTCTGGCCTGATGACTGGACCGCGACGACCAAGGACGGCAAGCGCAGCAGTCAGTTTGAGCACACCTTTCTCGTCACCGAGGATGGTTTCGAGATTCTCACCGCACGTGCCGGTGCTCCTCGCGACAGAATGCCCGAGTGGAACGAAGCCATTTGGAAACGATGAGCAGAAAAAAAGGAACAGAAAAAAAATATTCAAGATCTCTCTTCTTTCTTCATAAGAGCTTCTCTTTCTTCGACGAGAGAGCGTCTTGCAATGATATTTCTTGTCACGGCTGTGTCCACAACAGCTTCAGCCTTCATGCCGGACATAAGAGAGAAAAAAATCGAAAAGGGAAAAAAAATGATCCGTTGCAAGATTTGAGACTCCGCGAGTCGGCCCGTCACCCGATCGTCATCCGATCAACATCGTGATGAGCGCGGCAGTTCTTGGAAATGGATCCGGAAACTTGCGCGTACGTACGCGTCCACAGCAACGCAAGAGGCTTTGCTAAGCGAAAAGAATTAAACACCGCCTTTTCGGAAAGCAGGGAGGACGCAAGGTTATGCAAGATCCACAACAGGGAGGAGGAGCCTCCTTTTTACCCCTCTTTTTTCATCAATTGTTCTCAAGCTAGCCTAGACCTAGACCTAACTAGGCCTAGGCTTCGTCAAGTCAGGCATGATTGTCTCTTTTGCCTCAAGCAGCTGCCGTCCTTTGCTCCCCTCTGGCGCGGACCTCGCTTGCTTCAACGCGCTTGCTTGAACTTGGTTTGTTTTCGAATACGATGCGACAATCCCCGAAGCACCATCTGACGGCGTCGAGACCGGCACGATGAGCGAAACACTGACTCGGTTCAAGGTAAACCTGTGGAACTTTGGTGCCAAAGGCGTCATCATCAAAGCAAGCGCAAAGGAAGGCGAAGATGACAAGTCAAAGGCCAAGCTCTACTTCAAGCTCGACTTTGACAAGGGACATACCCAGCTCGACTCCAAGCCTGTGCGGGAAAAGGATGACGCCGTGGCGTGGGGAACCTCGAAGGCATTTGAATACGTGACAAAGCACGGCGACAAACTTGAGCGCAAATCCTTGCGCATCGCATGCTGGCGGAGCATTATGCTCTTCCCGGACAAAGAAGTTGGTTCCGCCCAGGTCGATCTCCACACGCTGGCAACAGGCCCTTCGCGTCTAGATCTTGTGCTTCGAGACGAAGACTCGAATCCAGTTGGACACATTTACTTTGAGGCAACCATGAGCCAGTTCGTAGAGCGCGCCGTAGTCACGCTCGCCAACGTCAAGCTTCGCATGCATGCTGGCAGCACGCCTGTGGAGCCCGGCGCCAAGCTTTCCCTTTGCTATGGCCGCATGCCCTACATCAAGGTTGAGACTCGTGAACATGCAAATGCCTGCACCAGTGAAGAGGAAACGACGTGGAGCGATCTGCCAATTCTCCCGCTGCAAGAGTGCTCGTGCCATGACATCTCGCGCGAGAGCATCTTTCTCACCATCTCCCGCATAAAGCAGGTTGTCGGCACTGCCGAGATCCCCATTGGCCCACTCTTCGAGGTTGGATCACTCCAAGGACAGAGCTTTGAGGCACTGGTGCTCGTTCCGGATGGAAGCAAACAAGTGGCTACAGTGACTGGTACCATTGCCTTTCGCGACACCCCTTGGCTTGCCCAGCTCGTCGGTGGCGTTCTCTCCGAGGCCGGCATTGTCGAAGCTACCGATCTCTTTCCTTCCCACGGACCAGTGTGTCTCATGGTGCGCGGGGCTGAAAAGCCAAAGTCTTTGGCCACTGCGGATGTTCCACTTCAAGACTTTGCTCATGCGGACCTTGGCGAACAGAGTGAAGAGCAACAAGAACGAGAGCAAGAGCAAGAGCAAGAAGAAGAAAAGGAAACGGCAGAAGCTGCCAAGAGTGCGCGGTCAACAGGCTCGTCGGTCTTCTTCCCGGGCCATATTCAGCGCGTTATGCTTGCGAAAAACAAGTTCAAGTCCCTCATGACTCCACCAAGCGAGGACACGCGACCTGAAGCCCTCGTTCAGGCCAGTCTCGAATCAGATGAGATCCGAGAACTTGTGCAAAAGCTTCAGGATCAGCATAAAGTCGGTCTCGCTGGCCTGCAAATGAGTTTCGAGACACAACGCGAACGCCAGCGTCAGCGTCTTGAGCAGCGCAAACAGCAACGTAAGAATATGCCAAAGATGGTCGTGCCCACTGCTCCGCAGGCAAGTGTGCCTCTTGCAGAGTCGGGAGCAACGCCCGTTAGCACTGCCAGTTATAGCGGAGCTTTGGCACCAACAAGCGCCGCGCAAGACTTGAACAAAAGCAACGCTGGTGAGTCCCCCTCAATGCCGCCAGCATCTTCTCCGCAAGTACAAGTTCAGCTTTCGAAAGCGCTAGAGGATCTCTTGCGGGATGCAGAGAGAAGCATGTTCCAGGACCTGGACGCCAAGCCGCCTCCGACAGCCATGGTGAATCCTGCTCGGAGCGAGAAACCTCTTCCGGCCCGTTGGGAGCGTCGCTTCGACGCACAGGGCAACTCTTATTTCACCTTTCCTCGCGAGCGCGACGGGACGGTTTTCACAACCTGGGAAGACCCACGTCTCGTTCCTGTCGACTGGGAGATGCGCGTAGACCAAGAGGCCTGCACCATTATCTTTTTTCATGAACCAACTGGCATGAGTGTGTTTCATGATCCGCGCGGGCTCCCAGCGGGCTGGATCTGCTTCCCCGACCTCGATACCAAGGCGCTCACCTTTATGTACGACGGCGCAGTCACCGATCAGGATCCGCGCGGCCTCCCGCCGGGCTGGAGGGCCGAAATTGACAAGTCCAAGGGAAACCTGCTTTTCTTCCACGAGGCCGTCACAGGTCTCGATCCAACTGCCGACCCACGCAAGCTCAATGGCGTCACGGAAGAATTGCGTCAAATTTGGCGGCAAACCCAGTTTCTCGAGTGGATTGATCTTCGCAGCGCGGATCAGTCGCAAGGCGCGCAACGGGACCTTTTACAAAATGTCGAGGCCGCTGAAACGGCCTTTGTAGCATGGCAAGATGCCCAGTATGGGATCGTTTCGGCGCAATTTGAGGCGTTGCAGCTAAATCTGCTCTCTCTTGACCCCGCGCCCACAGATCAAGAATCAAATGAAGTTATGCGTCGCTTCAAGGTTAGAGAGGAAGCTTTGCTTCAAGGATGGCGTGCTGAGAGAGAGAAGATTCACGCGGCAGCGCAGCAAGCAATGATGTCGACGTAGCGATGTGCACTGGCTGCTCTTCTCCCCGCCCTTTCTCGCTTGTGAGCATTTCCCAAATCAGCAGACAAGAACTTGAACACACTTCGCATGAACAGATAGCGAGTATCAGCAGACAAGAACTTGAACACACTTCGCATGAACAGATAGCAAGTATGCAATTATCGTAGATTTTCATGTAAATTGCTATGGTGATGTCGATAAAAAACAAGAGAGATCTTTCAGTCCCTTCTTCATTCACTCACGCGTTCACTTATTCATTCACTCATTCCGCCGTTCGACCCCTTTACACTTCCACACAAAAACATTCACAAAGTTTAAGACGGAACCTTAGTGCTCCAACGTGATGCGCACATCCGTGTCGTCGCCATCAACGGACTCGGTGTCTGTGGCTGTATCAAGAGTGGCCGATGAGGTTGCACGTGAGGCGCGCGCAACACTGAGCTCGACCTCGCGAGGCGCCGTATCGACAGACTCGGAAGAGTGCGAGCTGCTCGGAGAGTGATTGATATCAATGCCTTCGACCTTTGGGCTCTTGACGGCGGGTACGATCGAGGGCGCCGCGACCGTCATGGAAATGCCGTGCTCGCCATCCTTGACGAGCGGCTTGTGATGGCTTGTCATTCCCTTGAGGAATCGGAGCAAATGCAGCATGCGCTCGTCCTCCGGATGATCGTAGTCGAAAGCAGAACGATTGGCGGCCCGTCCAATGTTCTTGATGTTTCCCGAGGCCAGGAGCTCCGTAATTGCCGCCTGCGGAATGAGCAAAGGCTGAGCAATCTTGCGGAAGATCTTGTTGACACGCTGCAGACGCGACTTCTTGTTGTCAAAGCCATCGCCATAGCCGCGGTCAATCTCGATGACAATGTCCACGAGACTCGGGTAGAACTCACGCTGAGCATACATGACAACAATGTCGAATCCAATGCACACGACAACAATGAGAAAGACGCACTTCCACATGTAAATCGGGGGTTGGCCAAAGGTCTTGCCGTCCGAATTCCCACCCATGCTGTAGCCCCAAATCACAGTTGGCGCATACATGACAAAGATGGACGAGTCGAGTCCATAGTAAATGGGCTCAAAGACGAACATGCTAAAGAAGCCAAAGAGAATAATGGCCACCGTGAGCCAGGTCCACGTGTACGTCTCGAGGCACGTGCGCGCCACACAGACCCAAATCGTTGCAATGTAGGTTGTCGTGCCAAGCGTCAGGATGTCAACATCCGCTGGGCCAGCCCAGACCATGGTGATGGCACATATGAAAAAGGCGTGCAGAAACGACTTGAAAATGTACTCGAGAGCTTTCACTCGATCCATGTGCAGATTTTTGCGGCCCGAAATGTACATGGCAGGGTACTCGAGCGCCGTTCGACGCGAAATATCCTTGTTCAAACATGCAATCACGGTAATGGGAACTTGCGTTGGATAGCTAAAGACCGTGGTGAGAAAAGTAGGAAAGCTCGACGACCCAGAGAATTTGTTGAAAAAGTTGAAGATGGCCGCGGTGAGCACAAAGAGAACGCTCGAGTAAAATACAAAAAGCACCATTGATGCCGACCGGCGATAGTTCCACCGCCCGTGCACCAACATGAGATCCTTGAGGAATCGAAATTGAGCAATGGCAAAGTCAGAGCTATTGACGGCCTGCCTGCCTTCATGGCCGCTAATGCCCACGCCAACGCGAGCCTCTTGGATCATGGCGACGTCGTTGGCGCCATCGCCAATCGCCAGCGTCACGGGGCTCGATCCGTTCACTTTTACGCCTTGTTTCACCATGCGGACCACGAGAGCTTTTTGCTTCGGACTCACACGGCAAGCCACCACAACGGAGCACAGCTTCGCGAGGGACAGGAGAACCGCTTCGGTCTCTGCATTGCCGAGCTCTTCACGCAAAAGACCACGCAGCGCCGTTCCGCTAATGACGAGAGCCATATTTTTGGCCTCAAAGCCATCCAGATTGGCCTCTGTGCCCTCGAGCTCTTGCTCATTTGTGGCAATAACGTCGTCCTCGGCCACGCCAGGAGGGAGAATGTCAGCGGCTCGACGCCATTCCGAGGTGCCGCGCCGGTGCGATGGTCGGCTTCCCTGGCTGTCTGTATCGTTGTCTCCTTCTGTTTCTGTGGGGACCCATGTGTCCACTAGGCTGCTCATCCCGGCCTCATCTGTGTGACTATAGCGAGAGCTGTGCGCAGCAAACGAGTCTTGATCCGCGGCGCCACTCGTGTGGGACCCTGCACCGAGCCGATGACTCACGCCGCGCATTGATCGTGAATGTGCAATGCGGGACCACATCGAGGTTGACGTAGATGCTGGCGAGTGCAAAGAACGCGACCGCGTGCGGCCAATCTCTTCGGAGACGCTCATCTCAAGATTGTCGCCCGAGTTCGTGGTGGCATCATCAGAATGGAAGCGCGCACGCGAAGAAGCGTTGCGCCCGAAGCGAAAACGAGGCCCTTTCGGGCTCGCGCCAGCGTCCGAATTCGTATCATCGTTGTGCGTGTTAAAGACTGAACGCGCGGCACGTCGCGCCTTTTCGACCATCGTACGACCGACGTGCATGGATGTGCCTCGAAAGATCTCACGCTTTGATGCTGTCGCGGCTTCGCGACCGCGTCGGCGGTGCTCCGAGTCTTTACAGAGATTCTCGGGAACGAGAAGACGTTCGAGCTCTTGCAAGGTCTGGAGGTTTTCTTGCGGGTCCGTCGACGTGATCTTGATAAGATCCATCTCAGGCGAGAAAAGTCTGGCTGAAAAGGCAATGTTAATGGCGGTCTCAACCTTGTCCCCGGTGAGGACCCAAGTCTTGACGCCGGCCTCGCGAAGTGAGACCAAGGTCTCGGGCACCCCGTCCTGCAAACGGTCTTCGATGGCGCTAGCGCCCACGATTTCGAGATCGCGCTCGATAAGCGCGGCAGCTGCGTCAAGAAGCTCGGCGCGCTGCTCACCGAGTGCGTTGTTTGCTTCATCAAAATGTGCTTTCCATGCTGCAAACTCGGCAGAGCTGAGTGTCTTGCGCGCCATTACAAGCGTGCGAAGTCCGTCGTTGGCAAAAGCGTCGAGATGAGCAGTCAACTGCTCTCGATCTTCCGATTCGCGCGCAGACCGTGGTTCGCGCGCAATATCAAACATGATGGTGTCGGCGCCCTTGACATAGAGCACATGGTTTCCTTCGGCGTCGCGCACAATGACCGACATGCGTTTTCGCGTCGAGTTAAAGTGATTTGTGGCCAGAACCTCGTAGGTTTCCACAGTGTCGGGATCTTCTGGATCGACATCGTCGCGGGTCTCAACACTCACGCGGTAGACGCCGCTGTCGGTGCTTAACAGCCGCATGCCAACCTCGGCTGCAGCGCCGACGAGAGCCTCTTCATCAGGTCCCTCGGCGTTGTATTGGATGCTACCCGTCGTCGTGTCGACGAGAACAGTGTGACAGACGGCGAGAACGCGCCAAAACTCCATGAGATTCGCCGCACGCGGATCTGCTGGGTTCCGCATTGCGGTCATGGCGCTGGCAAAGATCTCGCGCATCTTGGATCCACTCGAGACTTCGGCGTTGGCCTCGCTGCTACCAACGCCGTAGGCCTCCCCGTCAACGGCACAGCCGACAAGTTTCATTTCGTTGCGTGTGAGCGTGCCCGTTTTGTCAGAGAAGACGTAGGAGACCTGGCCGAGCTCTTGCACAAGCTCCATGGTATTGCACTTTGCCGGGGTGTTGGTCTCCTCGTGGTACATGTCCGAATCCCAATGGATGAACATGGCCTGCCAAAAGTTGCTAAAGGTTGTGGCAAAAAGTAGCGAGATTGGAAGCAAACTGCTGTAGAGCACGATAAAAGTGCAAACGTTTGCCACATAGCGAGGCATGCGAAACGCGTTGTCCGTGGTCTGCATCAGGTAGTAGAATTCTGTGTTGCTCGGGTACCCAAAGATCTCAACCATGGAGGAGACCGTGCACATGACGAGGTCGACCATGAGGATGAGAATAATAATTTTGTTGATGAGCTTTTGCAAGCGGCTCATCTTGGTGGGCGGATTGCTGCTGCTCTGCACCACCTTGGTTTCGGGTCCAGCATAGAGCACGAAGCCAAGAACCCAAGGCGTGTTACGCAAAACAGACCCACGAAGCAACAAGTTGGAGGTGTCCAAGGGAATGTCCTTGTACCCCTCTGGCGTGCGCTCCATGGTGTACTTGTCATCGAAGACACGAATTTGCCCACTGAATGTAAGCAGAGAGTTTGGCATGTCATAGCGCAGATGGGCGTTCAGCGAAGCGGCCTGATCTGGCAGCATGCAGCGATCGACGAGGTCCTTGGCCACATGTTTGATTTTCAGATTCGTCTCGCCATCAATATTGGCCGTCTCCACGTAACACTTGTGTCCGGCGGCAGGCGAGGTTGCAAAGAGGAGGTCAGCCGGAAACTGCGACCGATCGTACACTTTGAGCAGGTCTCCGGGCCGGACCTCGGACCAAGGAATTTCCTCGAGATGGCCGTCCCCCGGCCGCAGTCGAAAGGTTGATCGATTGTTGATTTCCTTGTCTTCGCGATGCCTCTTTACGTCATAGTATCCTTCAAAGGCCATCGTAAAGGTGATCACCAGCACGAGGCCGAGGAGCGTGCCGCCTGCTGAATAGGGACTTTTGAAGAGGTCTGTATTTGTACCGAGGAGAGCGAGTACGACAATGGCAAGAAAGTAAACGTTGCTGAGGTTGCGAAACTGCTCGGCGCCGCATTTGAAGAAAAAATTGAGCAGCGTATACCGCGCGGTCTGAATGCTGTTGCAGGGACGAGCATTCTTGTCTGCAAGAGAGACGGGCAGGTCCAGCTCGAGGGCTTCTGGTTCTGGGGCGTTGCCGTTAATGCACCATGCACAAAGACGATTAAAGTAGCCTTGACGCCTTGGCCGCGACTCGTGCATCGCCAAGGACGGCTGCGACCAGTGGCCCATGGACGCCATGCTCTCGCGCATGTGGTCCGTTTGCTCCTCTTTCGTATGTGCGGAAGAGTCTTTCGAGTGCTCTCGGCCCTCTTCCCCAGCGGCCGGCGTCTCGCCTTTTGCCTGTGCGCCCGCATCCTGCACGGCCGCATCCGACCTCTCGATCATCGCGAATTGCTCGGCAGCGTCCGTCGTGGTCTGGACGCAGGTCGCGGCCAAGATGATATTTGTGGTATGCCCTGGTATGCTACGGTATGCTATGCGATGGTGCGGTCTGTTCTGTCGGCCAGGTCGTCCGTCCACCTCGCCTCCCTTTGTCTTCCTTGCGTTGGCCGGTGCCGCGTCGTCTACGCGCTCTTCGCAGAGAGGATTGATCGGCCCTCAGCTGTCGCCGTGCGCGTCGGTCGCGGCCGGCTCGAGGTCTGGCTCCGCTCCGCGGCCTGCGACGGCGCGCAGGCCTCGGCGTCCGCGTCGGCCTGCGGCTGCAGCTGCTGCGCAGCTCGCGCGCCCGAGAGCTCGTCCGAGAGCTCGAGCGCGCGCTCGAGAGCTCGCGCGGCGCCTGCGAACTGGCCAACCCTCGCTCGCCGCCGCCTACCTCGATCTGGCCCCCGGCCGGACTCCTGCGCGCGCGGGAGGGAGGGAGCGAGCGAGCGCGAGCGCGAGGGACGGCGCGCGCGCGTGCGCGGCGGGCTCGCGGCGCGCGGCGCGGCGNGCGATCTGTTTTGAAAAAGCCTACGCGTCGTTTTTGAACGTGAAGAATCGATCGAGTGGCCGCTGGTCTTGCTCGCAACCCGAGAGCGCCCGCCTCGCCTCGCCTCGCCTCGCCAGCCTCTGCTCTGCTCTGCTCTGCTCTGCGGCGCTCGCGAGGGCGAGGGCGACACGGCCCCGGCTTCGCGCCTTTGCGCGGCTCCCTTGCCTTGCCTTGCCTTGCCTTGCCTTGCCTGCGAGAGCGAGAGCGAGGAGCGCTCTCTTCGGCACTGAAGGCATGCAAAAGCGAACTTTGTTCAGGCGCGTCCCAGAGCCGAGGAAGGGGAGGAAGTCCTGCGCCGCCTCGCCGCCTTGCTTGCTTCGAAGAACGGCCGAGTCCCGGTCGACTCCGGCGGCCTTGATTCCACCGGTCCGGAGGCCTCCTGCGCCTGCTGCGGACCTCGGATAACGGCACCGTGGACGGGAGAGCTTTCGAGCGAGTGAGTGCCTGCGGTCGATCGGGTCTTTGGTGCGTACCGCAGCGGGCCCTCAAAGAGGAATTGGGGGCCTGAATAGATCCGTTTTCAAGCGCGCACACTCGAGCTTTTCTTCGTTTGGAGTCCGAAGAGGATGATGTCCTAACGCACTGGAGCGATAAGATAGGAGGGTGGCTGGCTGGAGCGAGTGCCTCTATCGCTGGAGATTGAGAAAGAAGAGGAGTACGAGCTTTGGTGTCTTGTGTCTGGTAGTCGGAAGCTGGCAATCTTCACGTGCTGGCTTACTGTCCGAGTTGTCTTAGCAAGTGAGGACCGTGTTAGAGGGAGAGAGAGGGGGATGAGGAGAAGGAAAGAAAGCGGCGCGGACTCGACTCGCTGAGCACGCACCTGCATGCGAGGTTTTCGAGGGAAACGATAGTAGCAGTATCAGCAGAGTCCTCTGACTGCGTTCTTTGCGCAGCACGTGTTGCAAACTCGCCTCGCCTCGCCTCGCAGCGCCTCGCAGCGCCAAGCAGCGCCAAGCAGCGCCAAGCACGAAGCGCGGAGCGCAGAGAAGGCGTGCAGAAGTAGTCTGTACGAGCGCAAGGCGCAAGGCGCAGGACGAGCTGCAACTAAATCTCGCCAAGATGGAGAGTAAGATGGACGAGCTGGACGCGAGTCCGCCCTGGCTCGAAGATGACAGCGAGGAGTCCAAGATGGTCGTGAGCGACGAGCCATCGGCGCTGACCACAAGCACCGACGCCAGCAGCAGCGTAGCGCTGCCAAGCGAGGCCGTCGACCCAAAAGTCATGGAGTTCTTGCGCATCTTGGACGAATACCGTGTAAAGTGCGAAGACGAGGGCAACTACGCCGAAGCCGAACGCGCTAGCACGCAGTTAGACAGTCTACGAAATCAGGAAATCAAGCGGTCTCTCAAAGCTGTCAAAGCACGCCAGCTCAGCGAGCGGCAAGAGATCCAGGTAGCGCATAATCTGCAATTCCAGCAGTTCAACGAGGCCTGGGACAAGTATCTCGCAGAGTACGACAGCATGTCGCAGGAGTACATTGCGCAGATGACACAGCGGCACAGCCAGGAGCTGCGAGCCTTCCAGGAAAAAATGCACTCCAAGCTCGCGAACAAGCCAGCCAAGTTTAGCAAAGAGCTCCTCGAATGGCGTCGCCGGCAGCACATGCTGGCCAAGGCCGGAAATTATGCGGAAGCCCAGCGCGTGAAAAAGATCGCAGACGATCTCGAAGCCAAAGAGCGCGCCAAGATGGACACTGCCTTTGATTCGAGCTTTGAGGCGCGCGAGGCGAAGTTTCGTGCCAAGCAGCAGGCCGAGCTCAACGCACTTCTCAAGCGCATCGATGTGCGCAGAAAAGAGCATCTGTCACAGCGCAATCAGGACTCGAAGCGGCTCCTGCAGCGCAATCGCAATGTACAGAGCGTCTTGGTCTCCAAGCAGAGTGTCGAGGAGCGTATTGCCAAGAACGAAATCAAAACGCGTCTCTCACGACCACGAAACGGTGTCTTTGGCCAGACGAAAGCTGCGCCTTCGCCCTCTGTCTCCCATGCGGCGGCGAGCCCAAAGGCCCTCGCACGCGGTGGTAAATCGACCAAAGCGGGCGGCGGCACATCCCCCGCGCCGTCTGCCTTTCTTACGGACGAACACAAGTTGGATTCATAAAAAAAGCTTCTCGTTTTTCTAAGCAGAAAGAAGAGAAAGAGTGCTGCAACCTTGTATCATCATTCGTCTTTTCTTTCCTTCCCAAGAGACACATCGCCGCTCACGCGTAAAAGAGAAGCGGGAGGGAGGAGGGGGAGAGACAAGATACGGATGAAGGCCAATTGGTAAACATTGATGTCTCGTTCCTCTCGCTCCCTCCAGACTCTTCTGGCATTCTGTATCAACCAAGGAAGACCCGAAGCTGCCACCGACCTAAAACCTTGTTTCGGTGAGAGGAAAGTAGCCTAGGTCCGCGACCATTATAATAATTTACCCGGGTTCGTGTTTTACGGCGCGTTTGCTAGCCTTTTGACCAGATGCCTCTCATACGAAGTCACGCTTTGGGGAGAGACGAAAAGGTTTTACAGTGGTAATTTTTGTTATGAATGAGAGAATGAGATTTTTTTTTCATTTTGCAGGGCATTTCCGGTCGGCGCAACGCATTCTCAAATGCAAATGCGGCGCGACCCATGTTGCATGTTTCGGACGCGCCTGGACCCTGGCCTAGTGGATATACTACAGCCAGAACTCTTCGGCGGTGACTTCGCGCTCCACAGCTGCGCTTCCTTCCGCTCTCCTCCGACTGCACACGTGAGGTTTTCTAGCAGAAGACTCGTCGATGTAAGACCAAACGTTGTGTTTTTTTCGTCCACTTCTGTGAGATTTTGACAGAATCAGCGGACCTAGCTTTGGGCCCGATCAAATCCGATGGCGGCCGAGCCCTTGCAAAGGGTCGATTACACAAGCTTGGCGCGTAACATTTCGATGAGCTCGAGCGTCTCAGGATGGTCACTAAAGAGAACGCGCGAAGCCTCTGCGAGACGCAAACTCGTTGGAAAGTCCCCACGCTTGTATGCGAGCAAAGCACCATTAAAGCAAGGTTCATACGCGAAGGAACCAGCGCTTCGAGCCTGTGCAAAGTCGGCGGCAGCATCCTCTTGATTGCCCTTGCGAACCTCAAGCACGCCAAGATTGTTGTACGCCTCGACATGTTGCGGATCAATCGAGACGGCCACCTTGAAGCACTGATAGGCGAAGCCAAGGTCGCCAAGACTGACGCCCACATGCCCCACGTTGAACCAGACGTCGGCCATATTTGAATCGTCGGCAGATGCAAGCGCATTCTCAAAGCAACGCATGGTCATATCGTATTGGCCCGAATGAAAACAGCAAAGTGCCACGTTGTTCCATAGCTCGGTGCTTGCATAGCTTCGTGCCGACCCGCTTGCGCTTTCCGTGGACTGTGTGATTTCAAGCAATCTGCGGTAAAAGCGAAGAGCAATTTCGGGCTGGTCAGAGTAAAAGTAGTGTGCACCGAGGCTCGCAATAGCCTCGACGTGACTGGGGTCGTGGCGCAAGACGTCTTTAAAGGCGCGAAGTGATTGATCCCCATCACGCATCATTTCGTAGGTGCGTGCCTTGGCTGTGAGAACGGCAGTCGATCCGGGAAAAGCCTCGAGTGCCTGAGCATAGGCGTCGAGCGCATTCTGTGGCTGGTCGAGCCTCAAGTATACCTTGCCGAGATCCAAAAAGGTGTCGACGCTCTGCTGCGTGCGCAGCGATGACTTGAACTGCTGCTCCGCATCCCTGTACAAGCCGAGCAAGTAGTAGCACTTGCCGAGACGCGACTTCCAGAACCAGTCTTCAAAATTGCACGCGGCAGTAGCCTCGGCGGCGAGCTCGAGCGCCTTGCGTGCGTTGTGGTCGTGGTAAAGCAGAAATTCACAGAGGGCGCGTGCAAGTGTGGGTCGATGTGCATATTTTTGCAAGTCCATGCGGCTGACGTCGATAAAGGGCCCATCACTTTCGGCTCGCATCGAGGCCGTACCGAGTCGTACATGTCGGCCCAGGGCTGTAACGGGTCTGCTCGTTCCGGGTCGACTCGATCCTGTTTTGCGCATGGCCGACTCGAGGGCGGCGCGGGACCCGGGCGTCTCTCCCGTGCCTGGTCGCATGCCGTTCTGCGTGCTCGGTCGCACGAAACCTGAGTTGGGACGTCCTGCGTTGCTCATGGGCCGCATGACGCGATCGAGGCTTGAACCCTTGCCGCTGGCGTTGTCCCCGTTGAGCGACGTTCCGGGTCTCGGCATCGACGCTGTGGCGTTGTCGTCCATGACGGCGTCGGCGATGCCCAGCTCTTCAAGATCTGAGTCGTCGATAAAGGTCATGGCCGTCAAGGCCTGGGTCTTCAGCAGCCAGATGGCCTTGTCGTACGGGTTTTCGGCAAGAATCTCGCTGCACAGGTCCACGCACTCTTCGTATCGGCGTCGCCTGAACCTGGACATTGCCAGGAACGCCGGGCTCGCCATTGTCCCCGTCATTCTACACGAGCTTCCAGAGGATTCCGGCCCCAAGTCTCGCGAGCAACGCAAGGGGTAGCCCCTTTATATATTTCCAATAAAAAACGCGGCAGCAGCGGCGACGACGATTGATAGCTTCTACGTCCTGGTCTGCCGCGCGCCGTCCGAACCGGGTAAATGAACACCAATCCCCGAACGAAAGTGATCTCACGCTGACTCCTCTATTCTGCCGCTTTTCGCGCTCCACCTCGCTCCGCCTCGCTCGATCGCCGCGAGTCCCGGCCGCGCCCGGGCCTCCACGTTCTCCCTCTGCGCCAACCCGCCCTCGCTCGTCCCATCGAGTCCGAGTCACGGTCTTCGCAGGGCCCAACGGTCTTCTGCGACCCCTCCCGTCTGTCCCTCCCTCCGCAGCCACCAGCGCCAGTTATAATTCCGCACTTTCCCTCGCTAATACCCGCACACATCCCCCACTATTCCCGTCCTATTACCAGACTCCTCGCCCAGGTGTGCGGCAGGACGCGCGTACGAGACACGGGGCGCGCAGCGGCGGAAGGGCGGAGCGCGAAGAGGGGCGCAGAGGCCGCGGCGCGGGGTCCGGTGGCAGAAGCGGCGCGGCGGCGAGGAGGAGCGCGCGGCCAGATCTTGGCGAGCAGCCCGAGCGAGACAGACAGGGAAGACAGGACAAGACAAGACAAGACAAGGCAAGACAGAGCTCGCGACCGCGACGCGCGCCGACCCCGGCGCGGAGCCGGCGAGCGACATAGCGGCGCGCAGCGCGCGGCGAGGCGCAGCGGCGAGGCCCCGTGCAGCCGCGAGCGCGGCGAGGGAGAAGGCGCGGAAAAGCCGGGAAGGTATCGCGAAGTGTCTCGCGCAGGCGGGGCTGGCCGCGCTCGATTTCCCGCCCCCCGCGCACCCGCGGCTCGCTTTCGCCCGCGCACCCGCGGCGCGAGCGCAGGCGCGCGGGCGCGGCGCGCGGGCGCGCAGGCGCGGCGCGGGCCGGCGCGGAGGCGCGCTCGCAGGCCCGGCGCGGAGGCGGCTTCGCCGGAGTGGTTCAAACCAGGGCCGGCCGAAGCGCTTGCGCATTAGCGGCGAGGCGCACTCACTGTGCGGGCGCCGGCGCAAGTGCGGTATCGGCCGCGCGCAAGTGCGGTAAACGCGCGCCGCAAGTGGGCTATAGCGGCACGTGCCGCGCAAGAGCTTGCGCGGACGAACGGAGCGCAAGCACGGCAGCTCGAGCTGCTCGAGCTCCAGCAGGCCTCGCTCGCGACGCAAACCCGCGGCAGCGAGTCCAGACGCCGCGAGTCTGCGCGCGTGCGGGCCTGCGAGCGCGCGCGGAAGGCGGCCCGCGACGCGAGGCGGGCAGCCCAGCGACGATGGTGGCGGGCGGCGGCGATGGGGGATTCCGCATGGCGGCGAGGAGGCGCAGCTCAGGGTTTCTGAACAGCCTTCGCGGCGGCGAGGAACAGGGCGCGGGCGCAGGCGCGGGCGCGGACGAGGAGGCCCGCGCGGCGGAGACCGGCGTGCAGGGGACGGGCGGCCACCACGGGACGTCCATGGGCCGTAGCTTGGTCGGCGCCATCAAGAGGCGGTCGTTGGCCGCGAAGAGCTGGCACGTACGCAGCAGCAGCCACAACAACAACAACAACAGCAGGCAGAATGAGCGCTCCCAGCGCAGCTCCTTGCAGCGGCGCGGCAAGCGCAAGAACCTTAGCGTCCGCTTCGATGTCGATATCATCGCAGAAGACGGCACTCGCAGAAGCAGAAGTGGCAGCAGCGAAAGCAGTGGAGATGGCACCGAATCATCCCTTTCTGTGGGGGGTCTCTTGGTCGGCAGTCCGAGCCGCGACAAGGCAGACCCCGACACGGACGGCGTGCGCAGCGAGGTCGGAGACTACCTGCGCGAGATGTTTTCCAATGATGGCAGCAGTGTCTTCTCCGCAGACGATGCCGAGGCGGCGTTCCTTTTCGAACCCTCGCCCGACCCCGAGGTTCTCCTCGAGCAATTCCGTGTCGCGTCCGCACATAGCGACGCCTTCTTCGTAAATCGTATTCTCGACTTTGAGCACGAGCAAGTGACCAAGACGAGATTCGGTATGCTCGAGTACCTGATTCCTCCCGCGGAAAAGGCCAAGGCCCTCGCGCTCGCCATGCTCAGCGGCAAGGTCGAAGTGTATCGCGCTCTGGAGCCCTCGACCTCTGTTCTGGAGGCTGACGCTTGGCTCGACAATGTACACCCGCACAGTCGCTGCGCTTGTGACTCGCATCGCGGCCTGCTGCTCGTGCGCCTTGTGCGCAGTGGCGACGGTAACATGACACGAGCTGCACTCAAGGCAGGTCTGGACCCGAATACGCGCATATGCGACGGCAACACGCGCCGCATGCTATGGCACGACTTTCCAGTTCCACCACGTAACCTTGCTACGCGCAACTTCGTACGCGAACCGAGCAAGCTCGAAGCAACCTTTGAAAAGTCGACGCCGCTCTCCTCTGCGGCGTCCACCAATGACATTCGCATGCTCAAGCTTTTGCTTGAATTCGGCGCTGATCCAACTCTCGAAAACTACTCGGCCTTTGGCGTCGCGGCACGCTTTGGACACACGGGTTTTCTCGAGCACCTCCTCAACCTCTACTCGGTGCGCATCGCTGACCCATCGGATGAGCACTTTGTCGTCATGCAGCAGGCCAGCACGGTGGCGCTCAAGGACGCCTCGGCCGCGGGTCAGGAAGCCACGGTCGACTGGATTCTGCGCCGTCTTCAACATACGTTCGAGTGGGGCTCGCCCCGCGTGTCAAGTCTTCAGCGAAGATCGACCTTTCGCGCTGTCTCCTTGCGGCGCGCAACGGAGCCGTCGCAGACTTCGTTCAAGGGGCCGCTCAAATCGCGGCGTCGCCACACGACCACGGCCGCATTGCCGGCGCCCAAGCAGCAGGTTGCAGAGGTCCTCGATATGGCATTGGAGGAGCTCATCGAAGAGGGCATCGAGCCCGGAGCCAGTCTGCGCTTCTCGATTGCACAGGGCATCGCGCTCATCACCAATCTGCAAAAGTCTCGTTTTGCCGAGTTCGCCCCGCAGCAGCTCTTGCGATTCTATGTGCTTGCAACCTCGGACACGCAAATGCCAACTGGCGAGGACATTGTTTCCGTCCTCCTCGACTGTGGGCTTGCGCAGTATCTTGCAGGCGTGGAGACCAAGGTGCGTAAGACAGCCTCGGGAAGATATTCTGCAACGCCTGTGCCAAGCGAACACCCAGAGACGGACGAGGCGCACGCCGCTGCTGCTACTGACGACGATGACGATGATGATGCCCGCGAACGTCGGGCATCACAGCAGCAGCAGCAGCAGCAACCTGTGCGGGAGCAGCGCGTCGTGGAACGCACGCATGCCGATCATGCCACCAGCGTGCAGGCCCGTGTGCAAACCTCGCTGCGGGTTGTGGCCAACGTCACGGGCCGGCTCTGGCAGACCGCGGTGGCGTACTCGAAGGAGATTACTGGCGCTACAGGCTCGATGAAGTTACCCTTCACGCCAAATGCCACTCCATCGCCTGAACCCCCGGGCCCTGTTGCCACGGACAAGGAACGCCATTCAGCCGTGTTCACGGCTGTGCAGCGTGGTCACCGCGTCGTGCTCCAGCTTCTTCTTGGGCTCTGCAACGACGAACGAGTCGAGCACCTGCTCACAGAGGCCGTTCGTTACGATCAGGAGGACATGGCCAGAATGCTGCTCGAAGAGATTCGTACCCGAGCAGAGCGCAAAGCCGCCTCTGAAGAAGACGACAACAGCTCAGACCCAGACGCGACCGAGGTGAAAGATGACAGCAGCGCTTCGGATTCAGAAGATTGGGAACGTCACGAGCTTTCATCGAGTGGAGTGCCCAATGTTGTCCTCCGAAGTGCCTGGCGCGCGGCTCTTTGTGTAGGTCATGTCCGCATGGCAGACCTCTTGCTCGACTACGGCGTCGAGCCGAGGCGTCGCGACGTGAGGGACGTGCTTTCCATCATTGCCTTGTCCAGCGATCGCGCGGAGCGCGTGAGTGTGGGATACATCCTTGATTCTCCCCTTACAAGCGCCCTGCTGTTTGACAGCGATCTCTCGACCATTCTGTACGAGGGAGTCAACGATGACCAGCCGAATTTCCATCCTCTCAAGGACATGCTCGCTCACGCTCCATTTGCCTTTGCGGAAGTCCGTCATCTTCGCCGCATCTTGCACCGCTCATGCGGGCAGACCCAGAATGAAAACTGGCGTTTACTGACGGAGCTTTGCGTCAAAAACATGCATCTCTCGGACGTTTATTCGGAGGACCTTGATCGTGAGCTGCCAAAGTTGCTCACAGAGGCAGAAGCTTTGCCGGACGTGCATGTGAGCGTTCTGACCTTTCTCATGCAAATTTGCAAGGATCACCATCATGAGGATGGGGACGACGACCGCTGGATCTGAGGCCACCTTTACCGCTTGTCGCCACCCACAGCATTTTATTTCCAATGAATTTGGCCGTTCGCCTTTGTCTCGTATCGGGGTGCGAGGCAAAGTGCGGAGCCGGGCCCGCACGTGAATTGGAGGGCGCAGCAAGTATATCTTGAGGCTGTCCCAAAATTCTGATTACTATACATGTTGTGCTACGAGATTGTCTCTGCGCGCATGCAGCACTGTCTGCACGCGCGCTCAAGTGCCTGATGATGCGTTGCCAGCTTTTTTTTTTTCTTCTCGCTGTTCGAGCTGGTATACACATATTATAAGTAGTACAAGTATATCGATTGTTTCTGTTTCTTCTCACTCATCGCCTGCATGCGGTGTTTATCGTGCGTCCTTGTCGTTGCCAACTTTTTTCAGCGTAGAATACCGCGAGATCGAAACACACTAGGCCTGTTCAGTTCGTCCGAAATCCCAAGGGTCGCACTCTATTGCCACAATGTAGGAATGTCTGGCCACGAGATCCCCTTCATATATAGCCTAGTCTACAAAACGCATCCTCACAAATAACGAACACTCTCACGCTCGCACGCCCGCTCAGACGTAAACACAGCAATTAAGGCGCTGCTGGAAAGTACCGGGCGGGAATAAAATCCGCAAAACTCAGCTCGTAGTGCAATCTCAGAGCAAAGGCCGTGAGATTGACGAGAAGGGAGATTTGGGCTGGTTTTCGGTATTCCTCCTGATGTGTCTCGTTACACACAACGAATCCGGTTGCAAGCATGTAGAATGACACCACATGTGTGTAAAGCAGCGCAGTGTGCCAATTTGCCGGGACTCCCTCGGTTTCCCATTCGCTGTGCACCGCAAAGATGTCGATCAGTGCGAGAACAAAAAGAAGAAGACCGTAGACCAGAGAGACGTCGACCTTGTAGACGGTCTTCTTGAAGAGGACTTGCGGCTCACGCGTGGCTTCGAGGCCCTGCACCGAGCTGAGCTTGCTTCGAATATCGTCCGCAGAGATTGTCTCCACAATATCATCCCCCTGCGACGGCACGGGCGCGAATCCCTTTCTCCCGGAGTCCTGCCTCCACCCCCTCTTGCCGCTGCGTTGCTTCATGCTCCCCGACCCCTCTGCGATCGGCGCGGGCGCCACCGTCGCCGATCCCAGCACCATGGCGGCTCTCACGCGGGCGTCTATCCCCTCGTCTCCAGCCCGGACCTCGAAGAGCGCAGCCCGCCAAGAGTGCGGCTCTCCATCGCCAACTCCGCTCTGCTCGGCACGGTCCCATCGCCGCAAATTGACTCGACTCGAATGCAAATAGCCGTTAGACCTCTTCGCGCGCGGCCGCGGCGCCACGCGGCCAATAGGCCGGAGCCCGCCGGTGGTTGGATCCTCGATCTCGACGGCAGCAGCAGATGCATGAAAGAAAGAAAAGAAAGAAAGCAAACCGATTGCGGCCGCCCGCTCCTGCGCGCGCGCACGAGCAGGCCCTCGCTCGCGCGCGGACGGACTCGCGAAGAGCCCCGCGGTCCTGCCCACCCGCCAGCCCTCTCTTACGTACGTACGTGCGTGCGTGCGTGCGTGCGTGAAGGCTGGGCGACGGGGATCGTGGAACGAGGACGACGGCAACGCCCCGGGCAAGGCCTTTGTTTGGCGAGGAGCGCAGGCGCGCGCCGCGGAGGCGTGTACGCGAGGCGAGGCGAGGTGGAGGAGATCGCGGGGGTCGCCATGAAGGGGTTCTCGTTCTCGGATGTGGCGGCAACGCCACCCCCCGCCTTTGCCAACAAGAGCGGTAGCCTTCTTTTTGACTCGCCCGTGGGCGTGCAGCGTTCGCCGACGCAGGCGGACACGCCGCAAGGGTTTGCGCGGTCGCCAGATGCCACCAGCGGACTCATGGGGACGCCCATAAGCGCAAAGTCGTCATCGCGATCCTCGGTAGGCGCGGGATCTGCCTCGCGCGCAAGCTCTCGCTATGAACTTGTACCTGCAGAGGTCTCGCCCGAGGAAACGCAGCGCTTTGTCGCGCAGTGTGGATCGAGTGCAATCGTTCTTGAGGCCTCGCACAATGCTACTCGGCTGCTTGAACTCGAGGTGACAAAATATGCCGATGAAGTCAGGGATACCCGAGCCATTCGATGCTTCCCAGGGCTTCCTTCTTTGAACGGCCAGTCGGTTCTGCGTGTCTCGGCAGACGCGCGTCAGCAGTCGCTTCTTATTGCCACGACGCGTAATGTGATTGTTTGCCATCTCGGGCAAACCCTTGCAGGGTCAAGCCCGCTCGGTCGCCTTCGGGGCACACTGATGCCTTCTGATGCAGACGCAGACACATATACGCTCAAGGCCGTGGGTCGTACGAGCTTCGGCATCCTCGAGATCGAGGGAACAATGCGCGGCGGCGAGCTCACTGGCCGACTACGGACGGATAATGGAGCGCTCTCGGGGTCATTGCGTTGTGAAAAGGGCGAGCACTTTGCAGGTAACGCGACTCCCGTCATGGGCGAAATGTGGACGGGTTCGTGTCTCGTGACCCGCCATGCTAGTCTTCCAATCGACTTGCCCTTTTCCTTTACGGTGACATCGCTCGAGCGAAAGCCTCACAACGCGCTCAGCGTGATGCTTGATGTGGGCTCGGCAGGCGTTGAAGTCATTGACGCAAACACCTTTCAGACGAGCAAGCCCCCCATTGTCGACGCACAGTGGCATCCATTGATTCGAAATAACGTAGTTGTTCTCGACTCCCGCGGCATGGTGCGAGTTTACGATTTGTCAGGTGACCTTGACGAGCCCGTGTGGAGCGGAAGCGTTCTTGTAGGCTCGCTTCGGAAGCGCACATGCGTTGCCATGTGCTTTGGGGCCGCGCCGGGACACACATCGACGTCACAGGTTGCTTCGCGAAGCGTATTGCAGCTCGAGCGTCGCCTTGGGCTCTTTGTCCTCGTGGACACAGGTGCGGTGGTCTCATTGTGCCCGATTGGGTGCTTTCCCGCGGACAGTCCTGACGTCAAGGCATTGCATACTGCCTTGTTGGAGGAGATCAAGCATGATCCAAGCATTGAGAACACGTCAGTATGGAGCGGCGCCATGCAGTGGACGGAGTCGATTTTGAGCCAGTCTTCCACGCCGATGAGCCCAATGCCTATTTTGCACTGCCCTGCGCCAACGCAAACGGTCGGGCCGTCGTCGCATCATCACCGTGGTGGCCACGGTGGAAGCGAGGGCAGCGCACGATCGTCGGGCCCATCGCCAACAGGTCACGCCTGCGGCATCGCGTACGTTCCTGTGGAAGGAACGGGGAGCGCGGCGATTCTTCGTGCATGGACTTCAGGCCGCGTCGATACGCTTCTCGGAGGCATGCCTGTGCGTCTGCGTGTGCAAGAAACCCTGCAGAATGATGTTGCGGCCAACGGAATTGAGGGATTCCTGCGCACGCCGCATCGCGCGTCGCGACCGGCAGGACTGACGCCTGGGCGGGGGAGTCTCGACACGCCGTCGCGCGCCTCGCCTCTGCAGAACCTATCATCCAAGCTGCGGTCTGCATACCTTCGCGGCCGCGAGGCTGGAGACGACAATGAAAGTGCGCCCGAATTGAAACCACAAACGCTTCGATTTGATGACGAAGACGACGACGACTTTGATGAGAACGCGGAGGGCCGCGATCGCATCGGGGCACTGACGCAGTTTGGCAGCGACGAGGGCGACAGTCAGCTTGTGGAAAGCGATGTCGCGCGAGCTCGCGGCTCGCGCAGATCGAGCGCGATGCACGTGCAGTCGAATATTGAGGATCTCAAGATGAATGCCCGCCCCCCGATCCTTGTGGCATGCACGCAAATGAACATTGCCACAGCTTTGGTGCTGGAGCGCGATGTCGTCCACGCAGACATGGTTATTGGCAAGGATCGCGTCGAGGGCGGTGTGCACGTTCTCTGGTTGCCATGGCTTTTAGACTTGGCGAAGCCGCACCGTTTCGATGTCGAAGCTGTCTCGCGGCTCTTGACTCGCGTCATTCCCGACGTGCGAGGGCTGAGTGGCCCTGCAAGTGCTGCAGTGTTTGTTGAACCTGGTGTTGGCCACCTCGCGCTCTCAATGCAGGGCGGCAATGAAGCTGCCATTGTGCGCTGCGACGTTGGCACAGAAATTATGAAAATGAGCGCATCTCTCGGCGCAGAAACCGCGCGAGGCGGTTTGAACGGCGAGAATTCTGCGCACGGTGGTTTACTCAGGGACGGTCGCGACGATGAGTCGGAAGGCGACGACGGTGACCAGGAGGACACGGCGCGTCAGCTCGATGAGCTCAAGGTTCATTTCAATCAACAGCTGACGCGGCTGACTGCTATTCCGCGCAAGCTGCGAAGCGTAAAGCTGATGAGCCCCGACACCCCTCCTGCACTGAGCCTGGCCATTTGCTCCTGGCTGCACGAGCTTTCCGAAACCCTTTTGTACGGCCACGCCAAGTCAAACGTCACGGGACTCATGGAAGGCATCCGTCGCGGCATGGATACGCTGCAGCGCATGCGCGCTGACCAAGTGCTTCAGTTCAATGCACAGGTTCAGGCCTTGGCCGATATACGAAAGAGCCTTGAAAGCTCGTTTTCGTCGGCGGAAGCTCTAAAAACGGGCCAGGTCGCAAGGCTTGGCGAGCTGCAAAGCTTGTTGGAAGAAAGCTTTGAATGTCTCGAAGAGCAAGTCGCTTCTTTGGGCCCGAGGTCCACACCAGCGGACCGTCAGCTCTTGCGAGCCTTCACGGAGCTCGAGGAGCGCACCGTCGGACTTGATGAAGACATGAGCACGTGCGCTTCGCGCATCGATACGGTGCAGAAAAATGAGAAAACATTGCTTTCGAAACCGTACGCCGAAGATTGCCTCAAGGGCCAAGAGGCGCTCAAGAGTCTGCGAGAGCTACAGTCGCGGACGCAGGACCTTATTGGTCGCATGGCGCAAGTCCAAGAAAAACCACAGACCGACCGTATGTCGGTCCTTTCGCTCCAGGAGCGTATTTGGGCGGCCCGCGAACGCATCCAGTCAATTGCAGCCTCGGGTGTCTTTGTAGGGGCGCCCGTGACGCTTGTTGCGTTCGCGTCCGAAGGCATCACCATGATGGAACAAGAACTTCAAGAGGGAGCAATTACTTCTGTCAAGGTGGATCGCGAACTTTTGCAACGCGGTCATCAAACGGGTTTACGCCGGCTCATGGGTCTAGATGCCATAATTTGCCCTTTTGCATTGCCGACGCCAACGCGTAGTGGTGGCGCTGCAGGCACCATCCATTTGATTCTCCTCTCGGAGAGCGTGCGTGTAGAGCTTGAGAACGGTTGCTGTACCATCGAGGCCATCAAGGACCCTTCAAGTGCTGCTGCTGCTGCTGCTGCTGCTGCTGGCGCGGATCTTGTGGAAGTGACCCTTGTAGATTTGACGCATGAAGAGGACGCGCCTCGCGCCGAGGCAATAGGTCTTCATGTGTGCGCGGATAATGCTGACGTGGAGCAGACCTGCCAAAAGCTGTCGGGGCTTGCTCGCATGCCGACTGCAGAAACCGTCCGCATCGTAGCAAGTTCAGCTTCAAATTGATCATTTGAGTGATGACTTGCTTGCGTGTCGAGATGGATGGCTACCCTTTACAAGTAAAAATGAAAACGGAAGAAAAGCCAATTTCTGACCTTTATGTTACAATGAATGAAGGGCCCGGCAAGTCTCCCAAAGCTTCGTGAACAGATTTCTCGATCCATTCCAAGAAAGAATGAAAATGTAAAAGCCAAATCTCACGCATCCTACTTGGTTTCGCAAACAGGTTTCACAATTTCTTAGCACTCCCCTTATCATTTTCATTATTATCGAGATTATTTCTCAAGCTTGTTCAGAATCCCTTTTCTAGCGCAGCTTCGAACATTCTGTCATTGCTCTCAAATCGCCTTTGCACGGGCTTAAAATTCGTGGCAAGCTACCAACGCTCGCTACCACCTTATGAAATTTGGGCAGACCTAAGAGAAAGAAGAGAAGAGAAGAGTAGGAGAAAAAATCGAGGGACTATTTGCTGATTGAATCAAGCATAGTGATGGGTTTGAGAACATTCGCTTTGTTGGCCTCGACAACGTGACCATTCTGAACCATTTCGTTGAGAATGAAGTGGGCTTTTTCGAGGTTGAACATAATGTCGAGCTCGCAGACGTTGCTAAAGTACTTGTCGAGCGTCTCTACGAGACAGTGGATGAACTCGAGAATGCCAAGCTCGTTCTCCTCGTCCTGGTCGACGCCAACGATAAAAAACAGTGAGGCGTATCGTCGGTACACGACCTTGTAACCGCGGTTCTCCATGAACGAGCACTGATTTTCCGTACGTGCGAGGCACTTTCGGATAATTTCTGCCTCCAGCGCGCCCCTCTCCTCGATCGTGAGCCACTCGTAGTAGCTACTCAGCCGCGTCTGGCCTTGCTTGTTCACCATGAGCACGAACTTGATCATGGTTGTCTCTCTCTCTCTCTGTGCTTTCGCCTCCACGGCGCGGCTGGTTTTGCGCTCTCAGAAAGAAATTCTTTGCTCTATCTCCCGTGGTCGCTGCCGCGCAGAGTCTCGCGGCGCGCCTCGCCTGTCCAGTGTCTGCACGCTCGCTGCCGCACGAACGAGAACTCCTCAGCGTCGGCGCTGTATCTAGGCTCGCCGCCGCATTATTTTATAAAAAAAAAATCAGGGACCCTTAATTCTGTTTTTGAGAGCCTTCACAGCGACGATGCCGTTCTTACTTCATTCGACGGACTTGCAGGCTTGGCGCGCAACAGAATACGCAGGAACACACGTGTTGGTTTTTCCGAGCTTGTTATGGCTACTGTTTTGTACACTTGACGCTGGCAAAGACTGATCTGAAGCCTACAAATGTATAGCCTGTTGGTCTGAAAACAACAACAACCATTTTCAAGTCACCAACTCGATTATCGGAAAATAACATCCAATTTCGTGCTGTCTCATCGAAATTTGTACGATAGACCTAGCTCTGAGTTGTGCCCGTGCGATGAAGAAGCTCCCCCATTTCCCATTTTCTGCACGAATCTCGCTGTTCTGGGGTCAAGCGAAGGAAATTAGTTATTTGGACAACAAATGCTGCACTGCATTTTCAAGCGATCATTTGTGAATGTACCACTCTCGGCGGCGTAGTAAAATGTGATTTTGGACACATATTCATTGGCAAGTTCGTAACAAGCAAAGGAAAAGGCTGAAATAATTCGTGTGCGCTCGAAAACGTTCAACAAGCGAGTGCATATCGAGCCTTGCAAGAGCAAGACAGAGATCCAGTGACTCGAATCCACAAGAGAAAGGCTAATTCTTCGTTGCATAACTTTTTCCTGCCAGGATGCAAGGCATGGCCAACTATGACGCCAAGATTGTGCTTTTCACGCCAAAAGGAAAAAGCCAATTCAGCCCCGGGCGGCTGGCTTCTTTTTCTAAAAGGAAAGGAAAAAGAAAACAAGGACTTTACGTGCACGATTTCGACTGCACCGGCGGCCTCAAATTGTATGCATGTTTCACGCAAGTTGCGAGTTGCAAATTCCAGCTGCTTCCGATCCGGATTTTGGACCCACTGACATGAAATCCGCCAAGATCCATAACACTCCGAGCTCGGTGACCTTGCTCGGCATCGCTCTGCGAGCCAAGATCTCACCTTCATCCCCACCGCAACGGCGACTCTCGAGCCGCGTCTGCTGCACGCGTCGCTTTCGCAAGTCCACGTTTCCCCCGCAGCCCAGAGTTTTTCTCCCTCAAACCGTCCTGCGCACTCGCTCGCGTTCACACTTCCTCGTCGCCCTTGCTCGCACAACGTAATCTCGCTCCTTGCGCACGACATCCTCGCGGCGCATGCACGCTTCTCGCCCGCGTTCCGAGCCACGTCCTCGCCCTGCGTCCGCACCTGCAGCCGGCAAGCATGGATGGACGCCATGAAGGCCGCGCCTGCGCCAAGCTCCTCTGCATGCGAGGCGAGGGAGGCGGCGTGGACGGACGTCGATGCGACCACGACCACGACCACGGCCCTGCCTGCCTCCTGCCTGGGAAATCCGGCCCCGCCGCGACCCTCTGATGGCGCAGCGATGCGCAGCGCCGCCGCCGGGTTTGGCGGCCTCGAATCGCCTTCGGAGCTCGAGCTCGATAAAGTCGAAGCGGCTGCGGATTCCCAGAATTGAATCGGAGTCGGATTCGGGCCACGCGCCCGGAAAGTTTTAGGGGTGGTCCTCTAACTCCTAACGAGGCCAGGGACCTCGGCAGCGCGCTGCTGCAGCAGGCAGCTGCAGCTGCTGCGCGAAGAACTGCGCGCTCGAGGGCGCGCAGCGCGCGGCCGGGCCCGCGACGAGCCTGCAGCGGCAGCAGCCGGCGCGCGACGCGGCAGGGTTGCGTGGAGATGGATGGCTTCGCGATTGGCAGGGCAGGGCAGGGCAGCATGAGAGCTCGTTCGCGCACGTGCCTGCCGGCGCGGCCGAGGCCAGCGGCGCGCGTACTTCATGACGGCGGCAGGCAGAGGCGTGCATCCTGGCGCCAATGACGATGATGGCGAGGCCTGCGTTCAATCACATCAAATTGGAGAGACAGAGAGACAGAGAGAAGGGTGAAAACAGAGGCGAATTTGAAACTCCGAGAGCGCGACTGCGGCGGCGGCGAAGATCGAAGCGGCCAAACGACGGCAGCCCGACGTCGCATCGGGCTGCAGGCTCTCGTGCGCTGTCGTATGTTTGCTTGCTTGCTTGCTTGTTCGTTCGTTCGTTCGCTCGCTCGCTCGCTCGCTCGCTCGCTCGTACGTTCGTTCGCTCGTTTATCCATTCGTGCGTTCGCTCACGCACGCACGTACAAATGCACGCACGCTCGCTTTCACGCGTCCTCGATTGCACCAGCCTGCCAGGGATGCGTCGAGACCGGCGGCGGCTTCTGTACCGTGCAAGTGCGCGGGCCCTTCCACGAGGCGCCGCGCTCTATATCTCCACGGCGTCTTTCCTTCCCCCGCGCTCTCTCCGTGCCCTATTCTGTTCTGCGCGTATCATTCACTTCCCGCATGCAGTGCAGTGCAAGCTCGAGCAGCGATGGCGAGCGTCCCATCTCCTCTGGTCCTCGCACGCATGCTCGTCTCGCGCAGCACGGCTCCTCCAAAGTCGCAGGCCCCTCTTGCTCCTGCTGCCGCCACCTCGCCTCGCCTCGCCCGGGCCCAGCCAGCGCAGCGCAGAAGGTTGCCGCCGCGTGCAAGGGCAGGGACGGGAGGCGAAGGAAGGACATGGGCGACCCGTAGGCGGGCGATAACGCGAGTTAGTTCACTGGGAAGTACTCCCCCGCTGTGGTGCCCGAGC
This sequence comes from Aurantiochytrium sp. KH105, assembly GCA_003116975.1. NCBI lineage: Eukaryota > Bigyra > Thraustochytrida > Thraustochytriidae > Aurantiochytrium > Aurantiochytrium sp. KH105. The sequence continues at coordinate 846,014 of BGKB01000017.1, read as the reverse complement.
TGCTGCTGCTGCTCTTCCAGCCCTTGCACGAGCCCGAGACGGGACGCAGACCTCCCTTCCACTCCACTCCCCTCCGCTTCCACTTCACTTCACTTCGCTTCACTTCCCGCCGCTCCACTCGGCTCCGCTCCATTCCTCTCCGCGCGGCGCAGCTCGGCGAGCAAACATTGAACGCGCGGCCGAGGTCTGCGAGCGCAGCGCCCGCCACCGCGCTGCTGCTGCGCACGCGATACGTACGCGAGCGAGCGAGCGAGCGAGCGCGGACACGAGGCGGAAGAAAGAACCGCGTTGAGAGCGCGCCGTCGTTGGGGGGGAAGAGGGGACGAGCGAGGAGAGCAAGCAACAGATCGAACTCGGGAGCTGGGACGCGCGGCGCCTGCGCGGCGAAGGCAAAATGCGGCCCAGGGGCGCCGTCGTTGCGACGGTGCTGAGCGTGCTCGCGAGTTTGGTGCCCGCGAGCCGCGCAGACTTTTTGGCCGATTATTTATCTGATAAAACCTTTGGACCCATCCCCGGACCATGCCCGGGCCCCACCATCAACGACGACACCTGCTTCGGCGACATCAGAAACTTGCCAGAGAGCGCCAAGAAAATCGAAATCTGCCTCATCGACGACGTCGACGGCACCTGCGGAGAACTTGGCGACCTCGTCACAGCAGGCGAGTTCACCGTCTGGAACCTCCAGTGCTACGACGGCCAGGTCGCCGACATTGTGCTCGACCACACTGCACAGAGCAGCGACACCGAGATTAACGCCCAGGTCGACGTGCGGAATTTTAAAATTAGCTGCACCGGAAGTATTCGCGTTGAACTGCTCACCATGGAGGTTGGCTCCACGAAACTCACCGCCACCTTTGAGGGACCCTTCACCATGATCCAGCCCGCGAACGTCGACGGTATCACTCTTTCCCTTGGCATCGACATTTTCACGGAAACAGGCTTCACTTTCAGCACGGATCTGCCAGAGACCATTCTTCTTCCGTACGACAAGTGCGATATCGAGCCAGATCTCAACCTTGAACTTACCACGGGCACAAACGGCTTCGAGTTCGTTGAAATTTGCAATCCTCTGCTTTTCCTCTTTGGAGGATGTGTGGACGGCACATCTGCCATCAATTTTTTGGGGCCTGATTTTCTCCTTGGCATTATCGTCACGGTCGCCGAGGGTATCGCCGGTGGCATTGTATGTCAAATCATCGAGGAGGCCGCCTGGCTCGAAGCCTATAACGCTCCAGGCATCATCAATGAAGTTTGGGCCGAGGTTAAGGCTCAGGTAGACGAATGGGGCGAGTCTGTTGGACAGGATGTTCAGGTGGCCGACAGCGACGCCGCGATTCTTGCCACCGAGCCCTACAGCGGTGTCAATGCGACCATGCTCGCCAATTCAGTCGATTTCAGCAACAACACTATTGTAGAGTCCATCAGCGTCATGCTCAACAACTGGCTCGGTTCGAAGAGCGTCCAGGCCGAGTACGAGGGTCGTCCCGTCATCAATGAGCTCATTAGCCTCCTTACGGAACCCGATGGGACCTTTCCGCTCGATCTGGAGGCCTATGACGCCGCGCTCGAGGCCTCGGTCCCGCTCAATGTCTCTGACGTCACGGTGCGTCTCCAGCGTCTGTCTCTGCAGGGCCTCAACACACTCTCTACCTTTGGGATCCTCAACATCGGAACCGAGCTCCCGTACGAGGATCGTCTTCACCACACCTTCAACAACTCCATCGTCATTCAAGACCTCACGCTGGAGGTTGAAGCATACGTGCGCCTTGACCGCGGCTCCTGGGTTACGGCATCCTGCAATCTTCCGGCTCCGGGTACTTGCTCGAGCGACTCGAGCGAGTTCACCTTCAACTTCACCACAAATGTTCAGGACGTCAATTTTAATGCCAGTATGCTCGCACTTCTCAATCCCGATGAGATTGTCGACCTTCAAGTCGGCCAGATTCTGGAATATTGACTTTGCGGGCGAGTCCTTTGGTGCCTTTTCCAAGCTCTTGCGTTGCGTCAGCCCTGCTGCCTATGCGCTCAATGTGACCAACGTCGTGGCGAGTCTCGGTGCAATCAACGACCCCCAAATGGTCAACTTTGATGGCGTCGGTCTCTCCAATCTCATTCAGGGTGGCATCGAGCTTGGCGCCGATGTCGTCAAGGGCGCGCTGAAGACCAAGTTCCCCGGAATTATCAATGGACCTGTCCGTGAGCTTGTCAACGAAATCCTTCTCGAAGAGGTCACTCTTCCTGGCCAGGACGACTCGAACACGTGCCCACCGTGGCAGGGTCCTTCGGGGCATGGTCCGCTTGAGATCGACTTTGACGGCGCCATCTTCTCGCCCGTCTACGCTCTCATCAATGATGGTGTTGGCGGTGAGCGCATTCGTGACACCGAGGTTGATCTCAACGAGTTCATTGATGAGGTCCTCAAGTTCAACGAAGAATCCTACGAGAGCTTTCCGTTCAACAGCGTCGGCCGTCCCGACGGTGAGTGGGGACTTGACGAAGAGTACAACTCGGCTGGAATCCTTACCTCCTTCAGCGACGAGGACGACTTTATCCAGTTTTCTGACTTTGTCATTGGCAACCTGGACTCGCTCTACAAGCTCACGCTCTCGTCGCCGGGCGAAGGCCTCGATATCGGCTTTGGCCTTGGCGGTGCTCTTTTGAGCCCGGACGGCAGCACCGAGCTCCCGGAACGCCCCCTAAATCTTTCGATCCAGTTTCAGGCCGTGGTTCCCAGCAAAGGCATTGATGAGGCGGCTATACTCAAGCTCTCTCTCAGCGAGCTCGATATCGACGTGACCATGACCAAGCTGGCCATCAACATCGAGCTCATCTATGCTCTTTACATTAGCCAGCTCGATCGCATCCCCTGTCTTTTGGCGGCACTGAACGACATTCAGTTTGAGAAGGAGGGGAAACAGGCTTCCATCTCGGCGCTCACGTTCGAAGTCACGCAGACGCGCTCGGACTCAACTAGTTCCAACAAAGTCGAGCAAGCGCTGTCCATCCTGGACGCCGAGCAGCCTGGTGCGCGTGCCCAAGCACTTGTCACCACTCTCGCCGATGTCATCACCGACCTCGTCCTTGATGTTATCGAGGGTATTCCGGCCCAGTACGCCAACCTGACGGCCGAGACCTGTGTAAACGCCGAGAGCACCGTGGATATCGCCTTGAGCCTTTTGTCGTTGGACGTCCCCAACGTTACCGAGACGATTGAGCGCTGCACAGCCGAGATTGAGGAGCTCGAGTCGGTCGAGGACATGGAGATCAAGGTCTTCCAGGCCAATGGCGGGGACCTGCCGAACTTGGTCAACTTTAAGGAGTCCTTTGTCTTTGAAATCGTGCGCTATCTGCTCGACACGGTCAAGGGCCCGACGCTGCAGAACGTCTTTACGGCGTTGGGCAACACGTCTGGCAACGCGCTTTCGGATCTCTTCGAGCTCGATGATCCAGAGGACCCGGAGAACGGCAACGTGACCTTTGTGTTTCCGATCGACAAGCTCGACCTTGGTCTCGACTACTCGAGCGAAGACCCGGGCTTCCGCTTCAACCCTGGCTATCTACGTGTCAAGAGTGTCAACCGTCTTCTCGAGACCTTTGAATTTCTCGAGCCGCTCGGAACAATGACCACGAAGAACCGCATTACTTTCAGGGACGATCTTCCGCTCGACGTGACCATCTCTCCATGGATCGAGCTTGACGGCGAGGCTGCGGACGAGCAAGTTGGTACTGTCATTCGTGAAGACATTCTGGTGTCTCTGCAAATCACAGACTTGAACATTGTGGCGGAGCTGGTGACAGCCTTCGACTACGAGAAGCTGCTCGATCTGACGCTTTCGCAGCTTCTCTCTGTGCAAAGCGACCAGGCCATTCATCTCGCAGAGCATGCACTTGACTGCTGGCTCTCGACGTACTATGACGAAGGCTTCTTCCTTCGCAAGCTCGATGTGACGCTTGGCGAATTGTCGGGCGTCACGTTGACCTCGACGCGCGAGATCCTCAGCGAAGGCATGGAAGAGATGGTCGGCGCCATTGTTGAGCTTTTGACATATTTCTATGTCGACGCAATTCCGCGCATGGCGCAAAACTGTGCTGTTCCGTACGTGAACGATGTGGCGTTCAAGACCTTGGATCTCGCGTCGTGCCCGGACCCAGAGCAGATCGATCCGCCCCCGCTCGCGGAAGGCAACACAGTGCTCCGCTTCGACACCTCGCCTGGCCTCAACTCCTTCCTTTCATTCTGGTTCGAAGACGTGGTCTCCGAGGACTATGCGGCGCTCAACACGGTCTTGAACGGCGCAGCCGAAGAGCTTGTTTTCCTCAACTCTGAGTCCTCCACCGGCGACCAGTCATTCAATTTTACGCTTCCGCTCATTTACAACAGCGTGAACTACGGCTCGGTCTTCCTGAAGCTCGCCGATGTCAAGTTGAGTGGCCTCGGCACCTTCCGGGATTTGCGGCCGCTGATTCCTTTTGGGTCGGATTTGCAGCCCATGTACGACCCGAGCGACTACCCCAATGAGGAAGAAAGCGCGCGCCGCCGGCTTGTCAGCGCGGGTCAGCAGCCGTACACGACGCAGACTGACATCGATATCGAGGGTCCCCTTTCGATCGAGGCCAAGGTCACTATCAATGCCTATGATCTCTTTGAAGGCTACCCAGAGATGATCAACGAGCTCAGGCTGACACTGGGTCTTTCAGACATCATCTTCGCGCTGCAGCTTCTTCTGGAGGTGGACCTTGTCAAGCTGATGGACGTGCGCTTCCGGTCATTTTCAACTCTCACCGAGATCCCTTGTCTGCTCATCCCTGTCGAGAAGCTGGAGCCACTGTCGTTCAACTTTAACTTGTCCGCTGTGGAGATTGATGCTGCGTGCGCTGGTACGTGCGAGTTCCCGCTGCTTGCCTACCTTCAGGATGGAACTCCATTCTCGAACGAGAACAAGGAGGAAATCAGTCAGCTCGTCACCGAGTTCGTCGCATACTGGACCGCCTTCGTGGGCACCAAGGGCGCGCAGCAGCTCATTGACGGAGCCATCTCGCAGGCCGAGGACGACTGCGCCGCCATCTACGAGCTGGTTGATGAGCTCACCACCTTTGAGGAGCGCCAACGCGACGATGCTGCAACCGTCTTCGCATACATTTTTCTGGGTGGTTGCGGAGTGGCTGCCATTGGCGCTCTGCTTCTCGTTCCGCTGCATCGCCGTCGGCAAAAGACAGCCATCGCGGCCAAGCTTGTGGGTACATTGCCCTTTGAGCGCGACGAGTACTTTGCCGGCGAGATGGCGCTTACGGAACTGCGAGCCAAGAGCATCTTCCAGCACCCCATCACCCCGCTTGTCGCGCGCTTTCTTGTCCCGTTCATTCAGTTTATGAATGTTGCCGGACTTGTGGTGGCCATTGGTTTTTCGGACGCTGCCAACATCACCGTCAACATTACTCTTTTTGGCGCCACGACGCAGACGATTGCGCTGGTACCATTCACGCTGTTTTCGACCATCAACGACACGTGGAACTCGGGTGCCTGGCCTCTGGCTGTCCTCATTGCCGTTGCCTCGTGCATGTGGCCGATCGCCAAGAATCTCGTCCTCATGTTTGTGTGGTTTGTGCCGACGACCATCGTTTCCGCCAAACGCCGTCGCTTCATCCTCGAGGTGCTGGACATGCTGGGCAAGTGGTCGTTCCTCGATGTTTTCGTGATTGTCATTACGCTGGCCGCGCTGCGATCGTACGTTGTAGGCGCCTTTTATGCGAATGTGGCCTTTCTTGATGACGAGGTATTCATCACCGACGTTAATGTGACGCCAGAGCATGGCTTGGTTCTGCTCTGCTTTGTCGCTGCGCTTTCGCTCATTGTCAACCACATTGTTATGTTCTATCACGACCGGGTCGAGGAGTCGAACCAGCGCAGTGAGGATCGTGCCAACGGGCATGAAGAAATATCGCGCAAGGTGCCCCGCCGAGCAACGATCAAGTCGCCAGTGTGGAAGCACGAATTCTCTGGGGCATCCAAGGCGGGGCTGGCACGCGTGGTGAACCCTGTTGCGATTGGTGTGCTCGGTGGCACCACGGCGCTCGCATTTTTGCTGATCGCGATTGGAATTGGCTTGCCGCTTATTACCTTTGAGCTGCGTGGCCTGCTGGGTATTCTGCTCGAGGTTATCTCCACGGACTCGCCGAGGCTGAACGGCCAGATGCTGAACCGCAAAACGTACTCGGTGATTGAGATGGGTGCTGCTCTGGCGGAATCGCCGACGACGAATGGCTTTGAAGAAGCTTCCATTGCCTTTTTCAAAATCCTCTATGCGATTGCAGTATACGTAGGTCCCATGATTCTCTTGATGCTGCAGGGCGCGCTCCTCTTCGTTCCGGTGAATTTGAACATGGGCAAGTCTCTGTTTTTCTGGACAAAGATTGCCTCGTACTGGTCAGGCTTGGAGATCTTCTTGGTGGCCATGGTGCTGACGATTCTGGAGATCAGCATTGTGACGCAGTTCATCACAGACTTTATCACGAACGATGTCTGCTCACAAATTGTCGGCGCCCTGGAGCTCTTGGTGGAAGACGCGGACCTCGATGCTTTTTGTTTCAATGCCGTGGGCGTTTTGGAACCGACCTCGATCCTCCTTTTCGTTGGCTGCTTTTTGGAGCTGGCGAGCTTTTATGCCATCACTGTCCTCGCTCACGCCGTTTTTGCCGATCGTTATTACGACGCGTACAAGGGCTTGCGCGATAATGTCAAGCCGCAGCGTATGCTTCGTCTGGACCGCTGGATTTTGACGCGATGCACAACATTGAAGCCGAGGAGCGGCGGTGGTCCTGGGTCGCGAGGTGCGGTTGGGCCGACGAGTCCGGCCGGAGATGTCGGTGGTGGCGTGGGTCCATTTACAGATCTGGACCATCAAGACGACAATGAGCTTATCGACCACGAGGACATGTGGTGCGCTCCTTGCAATCGGTGCTGCGCCAACGAAAAGGGCCAGCGCACCGCAGAGGCGCGTATTGACGCCTGGCAGTCTCGCTTTGGTATTCCCGTGGCCTCGGAGACCCGCGAGGCGGGCAATCCTGCCTTTGTAGCTGGGCCGCGATCATCGCCGCCGCCGGCGCAAGTCTCGCGTTTTCGTCGCTCAAGCATCGATGTATGAATGATCGAATCATGTCCGAACGAAGCCCACAAGCGCGCGCCTCTTCTTTTTTTCTTTGTCTCTATTTCGTTGATCTGAGTCTTATCTCTAAATATGTTGTTTCAACCGTTTCAACCCTTATCAGCGTGTACCGTATACCGCACGTCGAGATGTCCGGGCCTGGCCCAATCTCGCACCGTTCTCGCGCGAAGTGCACTTCGGTGCCTGCGTTTTCTCGCGCCCTTATCAGCACTCCCCTAACTGCGGCAGCAGGCGGTCGCCCGCCCGCCCGCAGCCACCCGCTCCCTCGCTTGCTCGCTTGCTCGCTCGCTCGCTCGCCAGATTTAGGGCGCTCGCCGTCCATGGCACGTGCCGTCTGGACCGCAAAGCGCGGCCGCGGCCGCCCCCCAGTTGCGCGTGAGCCGCTGCCCGCAGTTCCTCTTAGGGTTGCGACCGCCGGCCGAGTGCACTCGCACCGCGGCATCTGGACCAGGCCAGGACCACGAGCGCGAGCATCCGCCGCTTGCATCCCGACAACGTCTCCGCGCGCAACGAAAGCTACAGCCGCAGACGAGACTGACGGCGCAGTAGTACCGCCGTGCGCCTGCCTGGCCTGGCCTGGCCGCTCCGACCGCCCGTACCTTGCGCGCAGTACCGCCCGGCTCAGAGACTGACTGACTGCAGCCCTGGTGATCAGTTCTGCACCGTTGCTTGCTTGCAGAAGGGCGGCGCCGCGGGACGTACGGGCCCTAAGCGGGCGCGGCCTCGCCGCCGCGCTTAGGTTTGGGCCTCTGCGCTGCCCTGCCGCCGGTACGTACGTGTCCGTGTGGATCCACTCCCGCCGCTGCCAGCCAGGCGCCTAGGGCTAGGGCGGGTCCAGGCGGGGCCGCTGCGGGGGAGGCGGGCCCGAGCTGTGGGAAAAGGAGGAAGCAGGGGCAAGCAGGGAAGGAAGAGTGGAGGCGAGCAGAGGAAGAAGGGGAAAAGAGGCGGGACCGAGAGCGCTAATGGAGAGCAGAGCAGAGCAGAGAGCAGAGCAGAGCAGAGCAGAGCAGAGCAGAGCAGAGCAGCGCCGCGCAGAGCAGCGCAGGCTGGGCGCGAGGCGGCGGCAGGTAGGTATCGCGGGCGCGTCGTACGTGCCGGGCGCGCGGCGGCGAGGCGGGTGTGCCGCACCGCCGAGCGCACCCTGGCAGGCTGGTGCGAGGAGCGGCGGCGGTGCAGCTCATCTTGGCGGCGGTGAGAACGCAAAGGAGAAAGAAGGCGAAGGAGCGAAAGAAAGCCAAGGCAAGCCAAGCAAAGCAAAACGGGACCGCCTGCGGCGCATGCGTGCGGCTGCGAGGAGCGCGGGAGGAGCGCGGCTGAGGTCGTCGAGGAGGAGGAGGAGGAGGAGGAGGGAAAGCAGGAGCTCGCGGACGGCGCGCGGAGCGATGAGGAGCATTGCGAAGGCCGTGAGGCTCGCTGTCCTCGTCGCGGTCGCGGCGCTCGCGCCACGCGCAGAGGCCGACGTTTTGGCCGAGTACCTCAATGACAAAACCTTTGGCCCCATTCCAGGACCGTGCCCAGGACCCACAAAGTATGACGAGGTCTGCGCAGGCGACGTGAGCGATATCCGCCAGAGCACCAACGACTCCGAAGACTGCATCGCCGACGGCGAGGAGGAAACGTGCGGGACCATCGGCAGCTATGTCACCGAAGGCGACTTTACAATCTGGGACCTGCAGTGCAAAGACTTGCAAATTGCCGATGTCCAGGTGACCCATGTCGTCATGAACGGGGACAAACTCTTGCGCGCAAACGTGGACGTGCGCAACTTCAAAATGAGCTGCACTGGCATGGTACGCGTCGAAGACCTCACAATGGAGATTGAGGACGTCATCAAGGCAAAATGCACCTTTGAGGGACCCTTTACGATGATTCAGACGCCTCAATTCGATGGCGTATCCCTCAGACTCGAAATTAACTTTGAGACGGAGTCCGTCACCACCCTCAACGCCGATCTGCCCGCGCAGGTGCGCATCCCATATGACCAATGCGATATTGAGCCCGAGCTTAATCTGCAGCTCTCGGGCATTGACGGCTTTGAATCGACCGAGATTTGTATCTTTTACGGCTGGGGCTCGTGGCTGAGCGACGACTTTGGCTGCTCGACCTCGTTCACCAGCTTCATTAATTATCTCGGGGCCGACAATATTCTCGAGCTGGTCGCCACTACGGCGGAAGGCTACCTGGGCGGCGTGCTGTGCCAAATGATCGAAGATGCCGCATACGTAGAGGACACCGGAGAGAACGGCCCACTCAACGATGTCTGGGCAGAGATCAAGGCCCAAGTTGATGAATGGGGCCTCGCGAAGGGTCTGAATGTTGCAACTGCTGACACCAACTCTTATCTGTTGAGCACAAGCCAATACAGCGGCATCACATCGCAGGAATTGAACGATGCAGTCGACTTCACGACCTCGGAGGTCATCGATCCAGTGAGCGACGCACTCAACGGCTGGCTCAGCCCCGCGAGCTCTCGCTCCGAATACGAAGGGCGCCCCGTTGTCAACGAGGTCATTGACGCATTCACGGATCCGGCCGGTGAATTGGCTATTAATCTCGCCGACTACGACGCCGAACTGGAGGTCCAGATCCCACTCAACGTCTCTGATGTTACAATGATTCTGCGGAGCGCAAAAATTCAGGGTCTCAACTCGATCTCTGTCATTGAGCTGCTCGATATCGGAGAAGACCTGCCCGAAGCGAGCCGGCCCAAACGCACGTCGAACAATACCATCGTTGTTGACAAGCTCGTTCTCGAAGTGGAATCCTACATGCGGCTGGATCGCGGAAGCTGGGTCACGGCGTCGTGCAACCTACCGCCGCCAGGCACCTGCTCGAGCGACTCGGCCGAGTACACCTTTCATTATTCGGTTCTCGTAGAGGACGTTTCCTTCAAACTTAGTCTGCTCTCGCTCATTAATCCAGACGAGATCCTTGACCTTCAGGTCGGGCAGATCCTGGGAATCGACTTCTCCGAGGAGCCCTTTGGCGCTTTTTCTAAGGCACTTCGCTGCATTGCTCCCGCAGTATATGCGCTCAACTTCACCAACATCGAGGCCAGCATTGGTTCTATATCGGACCCTCAGCTCATCGGCAACGACGGCTCAGAATTTGCAAGTCTCGTTCAAAGCTCTGTAGCCTTGGCAACCGACGTTGCCAAGGGCGCGCTTCGCACGAAATTTCCCGGCATTGCAAATGGTCCGATTCGAGAGTACTTTAATGAGGTTCTGCTGACCGAAGTGTCAATCCCGGGACGGGCTGGCACGCAATCTTGCCCAGCTTGGGAGGGGCCGTCTGGGGATGGACCTACGGTCATCGATTTCGATGGCGCGATGTTCTCTCCAGTCTATGAGCTGGTTAACGAGGGTATCGGCGGTGAGCCGATTCGTGAAAGCGACATCGGGCTCAACCATCTCATTGATGAAGCTCTCAAGTACAACGAGGAATCGTACGTCAGTTTCCCCTTCAGCAGCGAGGGCCGCGCTGATGGCGAGTGGCGGCTCAAGGATGAATACGACAGGAGCGGTCTTTTGCAGTCTCTCAAGTACAATCAGACGGGGGACTATCTTCAGTTCTACGACGGCACGATTGGCAATCTTAACACGCTTTACAAGCTGATTTTCTCGTCACCGTCCGAGGGTCTCGATATCGATTTTGGTTTCGGAGGCGCGCTTCAACTCGCTGACGACAGCGGTCTCGCAGCTCTGCGCCCCCTCGAACTGACGATTTATTTCCAGGCCGTTGTGCCGAGTCGAGACATCGATGAAGCCGTCGAGATCAAGCTATCACTCACGGAGCTCGACTTTGCTGTGGAGCTCACGAGGCTCGCCATCGACTTTGATCTCATCTACGCGCTATATTTTAGCCAGATCGACCGCATCCCCTGTCTTTTGGCGGCGCTCGACGAGATCTCCTTTCGCCGCGAGGCGCGCCAGGTTTCTATCTCGAACCTCGAATTTGAGGTGAATTCCATTCGGACGGGTGCCGACCGAAGCAGCAACCTCGCGCAGGCCCTGGACAACTTGGACGCCGAACAGCCAGGACAGAGTTCTATGGCTCTAATTACGACTCTCTTTGACGCAGCCGTGGATCGGATTCTTGATACTGTCGAGCGAATTCCAGGAATTTACGGTGACCTCACTGCGGAGACGTGCGTCAACATGGATGACTCGCTCGACAATCTCACCAACGGAGTGCTCGAGCTCGACCTCCCGAACGTGACGCAAGCCATTGAAGAATGTACTGCAGAAATTGGCGAGGTACCTTCGGTGGAAGAGGTTGAAAGCGAGGTGTACAATGGCAACGAGCTCCCGGACTTGCTCAATGTGCGCGAGTCGTTTTTGGTCCGAGTCATCCGCCAAGGCGTTGAGGTTCTCAAGGGTAATACTTTGGATCAGCTTTTCGCCGAGCTCGTGCAGCTGTCGGATTTGGGTATCGACCAATTCTTTGTTCTCGATGATCCGGATGATCCTTCCAACACGAATGTGACCTTTGTTTTTCCCCTCAGTGTCCTCGATCTAGGGCTCGATCTTACAAGCGAGGATCCTGGCTTCAAATTCAATGCAGGAACCGTTCGCATTAAGAGCGTCAACCGCCTGCTGGACTCCTTTTACCTCTTTGAGCCTGTAGGAAGCATGACCACGCGCCACCGTTTTACCTTTCGCGACGACGAGCCGCTCGAAATCACCATTGAGTCCTCGATTGAAATTGAAGGCTCTGCGGTTGGCGCAGAGGCAGGCACCGCTGTGACGGAGGACCTCGTGTTGGCCATGCAGATTTCGAATCTTACCATTGTTGGAGATCTCGTCACGGCGATAAACCGTGAAAAGATGCTCGATCTCACGCTATCACAGCTATTCAGCATCGACGCTGAGCAGGCGCTCTCAATGGCTCCTCATGCGGCGGATTGTTTGCTGTCCACTCTATACGAGAATGGACTCGCACTTCGCAACATTGATGTCTCGCTTTCGGAACTTTCAGGAGTCGTGCTGACCTCGTCTCGCGAGCTCCTGAGCGCTGGCGTTGAGGAGACTGCGAGCGCGCTCATCGAGCTCGTGGCGTACTTTTACGCCGACGCCCTTCCGCGCATTGCGCAAAACTGCGTCGTGCCCTACGCGAATGCAGTCTTGAAGGAGTACATTGAGACTGCCTCGTGTCCATTGCCGGAAGACATTGCGCCGCCCAACATGGAGTCTGGAGACCCCTTGATCCGCTTCGACTCGCTGGACCTGCTCGATGCCTTTCTCTCGCTCTGGTTTTCTGATGCAGTCGCCGGCGGGTACACGAACGTCAACGATGTTCTCTACGAGGCCACCAAAGATTTGGTATTTTTGGATGAGAACGCCCTTGGTGGTGACGAATCATTCAATGTCTCGATTCCGCTCGTGTACAACGGTATCTTTTACGGTGAGATTCTTTTTGGTCTCGCCAACATCGAGATCACAGGCATTAACACCATCGAGGATCTGCGGCCCTTCATTCCCTTTAAACCGGACGGCAATCCCTTGTACGACCCCAAAGACTACCTTCCGGACTCGCGTAGACGTCTGGCCGAGCTCACCACTAGTCAGCAGCCCTACACGACGCAGACGAATATTGCGATGAGCGGTCCCGTCACGATCTCTTGCAAGGTGACCTTCAACACGTACGATCTCTTCGTGGGTTACCCGGAGATGATCAACGAACTGGATATTGCCGTGACCGTGACCGATCTGGACTTTGGCCTGCAGCTCTTGTTTGCAGTGGATTGGGCTGACTTTTTGAACGTCCAGCTCCGTGCGTGGACGACCTTGAAGCAACTCCCGTGCCTGCTCGTACCCGTCCGACAGCTGCAGCCGCTGGACTTTAACTTCACCACGTCCGACATTGACATCACTGTGTCGTGCGCTGGCAGATGCGAGTTCCCTTTCATCGAGTACCTCGAAGAGGGCGACGAGTTGTCCACGAGTGATAGCGCGGAGATTAGCCAGGCCGTCAACGAGCTCGTCGAGTACGTGGACGGTTTTCTGACAACGCGCGGCGCCCAGGAACTGATCAACTCAACTCTTGCCCTCGCTGCGGAAGAGTGTGCCGCGCTGTCCTCAACAGATGAGACACTGGAGAACGACGATAGTCTCTCGGAGGCAGACGCGGCCTCGACCTTTGCCTACATCTTCCTTGGGGGGTGTGGTGTTGCTGGCATCGGTATGCTTCTCCTCGTGCCCTTGCACCGGAGTCGGCAGCAGAGCGCCATCAAGTCCAAGATCGCTGGCACGAAGCCGCACGAGCGCGGCGAGGACTTTGTCAATGAGATCGCCCTCACAGAGCTTCGGGCCAAGAGCATCTTTCAGCATCCCATCACGCCTAGCGTCGCACGTTTTTTGGTGCCTTTCATTGCGATCATGAACGTGGTTGGCCTCGTCGTTGCCATTGCCTTCTCTGAAGCGGCCAACATCGTCGTGAGCATTACAATTTTTGGCGCAACATCTGAATCCGTCGCCCTGGTCCCCTTTACGCTTTTTTCGACAATCAACGACACCTGGAATTCTGGGGCCTGGGCAATGGCGATATTTATTGCCGTCGCCTCGTGCATGTGGCCCATCACCAAGAATCTTTTGCTGCTCTTTCTTTGGTTTGTGCCGACGACAATTGTTGGGACGAGTCGCCGTCAGCGCGCCATCGAGATTCTTGACATGCTGGGCAAGTGGTCTTTTCTGGACGTGTTCGTCATTGTCATTACGCTCGCGGCTCTCCGGGCGTATGTGGTGGGTGCTTTCTATGGCAACATGACATTCCTGGACGAGAGCTTTTTTGTTACGGATGTCAGTGTGACACCAGAGGATGGTCTCGTGCTGCTGGCCTTTGTAGCTTCTCTCTCGCTCATCATCAACCACGTCGTCATGTACTACCACGAGCGCGTCGTGGAGTCGAATAGGCGCAGCGAGGATCACGCTTTGGGCAATCACGATGTTGCGCGCATGATGCCGCGTCTCGCCGCTCTCAGATTGCCAATCATGAAGCATCAGTTCACGGGCATCAACGAAGAAGGACAGTCACGCGTCGTGAGTCCTATCGCTGCTCGAGTGCTCCTTGGAGTTTCCTTTGTGTCTTTTCTTTGCATCTGCGTGGGCATTGCGACTCCGCTCATCACGTTTGAGCTGCGGGGTTTGTTGGGCTTGCTGCTCGAGGTCATCTCGTCCGATGATGAATCGACGAGTGAGGACTTTCTTAACCGCAAGACGTACTCTGCGGTCCAGATGGGCGCTCTTCTCTCCACCTCGCCCACCACCACAGGGCTCGAGGCGGTGATTATCGCGTTTTTCAAGACTCTTTTTGCCGCGACAGTTTTCGCCGCTCCGCTTGTGCTCCTGGGCATGCAAGCGGTTCTCTTCGTGATGCCTATCAATCTCAACATGGGCCGTTCCTTTTTCTTTTGGACCAAGATTTGCTCGTACTGGTCTGGACTCGAGATCTTCCTTGTGGGTTTGGTGCTCACGGTGATGGAGATCAGCGTTGCAACGCAGTTCATTACGGACTTTGTCACAGACGATGCTTGTTCCCAAATTCGCGGATCGCTCGAGCTTCTGGTGGACTCAGACCTCGATGCGTATTGTTTCAACGCGGTAGGTTACTTTGAGCCCACGGCGTTCTTCCTTTTTACCGGCATCATCCTCGAGCTCGTCAGCTTTTATATCATCTCTGTGATTGCGCATGCGGTGCTTGCAGATCGGTACTTTGACGCGTACAACGCTTTTCGGTCCGATGCGAAGCCGCACAAGATGCTGCGGATCAACCGCTGGCTTTTGTTCATGTGCACACGGCTGCAGGATCCACTCGCCCCGGGCACACCGGGCACTCCCTCAATGTCGCCAAGTGGCCCAGACTCGGTATCGGGCCGCAGTGCTGGACCCTTCACAGATCTTGATCAGGACGACGACGATTTGATTGCTCCGGATGAGCCTTGGTGCCGCTTGCTCTCTGGATGCTGCTCGAACGAAAAGGGTCAGCGTACTGCTGATGCTCGCATCGATGTTTGGCATGCCAAATTCAATACGCGCGCTCCTGGTGGGGGTGGTCGTGTTGGCGTCCGGCGCGAGTCTGACAATCCGGCATTTGCTGGCACGAGTCCAACCGCGGCCCAACCCCAACTTCGCTACCCGGGCGCTTCTAACCGTGGTTGGGGCAATCAAAGTCGTGGCGCTCAGCCTCTGCCGCGTCCTCGTGGGAGAAAGGACTCCGTCGAGGTTTAAGTTTACCTGCACCTCATGTTTTTCTTTGTGTTTTCAATTTATGAGTTTTTTATTCTTCTCTTACTACAACCTGGTCGTCATCACAGGGAATTGGCATTAACATTATCATCATCATCAGCAGCAGCAGCAGCAGCAGCAGCAGCAGCAGCAGCAGCAAAAGAAGAAGCTGAAATGGCACTTGACCCTTGCCATTTGTATCGTCGCTGTGCCCTTTTTCGGCCTCAGTTAACTTTGCATGGTTTCGAGCTGTTGCGAGGCACGGCGGCCTCTGATCCAGCTCATGTAGGACAGCATACTCTTCGGCAAATTGTCGAAGTCAACCGATTTTCTCTTGTCATGAGCTGTGAACAATCGTTCTTGGCACACTCGACACCCACTATGCTGTCTTTTGAGGTGCGATAATTCATACATCGAGTGTGACGTACGCAATGCCAGCAAACTGAAGCAACCGGCATCTCCAAGTATATGTGCTCGACAGAGCGGGCGTTCAAGATTTTTACGACTCATGACAAGTCGCAGACAAGTTCTTCCGAATTCGACAGCTTTTTGGATCAAAATTGGCCGCACCTCGAGAAAGTCGTCGTTTTTCACAGCATTGAAACAAGTTTGGTCAGCCTAAACGTGTTCAGCACTCGTGATTGAAAATTGCAGACAAGCCAGCAAGCAAGAGAGTAAAGAAATGGCACGTTGCGTTTCGTCAACGTGCTGCGGCTGACTTCACGAGTCCCCAAATGCCGCAGCTCTAAAGCCAATTCACTTGTAAAAAAACAGCCCCCAAGTCTCACGCTCGGTCTTCTCCAAACGCTTTCACAATCAATCAAGATTGTGTCCCCAAATGCACTCCCTAATCTCCCCAAGGAGAAGAGCGTCCGAGAAAAGATAAGTGGTCAGGTCTCCCCGCCTCACACGAATCTGGCCTAATCCCGCACCCTTCGCTGTCAGGCCAGACTTGCGCCGAGCGCGCGGCGCCCTCAATCCTCAACAAAGAGGCTGACAGCGACCCTTTTCGGGTTGCGGCGGACGCAAATTTGAAAGTGTCGCCTCTCGCCATCCAGCCGTGCCTGGCCGCTCGCTCACCTAATCTCACTCGGGCCACGGCCCACTCGCAGATGTCGCTGACAGCGATCAAGCAACAAAGCAGCTGCAGCGATGGAGGCAAGCCAAGCAGCGCAAGGCGCCCAGCTCCGGTGGCGGCTGCGTCTGCGGCTTATGTCACACGCACAGGCCCTGCTCCTCTTCCTCATCATGTCCGTGCCAGCCACCACGGCTCCTGCTCCGTTTCGTTTTCCTTCCCTTTCCTTTTAGGGCGGCCAAGGCACAGCGCACTTCGCTCCTTTCACCCGGAGCGTCCTTTTCGCGCTTCCCTCCCGCTGCAATGCCGACGCCGTTGCGCGCCCAGATCGTTGCAATCATTCCACGCACGAACCCCTGCTCGCTTCTCTTGCTTCCCTCGCCGATCTTGCGCTATCTGCTTTCTCGCAAGCAGTTATTTCTCAGCAGACTCAGAGCCCAGACAGACTCAAGTCTCTGTTCATCCGCTGCTGCTCCTCCTTCTCCTTCTCCGCCCCTCGCGCCAGGCAAGCTCGCTGTCCCTCCCTCCATCCACTCCGGACGTACGTACCGACCGCCTCCGTCGCATCTTTCGGCGCGTATCCTCCGGGTTCTTACCCTCAACCTCGGCCTCGGCCTCGAGCTCGACCTCGACCTCGATCTTGGTCTCGGCCGCGATGGCGACGAGCCTGGACCAAAACCTAAACAGCGCGCAACCGGCGCCCCGCACTTTCCCCCGCACCCGAGATGGACACTGTGGGGGGACCTGCCTCGCATTCATTTCGCCGTATCCACTCACGCATCCATGCGGGCGGCCAGCATTCTGTCCATTCGTAATCTATGTCGAGCGGCTGGCCGATCCATTGGGCGACGCGTCCATTCTGGTCGGGCGGCGAGCGCAGCTGCGCGGCATGGATGGAGCGTCTGATGAATTGAGTGGTTTGCAGGCCAGCCGGCCGGTCGATCGGTCGGTGTATTGATTGATCGATCGATCGATCGATCGATCGGTCGGTCCAAGCTTGGATCGTTGCCTTTCTGTCCACCATGTATACTAACCCCTTCTCTCGCCTCGACCTGAAGATGCACGTATATATATATACTATGTGCAAGCACACGCTCACGCCGCACGTAAACACGGCGGCACTGCGAAGAAAACCCCAGAAAATGCAATGTGCAAAACACCGTCAAAGGGTAGAAAAAAAGAAAGACGTGAATTCCCCGCTCACATGCCGGCTTGCGCATCCAGAGGGCCGCCGCCGCCGCGCACCATTTCCCTCCCTCCCGCCATCGTCTTCCCCAAGCCCGCCAGACCTGCGCCGGCCCAGACTCCGAGTTCCTCCGTCCATCCTTCTCCGCAGCCGATCGCTCCTCTGCGAGCCCTGCTCTTCGCGCCCGCCCCTCCCGCCCCGGGCTCTCCCGCCTCCTCGCGTACCGTACCCGCGCGCACGTACGTACCAGGGTTCGCGCCGCCGCTGCACGCGCTGCGAGCTGCCGCTGCTGGCCGCTGCGTTGCTGCACGCGCTAGACCTAAGCCGCGCCGCACGTGCCGCGCGATTAGGTCTCGCCCGGAGGGTCCCGAGATCGACTGCGGCGGCGGAGGAAGAGAGAGTCCGCGAGCGTGTGCTGCCGCGGAGGGAGGCGACGTCGTGAGCGCCTTGCAGACGGTGCGCAGCGAGCGCGGCGGGTAAAGTACGTAAAGCGAGAGCCAAAGAGACAAACAAACCCTAGCGGCTCGGCGTCGCTTCGGGCCCGAAATCCCCGCCTGCACGCCTCACCAAATCCTGAAAAGGGACTCCGCCCGCGTCCACGAGCGGCCAGCGAGAGCTCTGCGCGAGGCAAAGGCTACGCAGCGCGGCGCTGCGAGCGGAAGGCGACGAGGAGAGAGCAAGTGATTGATTGACCCGTCCCGACATTTACATTCATCGGTACGCCTGGCGAGCGGAACTCGCAGGTAGGTGTTTGTCTGTGTTTCTGTTTGTTTGTCCGTTCGTTCTTCGCGACGAAAATGGGCCGCCATGCCCAAGGCGCCGTTGCGGCAGTGCTGTGCGTACTCGCGAGCTTGGTGCCCGCGAGCCGCGCAGACTTCTTCGCCGACTATTTATCTGATAAAACCTTTGGACCCATTCCTGGACCATGCCCAGGCCCCACCATTAATGACGACACCTGCTTCGGCGACGTGCGGGACCTGCCAGAGAGTGCCAAGGATATCCGCGTTTGTCTCGTTGAAGGCTTTGACTTCACCTGCGGAAGACTCGGGGACGTTATCACCTCCGGCACCTTTACCATCTGGGACCTTCAGTGCTACGACGGCCAGGTCGCCGACATTGTGCTCGACCATGCCACAAACACTGGAAACACGGAAATCAACGCCCAGGTCGACGTGCAGAATTTCAAAATCAGCTGCACAGGAGATGTCCGCGTCGAGCTGCTCACCATGGAAGCCGGGGGCGCGACACTTACCGCCACCTTTGAGGGACCCTTCACCATGATCCAGCCCGCGAACGTCGAGGGTATCACTCTCTCCCTTGGCATCGACTTTTTCACGGAAACAGGCTTTACGCTCAATACTGAACTACCAGAGACTATTCTCCTTCCGTACGACAAGTGCGATATCGAGCCGGACCTCAACCTCGTCCTCACTGCTGGTGAGGACGGCTTTGAGTACGTTGAGATCTGCTTCGGTGGCTGTTTCGAGGGCACAGGTGCCATCAACTTCTTGGGGGCCGATTTCGTTCTTGGTACGGTAACCACCGTTGTAGAGGCCGTCGCAGGCGGTATTGTGTGCCAAATCATCGAGGAGGCCGCCTGGCTCGAGGAAAGTGATTCCCCTGGCATCATCAATGAGGTATGGAGAATGGTGAAAGATCAAGTTGATGAGTGGGGCGAGTCTGTCGGCCAGGATGTCCAGTTGGCCGACAGCGACGCCGCGATTCTTGCCACCGAGCCCTACAGTGGTGTCGATGCGACCATGCTTGGCGACGCGATCAACTACCGCGACAGCACCGTCATGGAGTCCGTCAGCGTCATGCTCAACAACTGGCTCGGTTCGCCTAGCGTTCAAGCCGTGTACGAGGGTCGTCCCGTCATCAATGAGCTCATTAGCCTCCTTACGGAACCCGATGGGACCTTTCCGCTCGATCTGGAGGCCTATGACGCCGCGCTCGAGGTCTCGGTCCCGCTCAATGTCTCTGACGTCACGGTGCGTCTCCAGCGTCTGTCTCTGCAGGGCCTCAACACACTGTCCACCTTTGAGATCCTCAACATTGGAACCGACGTCCCGTATGATGATCGTCTTCGCTACACCTTTAACAACTCCATCGTCGTGGATGACGTGACGCTTGAGGTCGAAATTTATGTGCGCCTTGACCGCGGCTCCTGGGTTACGGCATCCTGCAATCTTCCGGCTCCGGGTACTTGCTCGAGCGACTCGAGCGAGTTCACCTTCAACTTCACCACAAATGTTCAGGACGTCGACTTTGGAGCGAGCATGCTCGCGCTTCTCAACCCCGATGAGATTGTCGACCTTCAAGTCGGCCAGATTCTGGATATTGACTTTGCGGGCGAGTCCTTTGGTGCCTTTTCCAAGCTCTTGCGTTGCGTCAGCCCTGCTGCCTATGCGCTCAATGTGACCAACGTCGTGGCAAGTCTCGGTGCAATCAACGACCCCCAAATGGTTAACTTTGATGGAGTCGGTCTCTCCAATCTCATCCAGAACGGCATCGAGCTTGGCGTGGATATCATCAAGGGCGCGCTGAAGACCAAGTTCCCTGGAATTATCAATGGACCTGTCCGTGAGCTTGTCAACGAAATCCTTCTCGAAGAGGTCACTCTTCCTGGCCAGGACGACTCGAACACGTGCCCACCGTGGCAGGGTCCTTCGGGGCATGGTCCGCTTGAGATCGACTTTGACGGCGCCATCTTCTCGCCCGTCTACGCTCTCATCAATGATGGTGTTGGCGGTGAGCGTATTCGTGACACCGAGGTTGATCTCAACGAGTTCATTGATGAGGTCCTCAAGTTCAACGAAGAATCCTACGAGAGCTTTCCGTTCAACAGCGTTGGCCGTCCCGACGGTGAGTGGGGACTTGACGAAGAGTACAACTCGGCTGGAATCCTAACCTCCTTCAGCGACGAGGACGACTTTATCCAGTTTTCTGACTTTGTCATCGGCAACCTGGACTCGCTCTACAAGCTCACGCTCTCGTCGCCGGGCGAAGGCCTCGATATCGGCTTTGGTCTTGGCGGTGCTCTTTTGAGCTCGGACGGCAGCACCGTGCTCCCGGAACGCCCCCTAGAGCTTTCGATCCAGTTTCAGGCCGTGGTTCCCAGCAAAGACATTGATGAGGCGGCCATACTCAAGCTCTCTCTCAGCGAGCTCGATATCGACGTGACCATGACCAAGCTGGCCATCAACATCGAGCTCATCTATGCTCTTTACATCAGCCAGCTCGATCGCATCCCCTGTCTTCTGGCGGCGCTCAGTGATATTCAATTTGAAAGGGAGGCGAGTCAGGCTTCCATCTCGGCGCTCACGTTCGAAGTCACGCAGACGCGCTCGAACTCGGGAAGTTCCAACAAAGTCGAGCAAGCACTTTCCATCCTGGACGCCGAGCAACCTGATGCGCGTGCCCAAGCACTTGTCACCACTCTCGCCGATGTCATCACTGACCTCGTCCTTGATGTTATCGAGGGTATTCCGGCCCAGTACGCCAACCTGACGGCCGAGACCTGTGTAAACGCCGAGAGCACCGTGGATATCGCCTTGAGCCTTTTGTCGTTGGACGTCCCCAACGTTACCGAGACGATTGAGCGCTGCACAGCCGAGATTGAGGAGCTCGAGTCGGTCGAGGACATGGAGATCAAGGTCTTCCAAGCCAATGGCGGGGACCTGCCGAACTTGGTCAACTTTAAGGAGTCCTTTGTCTTTGAAATCGTGCGCTATCTGCTCGACACGGTCAAGGGCCCGACGCTGCAGAACGTCTTTACGGCGTTGGGCAACACGTCTGGCAACGCGCTTTCGGATCTCTTCGAGCTCGATGATCCAGAGGACCCGGAGAACGGCAACGTGACCTTTGTGTTTCCGATCGACAAGCTCGACCTTGGTCTCGACTACTCGAGCGAAGACCCGGGCTTCCGCTTCAACCCTGGCTATCTACGTGTCAAGAGTGTCAACCGTCTTCTCGAGACCTTTGAATTTCTCGAGCCGCTCGGAACAATGACCACGAAGAACCGCATCACTTTCAGGGACGATCTTCCGCTCGACGTGACCATCTCTCCATGGATCGAGCTTGACGGCGAGGCTGCAGGCGAGCAACCTGGCACTGTCATTCGTGAAGAGATCGACTTGGCGATTCGGATCACAGACTTGAACATTGTGGCGGAGCTGGTGACAGCCTTCAACTACGAGAAGCTCCTCGATCTGACGCTTTCGCAGCTTCTCGCAGTACAAGAAGATCAGAGTTTGCACCTCGCCGAGCATGCACTTGACTGCTGGCTCTCGACGTACTATGACGAAGGCTTCTTCATTCGCAAACTCGATGTGACGCTTGGGGATTTGTCGGGCGTCACGTTGACCTCGACGCGTGAGATCCTCAGTGAAGGCATGGAAGAAATGGTCGGCGCCATTGTTGAGCTTGTTGCGTACTTTTACGCTTCCGCTATTCCTCGCATGCTTCAGAACTGCGCCGTTCCGTACGTGAACAACGTGATGTTCAAGACCTTGGATCTCGCGTCGTGCCCAAACCCAGAGCAGATCGTCCCGCCTCCGCTCGCGGAAGGCAATACTGTGCTCCGCTTCGACACCTCGCCTGGCCTGAACTCCTTCCTTTCATTCTGGTTCGAAGACGTGGTCTCCGAGGACTATGCGGCGCTCAACACGGTCTTGAACGGCGCAGCCGAGGAGCTTCTTTTCCTCAACTCCGAGTCCTCCACCGGCGACCAGTCGTTCAACTTTACTCTTCCTCTCGTGTACAATGGGGTCAGCTATGGCACGATCTTCCTCGAGCTTGCCGATGTCAAGTTTGGAGGTCTTGGGACCTTCCGGGATTTGCGGCCGCTGATTCCCTTTGGATCGGATTTGCAGCCCATGTATGACCCGAGCGACTACCCTAACGAGGAAGAAAGCGCGCGCCGCCGGCTAGTCAGCGCGGGTCAGCAGCCGTACACGACGCAGACTGACATCAATATCGAGGGTCCCCTTTCGATCGAGGCCAAGGTCACCATCAATGCCTATGACCTCTTTGAGGGCTACCCAGAGATGATCAACGAGCTCGACGTGAAACTGAGTGTTTCTGATGTCTTTATCATGCTTCAGCTTCTTCTGGAGGTGGACCTTGTCAAGCTGATGGACGTGCGCTTTCGGTCCTTCTCGACCCTCAGCGAGATTCCTTGTTTGCTCATCCCCGTCGAGAAGCTGGAGCCGTTGGCGTTCAACTTTAACTTGTCCGCAGTGGAAATCCAGGGTGGGTGCGCCGGCACGTGCGATTTCCCGCTCCTGACCTACCTGGAGGACAGCAGTCCGTTTGTGAACAACGAGGAGAACCAAGAGGAGATCAGCAAGCTCGTCACCGACTTTGTCGACTATTGGACTGCCTTCGTGGGCACTAAGGGCGCGCAGCAGCTCATTGACGGAGCCATCTCGCAGGCCGAGGACGACTGCGCCGCCATCTACGAGCTGGTTGATGATCTTACCACCTTTGAGGAGCGCCAACGCGACGATGCTGCAACCGTCTTTGCATACATCTTTCTGGGTGGTTGCGGTGTGGCTGCCATTGGCGCTCTGCTTCTCGTTCCGCTGCATCGCCGTCGGCAGAAGAAAGCTATTGCGGCCAAGCTTGTGGGCACCATGCCCTTTGAGCGCGACGAGTATTTCGCCGGTGAGATGGCGCTCACGGAGCTGCGAGCCAAGAGCATCTTCCAGCACCCCATCACCCCGCTTGTGGCCCGCTTTTTGATCCCCTTCGTGCAGCTCATGAACGTCACTGGTCTGGTGGTTGCCATTGGCTTCTCGGATGCTGCCAACATTATCGTCAGCGTGACTCTGTTTGGCGCCACGACGCAGACGATTGCGCTGGTACCGTTCACGCTGTTTTCGACCATCAACGACACGTGGAACTCGGGTGCCTGGCCTCTGGCTGTTCTCATTGCCGTTGCCTCCTGCATGTGGCCCATTATCAAGAACCTTATCCTCATGTTTCTGTGGTTTGCGCCGACGACCATCGTTTCCGCCAAGCGCCGTCGCTTCATCCTCGAGGTGCTGGACATGCTGGGCAAGTGGTCGTTCCTCGATGTTTTCGTGATTGTCATTACGCTGGCCGCGCTGCGGTCGTACGTTGTTGGTGCCTTCTACGCAAATGTGGCCTTTATTGACGACGAAGTGTTCATCACTGACGTCAACGTGACGCCAGAGAGCGGCTTGGTTCTGCTCTGCTTTGTCGCTGCGCTTTCGCTCATTGTCAACCATATTGTCATGTTCTATCACGACCGGGTCGAGGAGTCGAACCAGCGCAGTGAGGATCGTGCCAATGGAAATCACGAGATCGCCAAGAGGCTGCCGCGTCGTGCCACTGTCAAGTACCCGATCTGGAAGCATGAGTTCTCTGGGTCATCCAAGTCGGGCTTTACCCGTGTTGTGGATCCGATCAAGGCAAAAATCATGGTGGGTGTGGTTGGAATTGCCTTTTTGTTCATTGTCATTGGTATCTGGCTTCCTCTCATTACCTTTGAGCTGCGCGGCTTGCTCGGTCTTTTGCTTGAGGTCGTCTCCACGGACTCACCAAGGCTGAACGGCCAGATGCTGAACCGCAAAACGTACTCGGTTATTGAGATGGGTGCTGCTCTGGCGGAATCGCCGACGACGAACGGATTCGAAGTCGTGTCCCTGACGTTCTTCAAGATTCTCTACGCCATCGCGACTTACATTGGACCGATCGTCCTCTTCATTATGATGACCGTTCTCTTTTTGGTTCCGGTCAACCTGAACACCGGCAAATCTCTGTTCTTCTGGACCAAGATTGCCTCGTACTGGTCAGGTCTGGAGATCTTTTTGGTTGCAATGGTTCTTACCATCATGGAGATCAGCATCGTGACGCAATTTATCACGGACTTTATCACGAACGATGTCTGCTCCCAGATCGTTGGCGCCCTCGAGGTTCTCGTGGAAGAGCCTGACCTCGACGCCTTCTGCTTCAATGCCGTGGGCATTCTTCAACCGACCTCGGTGCTCCTCTTTGTTGGTGTCGCGCTTGAGCTTACGTGCTTTTACATCATTACAGTCATCGCGCATGCGGTGCTGGCGGATCGCTACTACGATGCGTACAAGGGACTGCGCTCTGACGTCAAACCGCATCGCATGCTCCGCCTGGACCGCTTCATTCTCACGCACTTCACGACGCTGAGGCGCACGGCGCAACGCCCGTCTCGAGGTGCTGTCGATCCCTCGGCCCCGCCTGAGCTTGCTGGCGTTGTGGGACCTTTTACGGACCTCGACAACCAGGATGACAACGAGCTTATCGACCACGAGGACATGTGGTGCGCTCCTTGCAATCGGTGCTGCGCCAACGAAAAGGGCCAGCGCACCGCGGAGGCTCGTATTGATGCTTGGCAGTCGCGCTTCGCAGTCGCCTCGAATGTTCACCGCCGCGAGTCCGGCAACCCGGCCTTTGGCGCTTCGGGTGGCCCTCCTGCGGCGCGTTTCCGCTCCAACTCTATCGACGTCTAAGTTGCCGCTCGTAGACCGATTGTCGTAGACCCCAAAATATTTGTTTTTGTCGTTATTGTTCTCCTTTTTGTTGCTCTGGAGGGGGGACCTCATGATCTTCCACCATCAACAGCAGCAGTAGCAGTAGCGGCAACCAGATGTGTGGTGCCAGTTAGCTGTGGCCACCACCAACGCAGAGCGGCCAACGTCGCCTCTTTCTTGGATTTCTATCCAGGCATTGCAGGCAGGCAGCATCTTCTCTTTTTTTGGATACATCGCCGGCAGCATCTTCTGGTTTTAGTTTGGCCTCCCCCTCCGCGTCAAGCTTCCCCGACGTTGATCGCGACTTATCCCGCTTCATCGCTCAGCAGCGCCAGCGGCCGTGGCCGGACGCCAGCCACCCTGCCGACGCGGAAACCCACATCTCGCATCTTCTTCTTCGGTCGAGGTCCCGATTCTGCCAAAGCGGTCTATCCTGCTTTGGGTCTCTTTACCCCCACGGGCGCAGGCCATTCTTTAGTTGCGCGGCGGTGTTCTCTACTACCGGCCGTGGCATAACCCACTTGCGACCCGCCGATAACGCACTTGCAATCGCCTCACCCTCGCCGCGAGGAAGGACGAGAGCGTGAGCGAGGTGACGCCAGAACCGTTGCCGCGCACGCTGGGGAAGACGCGCGCCCGCTGGGGAGGGCGCCGTGGAGCCCTCTCGCGGCCCGCCTCGAGCGGGAGACCAGCACTGCCGGGGCGCGCAGCCACGCCTCCGCCGACGCCGCCGCCACGAGATTATAAAGAAAGCGCCCTGGCGGTCGGTTTGCCGGGCGAGATTCCAAGTTGATATCGTGAACGGCCTTGACGCCGCTGCCGGTCCGCGAAGTCTGCGCGCGAGCGGCGTGGCAGGAACTGTGACCATATCCCGACACCATACACCCGCTTGAGGCATCAGCTTCCAGCGTTCTGGGTTTCTCAACTTCGAGGTATCTCGTCAACGTGGGACATAAGAAACCTCACGCGAAATTGACACGACGACAGCGGCATCAGAGCAGCGCCAGGGCCACGTCCAAAGCCAAATGCAAGGTCGAAACCGCCTCGATAGCAGTCATAGCATGGGTGATGCGGAGGATCGTAGTCGAAATGAAGAAACCAAGGTCAAGCGTAGTGCACGAGACCCGCAACGACAGACACCTTCAACATCAACATCAGCATCAGCATCAGCATCGTCATCATTAACAACACCAGCGCCAGGAACGCCGGGCGCGGTATCTGCGGACAACGCTGCAACAACGCTACGTAAAGGTAGACCTCAGCTGTCAAGACTCGACTCCCTCTCTGTGCACATGGATATTTCTGAGATTATGGAATATCTGTATTTGGGAGCAAAAACCGTCAGCCAAGACGGAGACGCATTGGCAGACATGGGAATTCGACACATTGTCAACTGCACGGTGGAGGAACCCAACCACTTTGAAGCAAGAGGCGTAAAGTACCTCCGGGTGGCCGTAGAAGACTCGCCGGATGCTGATATTGCCAACTATCTCGAACCCGCACATCTGTTTATCGAGTCGGCGCGCAAAGAGGACGCCAAAGTCCTCGTGCATTGTACCATGGGAATGAGCAGATCTTCGACCATTGTACTGGCACACCTCATGTATGACGGTATGCGCCTAAAAGACGCCATGACGCTTGCGAAGGCGAAACGGTCGATGGTGTCTCCCAACAGCACCTTTATGGCGCAGCTTCTCGAGCTCGAAACCAAGCTCTTTGGCTCACAGAGCATTGACCTTGGACTGTACAAAAAGTCAAGGTTTGATGAGGTCACCAGTTTTGCATGCTAGCTCGTAATTAGTTAGGCCTAGAAATTGATGCTCTGCTTGTGCAAGGGTTTCGCGCGCCAAGTGACGGGCTCACTACGGTTCAAGTAAGAGCTTGTGGTGTTGAGCTGCTTTGGTGCGGGAGTTGAGTTGAGTTGACTTGACTTGCGCGTCTACAAGGTTCGCCAGGCTACACATACTCTTCTTGGCAAACCCGCAGAGTCGCCATCTCCCATAGAAGAGAAGGAGTGCCGTTCGCATCTCTGTTCTCATCATCATTATCATCATCATCATAATTATCGTTTCCTAAAAGTTGTTTGATCGTGCTCAAGCACGTAAGCTCATTTTGAAAAATCAAGCGCTGTCCTCCATCACTTTTTGACCCCCTTGACGTTGAACAAAAACATCACAACATTCACTGCGTTTGAGCTCGCGCTTTCATCACTCACTTTGTTCATTACAAAATGTAGTCACATCTTCAAGAATCGAGCTTGAGCGGGTCTCGGCTTAGCGCCTTGTCCACGATGTTATGGTTCGACTCGCCCATGGGAATCGGCGACGGTGGCGCTGATCCCGGAGGCGACGGCGGTGGCGCGATCGACGTGGCTGGTTTACTGTCTGCCTTTGGCGCCCCCCCTGACCCTTTCGTAGGAGACGAAGAGGCCGTGGCACTGGCCGCCCCCGGCGCGCCTGTACCCAAAGACGTGGACGAGGGCTGAATCGTATAGGCCTGCATAAACATGACGGGAACATTTCCATCGACGGCTGCAAGATTTCTAGACTTAATCGCCTGCCAGTTTGCCTCGCGCTGGCGACGGCGCTTCTCCTCGATTTCCTCGCTGTTCTTGGTATGTTCCTCGAGTCTTGCCCATAGCTCGGGACTCGAACGAGACTTGCAAAGACGAGTGACCTCATCCGACAGGTTCTTGACTGTTGCATTCCAATGCTTCATCTTCTCCTGCAGAATTTTATGCAGGACCGGGTAGACGATTCCGGCGTTCTTTCGACCGAAAAAATGCACGGAAATGTGCTCGTTGTTCCATAGATACAAAGTGCGCTCTACGACCTGAAAGTGCTCGCTCTCAATTGATTTTGCGACAATCTTGAGCGCGTACGGAAGCGCCTGCGGAATGAGATCCTGCGGGGCACGTTCGAGGACGTCCTCGAGCTCGTTCAAAAAGAGAACCTGGCGCGATGCCTGAGACCAGGGCCAATACTTGGCAAGGCCTTTCACGATGGGGATGAGCGTGTTTGGATCCTTTTCAATGTACTGGCAAATGCAGTAGGACAGCTGATTGTGGTAGCTGCTCACGCTGGAAGTCTTGTGTAATGGAATCAAAGAGGTGCTAAGGAAGCGCAGGTGCTCGGCTTTGAGCGGGAGCGCAAAGCCGTTGATGATGCTGCCGAGGATCTCCAAGAGCTCGCTAATGCCATTGTGCCGCTGAGAGTCGAACGCGAAGCGCTGAAAGGTATATCCCAGTTGGCGGCGGATGAAGGCTCGATGCGACATGAACTTGCCGTAGACGCGGTGCAGAATTGTTTTCAGGTAGTCGCGCTCTCGCGGGTCCTCGGAGTCGAAGATCTGCACAAGCTTGAGACAAAAAGTCTGATCGATCACGTGCTTGCGCTTGGCCACTTTGGCCGCCACCTCGCGGGAAATTACAAAGCGGAGCAGGAACTCGTAGACTACCTGCAGGTGCGGCCAGGAGGCCTCCAAGACAGGTTCATCCTCTTCCGGGTCAAAGCCCTCCATTTGGGGTGGCAGCGCGCGAAACATGTTTACGGAGACCATGCCCACGACGTCTTCCATGACGCCGGGCTCATTGAAGATTCTCTGTCCGCGGTCGGAGTTTACGTACTCGATGAGCTCGAGTATCGTGTTGCGCTTGAGGTCCTTGCCAATTTGGTTGCTGTTCGTGTCAAAGTTGAACCTGACCCTGCACATTTGCAGCTTGAGCCGGAACAGGTTCGGGTGCTCATTCGCGGCGACGTCGCGCAACATGGGCAGCTGGACCATCTCCTGCGTCGCGGACTCCCGCGTCATCGACGACCGCCGCCGGTGGTGCGCGCGCCGCGTCCCTCCCGCGCGTTTGAGCGCCTCCTCCTCGTCGTCGCGGAATTCGACGTCCATCATCTTCCCCGCGCCCGCAA
The DNA here is from genome assembly GCA_003116975.1 of Aurantiochytrium sp. KH105. Lineage (NCBI taxonomy): Eukaryota > Bigyra > Thraustochytrida > Thraustochytriidae > Aurantiochytrium > Aurantiochytrium sp. KH105. Next base: position 816,919 of record BGKB01000017.1, on the reverse strand, counting down.
GCCGCCCGCCGCGCGCAGCCCACGCACCGCGCCGCGACCGCGCCGCGCAAGCCGCACCGCCTCGCGCAAGCCGGCCTCCGCTCCTCCGCCGCGCGCAAGCCGCGCGCAAGCCGCCCGCCGCGCCGCCGCCTGGCCGCGGTTTCCCGTTTCCGTCCAAGACCGCCGCGAGACAGCGCTTGCAAAGAAGAAAAGAAAGGAGGGAAGAGGAACCGAAAGGAGACAGGACCGGAGGAGGAAAGGAGGGGCGGCGACGCGGCAGGCACACAGCGCCAAACCGCCCGCGCAGTCGGGCAAACGCGGATACTTGACTTGCGCGGCGGCGGCGCAACAGTGGCGGCCGCGACTCGGCAACAGCCGCCGGGAGGGAGGGGAAAAAGGGCGAAAGCGCGCGCGAGAACGGGACCGCGGTGCGCCGTTTTGCCCCTCGCCTCCGCCCGCAAGTGCGCAGAGACGGATACTCCACTTGCGCAGCGCCATTGTGCACTTGCCAACGCCAACGCGCGGGGGGCGGAGCCTGGAGTGGCCGCTTCCACGGCTGCGGGAAGAGCTGTGGGGAAGGCGGCGGCGGGACGTGACTTGTGGCCACGTGATAGCGCACTTGCAACGGCGTTTGTGCGACTTGCGGCGCCGAAGAAAAAGGGGGTGCTAGATGCGGGGCTGCGGTGGAGAGCGCGGGAGATGGATAAGGTAGTAGGACGAGGCCGGCCTTTGCGGTGAACTTGTGGAGGACTGTGGACGGTCGCGGCCAGTCTCCGCGCTCGACACGAGCGAGAGCCTGCATCATTCTGTACAGTCAGCTGCAGGATGGCTGGTTGGTGGCTGCGCGCACGAGGCGCCTTGTTGAACGATTTTTATCAACTGCAGGATGACGACGATAATCGTTGGCCATCAAAGTCAGTTTTGTGGAGCGAGCCTGCTCAATGCTCGCCTTGCTTCTAGTTTGACTGACCAGCACAGCCAGTACACGCGATGAGCGAGCTGGACGCAGCTGCAACGAAATTCTCTTTCCTCATGGCTGCTCGTTGTGTCTATACCTGGCCTGCCTTGTTTGCAGTGCTAGCTGTTGGGGACTGTGAGTAAGAAAGAGCTTGCAGCCACCACCAGCAGCAGCAGCAGCAGCAGCGAGCGGGCAATGTGCATCATCGTTCGTCACGGTTGGTTTTACGAAAGGCCTGCAGGAGCAGGAACTGGACTCAGATGGATCGATAACGGGACACGCCGAGATAAAGGATGATTGGCGGCGCGCGAAAACAACGAATGGTGCCAAGAGTCTGTCTGTATAGTTGGCATCACGTGGAGGGAGTATGGTCAGAAATGAAAAATAGAAAAAGCAAAAGCATCAAAAGAATGAAGACACATCATTACAAGGTCTTTACAGTCACTGCAGCGCCAGCAATGCCCGCGTCAACGAGCGTCAAGCTGAACTGGTCGCCAGACACGGGCTTGGGAGGACCACGCACAGAATGAAGGAGCTGGTACGCCGAAGACACGTTGCCCGAGGCGTCCACAACGCTAATGAGATCACGCACAGTGTGCGTCTTATTAAAGTTAAAGACCTGGCGCTTGCGATTGTGCGCAAAAATAACCTGCACGCGAATCTTTGGCTCATTCTCGTCCACGGTGACGGCGTCAGCCTTGGCCTCCGAAGGCGTGATGACTGATGAGTCCGAGGTTGAGATTGCTCCGCCGGCGGACTGCCCGCCTCCGCTAAAGGCTACATACGGCGGCGGCACATAGTCCTCGCTGCGCTTGTCGTTGATCTTTAGGGCCGCCGGCTGCCCGTTTACCACCAGTTCACTTGGGCAAAATCCCTCCGAGATGCTTGCCAAGAACTGGTCATTCGCCGGCACGCCAAGCTCGCGAAAGGGCCCATCGCCCACCACGAAACCGTTGCGGTACATGGTCAGGGTTGTCGTTGGCGCATCGCCCAAATCGGTGCCCATGGCCTCGCTTTCCGCCGCTGCCCGCTGGAAGATTCTGTTTACCGCGTTGCCGTCACCGCCTTCGCCAGGAACGACGACATTTTGGCCACTGTGAAAAGATGAATACGAAGGCAGACAAATGTCCCTCCGCTGGTCAGTCAAACTCACTCACTCATTCGTTTTTTCGTTCATTCATGAACACCTGAAATTCGTGGCGTCCAGTCCGGGTGTCGTGCGACCTCGAAGCTAGCTGCCTTGGCCTCAGAAAAATGGGAGCTACTTACCTACCGCCGCCGCCGTTGCTGCCGGCGCCGCCCGCATAGTACTCGTTGCCGCCGGCGCCGCTGCCGCTGTTGCCGCCCTCAGCGTCTCCGCCCTTGTTTTTGAGCGCGTCAAGCGAGACGATGTTGGGCATCTTGCTCACTCCCGTCCCCGCTTTTCTCGCACGCGCCCTTGACGTCCGGCTTCGCGTCCTCTTCGCCCTCCGTGCTCAACTCGCGCGCCTCGGCGAAGAAGATCCAGGATAAAGAAGGATCCTCGCTCTTGCGCTCCTGCGCGGCGTCCGCGCAAAGCCCTGCTGCGACCTTTTCTCTGGCGCTCTGCTGCTCCTCGAGCGCGCGCTCGCTCGCGCTCTCGCGACGTTCGGGCGTGCGGGGCTCGCGCGAGTGAACGAACGTCTTGGATCTGGCCGCGCTCTCCGAGTCTCTCTCAAATTCTCTCTCTCGCTGTTCAAAACAACTTGAGCCTTGTTCAAAACCATGAAGTTCAAACGCCCTTTTTATGATCTTTTGTCATGTTCAAAACCGTGTTCAAAACCATGTTCAAAACCAGACCCCCAAATCTGGCTTTTTTTTCTTTCGCTTTTCTTTTCTTTCTTTCTTTCTTTCTTTCTTTGTTTCTTTGTTTGTTTCTTCTTTTTCTGCTTTGCTCGGTTCATCCAAACCCGCAAACCCGAGCCGAGGCGCGCGCTCCTGACCTGAGACCGTCTGCGTCTCGCAACACGCGTGTTGCGAGGCGAGGCGAGGCGTTGCGTTGCGTTGCGTTGCGTTTCATTGCGAGGCGAGGCGACTTCTTCCGTCGCTTCTACGCGACCGCTCGCGGGTGTGCTCGCGGCGTGCCTGCTTGGAGTGCAGGACCTCCACGTCCATCTTTTTTTGCAGTGAAAGCCGCCGCACCAACAACTCGACAGAACCCAAACCTGCGCGCTTGCAGGCACGATGGCGGCAGCCACTACGGGAGGGGAAAGCGCCTCCGCATCAGCGGCTGCTGCTGCTGCTGCCGATGCTGCCACTGCTGCTGACTCCGCCGCCATCACCACCACAGGCCAAGACGCCGTGCAGGATGCCGTATCGGGCGCCGTAGAGCTTACGGGCGGCCTCGAGGACACCGGCAAGCTGGACGAGATCATCCCGGGCAAACTCTTCCTCAGTAGCATGCTTGAGGCCGGGAACGAGGAACTGCTCAAGAGCAAGGGCATCACGCACGTCCTCACCGTCGGCAATGGCATGCCCGCTCTGTTTAGAGAGTCCTTTAGCTATCAAATTGTTCGTGTCGACGACACCCCCGAGGCCTTTATTCTAGGCGAGCTCGAGAACGCTCTGTCCTTTATCGATCAAGCCTTTGAACAACAAGGCCGCGTACTCGTGCACTGCGAAGGTGGCGTCAGTCGCAGTGCGACCATCTGCGCCGCCTATGTCATGTATGCTGAAGACCCGCATCCCACGGCCGCAGAGGTGATCGAGCGTTTGCAAAGCATCCGTAGCCAGGTCTCCCCAAACCTTGGCTTCCGCGAGCAGCTCGAACTATTCGAGCACCTAGGCTGCGACCCAGATCTCTCGCGTCCCGAAGCTGCAGCCCGCATCTCCGAGTTTCTCGGCAAACAAACTCCGCGCACGCAAGCAACGCGAACCGCGCTTAACCAAGTTTTGTTTGAGACGCCGCCCGACAACTACAACTACGAACTCGAGACAAGCTCCAAGGCGAGCCATTTTATTTCCACGATTCTTCAGGAACAAAGCGCTCTGCAATCTGTGCGATCCAAAAAGAAGAAACAGCTCATTCATGCAACTTCGGCGGATGACGCTGCGCTCACCGAGCGCAGCGAGGTACCCATGAAGCGCTCGCAGAGTAACCTTGACACGGATCCCTCTCCCGTCGACAGCCTTGCTGGAAATGTGCAGCCCAAGCTGGTCTCTTTACCAAGTGTCGACGAAGATGCTGCTATGGACGCGCATGCAGACCTCCACGAAGCGGGCCCGCCCCTTCTCGGCGCCAATGGCCAGGTCGCTGATGAACAGATTCTCCAGCATCTGGCAATGGAAGATCCCTTCTCGTCCCATGATCACGAGGAGCACCCTTTACAGAGCAAGTGGGTCTCTGCACGACTCATGAGCATAAGCGGCACCTCGCTCGACGACGAGACGTCTTCCTCGTTGAGTGGCAACGGCCGCGAAACGCCGCCTCCGAGCTCGAACAGCGCGGCGCTTAAGCAGGCAAGCAACAGCTCTACCTCCCACCATGGCCACGGACCCTCGCGCTCATCCACGAGCACACCACTCCTCAGTGCTGGAGATACGGGCTCTGAATCCACGTCTGCTGGCGCCAACGCGAAGGCGACGGGTACCAGCGACGGAAATGGCGATGACGGAGATGGCAGCAGTGCAAGTGCAACTGGCCCAAGTATTCTCCAAGGAGCAAGAAAACGACCAGTCTTGCAGCGACATCAGTCTAGCGGCACGGTTGCGACATTTTCCTCGATGCGTTCGTCCTCGTCCTCATCCTCTGCGTCCAGTACTCCTTCCGGGCTTGAGGGACGAAGCTTTGGGGCCGATGCTGCCGCGCCAGGGGCCAATCCCAAGCGGCGCGTGAGCCCCGTGCTTGCTGGAATGAGTCACGATGACAATACTCCCGGCAATCGCAATTCCCATCAAGGCTCCTTGCGCCGTTTTCGAACATCGAGCTCGACAATCTATAGCATCGACATGGACCTCATCAATATGGAGGCTGCAGCCGAGGCCGCGGCACAAGGGGAACTCACGTCGTCAAGCGCCAAGGCAGAGACATTGTCCGGTGTCGACCGTGAACCGCACTCTTCGGGTGCTGCTGCGCACGGCACCCCTCGACCCGTTTCACCTGCGCCGGGAAGCGCTTCCCAGGAAAAGCCCGCCGAAGTTGATCCGGAATCGGAAGACAAAACTGCGGCTACCAACGTCGTGGGCAAGGTCCTCATGGGCTACGCCATGACGCCCACGGACGAACAAATTGTTTCTCATTGGCTTGCCCACAAACCAAAAGGAATCGCCGCGGGAAACGCTTTCAAAGGTCTGCGACAAGCACTCCGTATGATGCGTCGCTTTGTATGCAATCCGGAAGGCATCGATGATCCCAGCGCCATGGGACTTGCCGGGCTTCAGCGCTCGCTGCAGCACGTTGGCGGCGTATTGGAAAAGTTCACAGGCTTTCCCATTCACAGCCCTGAGTTTATGCGATTGCTCCAGCGTGACACGGGACTCGACACCATATTGGCCAATCTCGATGCAGAATACAAGCACGCGCTCGATGAGGTTCGCCAGTGCACATCGACCAAATTAGGAGAAGTCACTTTAAATTTGGCAACGCCTTCTGCAAAGGACAATCTGACGGCCCTTGCTGCCGCCGCCTCAGCGGCCACTGCGGCCACGGCTGCAGCGGCGGCCGAGACGGAGAACGACGAAGTCTCTGCTTCAAATGCTGCGCGGCGAGGATCCATTGACCTCGAAATGCTTCGGCCCTCTTCTTCCTTCAACGGCACCAGCGCCAGTGGTGTGCACCAGAGGCAACGATCGACGCGCGAAGAAATCAACATTGCCGCCTTGCTTTCCTCGCCAGAGTCACCGCACAGCGGGTCCTTTTCCATGCGTGGGTCGGCAGACGAGGGCTCGCCTCACTCGTCATTGTTGCCTTCTCCACCCAAGATTCAGACACAAGAAGACTCGGATGATGACTTGCTTGCGAGTCCTCCAGGATCCTCCTTGCTCGCATGTGACGCCGCTGCCCCGCCCAAGGTTCGATTCGCAGTTGGTACACGAACACCAGGCCGACCTTTGTCCGTGTCGACGGCCGCGCCGAACGCCACAGGGTCGCCCACGCTGACAAACGCTTCGGGTAAGAGCCGTCGACCAATTCGAGAAATGCCTCAACTCGACATCATCAACGACACCCCAGATCCTAGTGAAGACCTTTCAGGTTCAACGCTGGGTACGGGCGCCGGCAAGCCGCGACCCACATACATGGAGGTAGCCGGGCGACAGAAACGTCACCGTAGACGACGCAGCGCAACAATAGACCTTCTTCTTCTCTTGGCCAAGCTTGGTTTGCGACGCGAAAATACAATGACGGTATCCGACAGCGCGTACCGGCAGTTCTCGCAGCTGCTAGAGGGCGGCGCGCGTGAAAAGGCAGCCCTTGAGAATCTCGATCAATCCTCTGCTGTGGAATTGTTGGGCTACCTCGAGAGCTTCCCACCGAACATCAAGTGCGATGCGAGAATTCAACGATTGGGCCAAGTCTGCGCTGCACGTCTGGTGCTCATGGTGGCAGAAGACACTGCATCCGAGATTTGCGACCAGCTACTCGTTCAGCCGCAGGTGACGGGCCATGTGCGCGATGTGGCAACATATGCCATGCACTTTAGCAGCGCGCTCATCGGTACGCAAATGAGCATTTTGCGTCGCGCGCGTCAGGATTCCGCCTCAACCAAACTTACGGCCGCCTTTCGAGGATCGCGCGTGCGCAAGGAGCTTGCCAACTCCAAGCGCGCCGCAGAACGCATCCAGTCGTGGCGACGCAAAATTCGAGAAGAAAATCCACGAAGCTCGAGCACGAGAGATTTGACGAGCGATGCGAGTTCTCCCAAGGCAGATGTCTCGGGTTCGCGGTCGCCCGTGTCGGCGCCGCTCTCAGGCCCGCCGCCCTCGCCCAGTGGCGCCTTGTCCCCTGGTCTTTCAAGCCTCTCAACGCAGATGCTCGACATTGCAGCGGATGGCACGGTGCGCTCCGGTCGTGGATCCACGCGACCGGTTTCATGTCGCGAGGGCACCACGCAGCAACAAGCTCGTCGATCTCGACTTTCCCCTCAGTCCCACTCGAGCTGTAGTGTGAGTAGCGCAGGATCCACATCTGTAGCTTCGCCGCGCGCCCAGGTGCTGCAGCAGTCTCGACGAGCGAGCAATCTGCGTTCGTGGCAGTCCCACGACCCTGGCCCAGACGGCACAGTGTCACGATCTCCCGAGCGCAGCAAGTCTCCATCAAATGGATGGCAAGGCACAGGTTCAAGAGTGCAGAATACAGTACTCTTCACGCTAGACTGTGCTAACGCCGCCACCGCCAAAATGTCCTCGCTGCTTCGACGCGCGCGTCACGATCGAGAACGTCGCGGGGCGCGTGGTCATTCCGTCATCGAGGGAAGTGGAGGCGCAGACGATAACGAGGGCGGAAATGGCCGCTCGAGCAGTTCGTCGCGGCAATTTTGGAGAAGCTCGCGGCGCGGTGCTAACGAAGGGGCAAATCGCAGGCGTAGCGAGATTTGCAGTGACGAAGAGCGTTCCACGGACGAGGAAGGGGCGTCGTCATCGGACAATCTTTCCATGGCGAGCGTCGGGGGCGAACTGGACTCCTCCGCGCAAGACTCGGGCAGCGGGTCGCGTTTGCTCTCTCGAGGCACCATTGATCGCTTTGTGCGCACTATGGACTCACGTCCCGAGCGTGCACGAGTGTCAAAATCGCTTCGCGGAGAAACGTCCACCTATTTTGGAGGTAGCCATGACAGTCCAGCCTCGCTCACTGCTTTGCATGTGGCCCAGCAAGGCGGTCCCGGGCCTGAACCTCTTGGCGCGCCGATGCCGCTCCTCTCGCCGGACTGCATGAGCCCGGATGCGGACGACTTTGCGCCAAAACGTTCGAGCAGCATTTCCGGCGGCGTAGCAAGCGGGCCAGACGGACTCGCCGTTTCTGCAGCGACCATGGTTCTCCCCGCAGACAACCCGAGCACGGGCATGAGCTTTGCTGTATCTGGTGTCGGTCCGCTCGCGGTGAGTCGCGCCATTGAGAGCGTTGCGCAGCAGCATGGCAGCAGTGCCACCGTCGCGCCCGGCATCTCGCCGAATCGCCTGGTGAACGCCGAGGTGGCGAGCATGACGAGCAGTAACAGTGCGAGTGCAAGTGTGTACAGTGCATTTTACCTCGGTAACGGAGATGGCAACAGGAGCGGCGACGTGCTGTCGCGACCTGTGAATCCGGTGCACGCCTTGCAAGGTCTCTTACGGCACCTCGTACGTGTGGTCACGAGCGAGGCGCGACGCAACATGAGCGAGGCATACTCTATGCAACAGTCGCTGCAACAGCTGCAGCAGCATGCCAAGAACTTGCGCGCTGTCCATCCAAGGATCTGCGTCGCGGACAATGAGCAGCGTCCTGGACTCGCGAGCCTCCCAAAGGCGAGCCGGGAGCTGTCTCGGTGGCTGAAGCTACACCCGCAAGGATTCGGCCAAAATCAGACACCATACGTCTTTGACTTCGAGCTGCGTGTCCTTGCCTTTTTCCCACCTTGTGAAATGGACACGGCCTTGCAACCACCCGACGACACGTCTGCCAAATTCCGCAAGATTCTCAGCACGGTGTTCAACCTCATGCCTTGCGACGACGAGGCCCTCTTGGATCTTACAGAGACCGCTACACTATCGCAGCATGCTTCTGCAGGCTATGCTATCACCACTTCGCTGTTTTACATTGACAAGCTGGGCGATGCATCGACAGACTACATGCATTCTCATCATCTTGGAGACGAGCGCGAGGGAACGTATGGAACGGTCGCGGCCGGTTATGTACGATACTCGCCGGAGGACGACCGCTACGTTTTTACAGAAGAATCGGGCCACTACGGCTCTCGCTGGACGTTGCCGGGAACGCGCCAGAGTCTGCGCAAGTTCATGCAAGAGAGTAACCTGCAGAATTCGTACTTTCTTAAGCCCTTTTATCGCCAGCCAGACCACACAAAGGAAAAGACATCCATATCGCAGCTATTCGGACCCGACGCAGGCGACTCGCTACCTCCTGCTCCGCCTGTTGCATCAAGCGCGCCGCCCAGCGCCTCGCAGGATACCGCCCCTGCCACCGACTCTGTTTCTGCTCAACAGCAAGCTCCCGTCGAAGTGAAAGCTGCTACGGCAGCTGCTACATCGGCGGTCGTCGAAAATGTTCCAACCAGCAGCAATGAGGAGAATGGCGGAGGCCCGGAAAATGCGGTCACGAAGCAAGCCGAAGCCGGCGAGAATGCCGTAGACGCAGACGCAGATGGAGACGCAGACGGTGACAGTAAGGACGAGGGCGGCAATGACGGAGATGGTTCTGGTTCCGATTGGGATTTTAGCGACGGAGACGACTGAAGAAGAGGCAAAGGTATCATAATATGTGACATTTTGTATATTCAGCTGGAAGCGGTCGATGAGGTTTCGGAGGCAGCGGCACTGGCCTTTTCCGGCTGCGGCATGTATTCTATGATGGGGTCGCCCACCTTTTTGATCTCCGGGACCTTGGCATCGACGTTAAAGATCTTGCCAAAAATAAGCTTAAAGATCTTCTGCACGTTGATCGAGTGCGATGCGGAACTGAAAATGAGCGGAGCTTTCATCGCGCGGGCGTACTTACGCGCCTGCTTGGTGATTTCCTTTTGCTCCTCGTGCGGCAGCGTGGCGAATACATCGTACTTCGTGCCGATCAAAAAAGCAAAGGCCTGCTTGTTCAGTCCGCGCACCTGGCGATACCACTCGCGCACGCTGCTGAGGGTGCTTTTTTGCGGGAGAGAAAACATGAAGAGGATGACGAGCGCGTCATTGCAGACGAGGGGAAGCATGCTGATAAATTCGCGCTCGCCACCGAGGTCCCAGATGGAAAAGGTCACCTCGGCGTTCTTGAGCGTGATAGACTTTTCCATAAAGTTGACGCCTAGCGTCTCGATGTAGTCCGAGTCGAACTTGCCTTCCACGTATCTGACCATGAGCGAGGTCTTGCCGATCTGGGCGTCGCCGACCATGCCCACCTTGACGACAAGACTGTTGCGGGCGCTCTTTGCGGATCCTGCACCTTTCAGTCTCCGTTCCGCCTTGAGCGGTGCGCCTTCCTGGGAGTCCTCCTGATCAAGGTCCTCCTCCTCCTCGTCCTCCTCTTCCCCGTCCTGTTCCTTGCGGTCGGCCTCCTCGCCGCTCACGTCTTCCTCGCCCGCCTTCATGCCGCCGCCGTTGCCCGCCTCGCGGTTCTTCTTCTTCTTCTTCTTCTTCTTCTTCTTCTACAACTACTTCTCTCGCGACGCCTCCACACGCGGCGCTCACGCGACCGGGGTCGCGAAGTCTCGGCGGCGGCGAGGCGTGCGCGAGCACGCACGGGCCCGTGGCTCGGGATCTCTGGCACCTCGCGCGCGAAGGGCTTCCTTTGGCAGTTTGCTATGATAGGCTGGAGCTGCGGTGTTGAAGCTCGGAAATGCTCGACAGGGAAACACTGACTGATGTGGATGAATGAACGACCCCCCGCCGGTATATCTCGGGACTGCATGAGCGTGGGACTGGGATGGCGAGGGCGGTAGTACACGGAGTTGAAAAGCCGTCGTTGGCCCAAGGCAAAACGAGAAGCTTGAAAAGAAAGAGAGACAGCTCGGGGGCGCGAAGAAACCCTGTGAAAACGTTGACCCCGTTATGTTCAATTCTGAGAAAGGGAAAAATGAGACTCGAGGCGGAAATCATACCACAAATTTTGCATCACGATCGCTGGAGATGAAGTCCGTGAGTCTTGTAGAGTCGTCGTCCCTGCTTGCTCCTTGCCAGACACAAGCAAGCTCATCTCGTTGCACGTGCACGACTGCCAGGCGGACAATCCCACAGGAGCGAGTTGATTGACTGTTGCTACGTTGCAGATAATGCAACAATAAACATTTGGAGCGCTTGAGGACCTTTTCTTCCCCAGGACTTTCTGTTTCCTACGTTTGCATTGTCGTATCAACGAACGACGTAGAGTTTTGTTTTGAACAAAAAACACGTTTTGATCTACTGATTGGAATGCACGGCGACAAAAATCAAATATCTCCTTGTCAAAGATTGACCACAACGTCTGCCTTTCCACGGTTCCTCGAACGTCTTCAAGAAGGCTCACCAGAGCGTTCGCAAGAAAGATATATCTTTGTAGCAGAGCAAATTGCAACGCATAAGTGTAAACGTACAGCTTTCCGAGGCGTCATAATTCCATCTATCCAAGGAATAATGTACAAAATGGCCCGATGCCAACCAAGCACGTTCTCGACGAAGCGTTCGAATGACGGATGCATTCGCATCGTATAGAAGGAAATTCCAACTCAAATGTAGAGGTCAGCATGTTCTTTCATCTCTCCCTGTGTAAGAATCGGGTTTGTCATGGCTTGTAAAACCATTGCAATGCTGCTTCCACAAAGGGATATGAATCTACGACACGCGGCTCGGTATATCTTCCGAAGTCATCGATCCACAGCCATGTGCAGATCCCCTGTGTCGCATCGCATGTGAAGACAAGCAGCCCCTGCATGCAGTCACAGTCAGAAAAGCCCAACTTCATCCTCAACAACGGTACACACCTATGTTGCCGTTACGAATCGTCCCGCCGCGGCGCCCGCTCCCAACATGGTGTCCGGCGCGCGTCTGCGCTGCCTCCGGTCGTGAGCAAGGCGCGGCTCGGGGCGGCGCGCAGACCCGTCGCGCGGGCGATAGCGCCGCCGCGTCTGTCTGCGTGCGAGAGGGGCCGGCCGAGGGCAGAAAAGCAGCAGCGAGCGGGCCCCTGGAGCGACTGACCGAGACTCCAGCCGACCAAGCCTTTGACCGTTCAACGTCACCCAGTGCCGCTCGACCCGCCGCTCGCTCCGTTAAGTCCGCGAGAGCTGCGCTCGCCGCTCGCGCTCGCGCCCGCGCTCGACGCGCGCAGGAGACAGTCAGCAAACGAGCGTGAAGGGACGGAGGAGCGCGTCGGCGTGCGAGCACGATGGCGGAGGTCGAGCAGCAGGAGCAGCAGCAGCAGCAGCAGGAAGAGGAGAAAGCCGTGGAGCAGCTGCAGACGGAGGAGGCCAAGGCCGACGGCCAAGACGGAGAAGCCAAAGAGGCAGAAGGAGCCGCTGGAGAAGAAGGGAAAGAAGTTGCCGGTGGCGAAGATGCAGCCCTTGAAGCAGAGGGCGGCGTCGCTGCCGAGGAGGCGTCCATAGTCATTAGCTTCCCAGAGGAAAGGCCCGAGGGCGTGATGCCCATGATGATCTCCATCAAAAACATGGAAAAGTATGAGCTCAAGAACGGCGACGGGCTCAAAGACACAGTCGCGTACAAGTTCTTCAACAAGGAAGAGGTTCTGGAAGAGATTCGATCGGTGGGCTTCTACTCGGACTTTAACGATTTCAAAGGAGAGATCGCAGACTACCCCGCCGAGGAAATCCTCATCATTGCCGACCCGGATGAGGTGTACGGTCAAAACTGGATGGTCTGCCTCACAGTCGAGGCAAAAGAGTTGATGTTTGCCATCATCGACGCCGAGGCGCGAAGGCTGCAAGAGATTAAACGCAAGCAGGAGGAAGAAGAAGCGGCGCGTCTTGCCGAAGAAGAGGCTCGCCGCAACGTCGTGTACGAGGATAAGCCCATCGTGCCGCACGAGCGCGACTCGCTCACCGCCCTCGAAACGCAGAGCGAAATTGCTTGGCTCGACGTGCGCCCTTCACGCAAACTTTTGCGCGTTGAAATGACGCGAAAGCGTAGCGAGTTCGGGGCGCCCATCAAATTCAACGACCGCGACGCGGAGCAAAGCGGTCTGATCGAGTTCAGACAGCACAAAGATCCAAATTTTGAACTCAAGCGGCGCGAGCAAGACGTCGCTCTCCAGGCGTGCGCGTCTTGGACTGCTGCTTGGATCCCCAACTCGCCATGGGCAAGACCAGAGGACGATGGCGCGGGCGCCACAGCCGCTGGGGACGAGCTCGACATTCCGTCTATGAACGATCTTTTTGACCCTGTTCCGGCAGCCGTGGGTGCGGCCGGAAAACGCGTGGCGACGGTCAGCGACTTTGACTTTTGCAGCGAGAATCTCACATTGGAAGACTTTCTCGGCGCCCGCGAGCTGCCGCGCCTTGTCGAGGCCGGCTCACAAACCGCCTATTTCCGAAAGCTCAATGCGACGACGCAGTACGAGCACGTCGAGATGTCTGCCGAGGAGCGCGAAGCCCTCGTAGAGGATGAGCTCGCCGAGTTTCTCGGCAAGGTCCTGCCAAGCGTTGAGGTCGCATTGCAGCAGAATGAGACCATTGATGTCTTTGCGAATGAGTTCCACAGACTTCGATCCGAAGAGGTTTCGGGCCTTGGAAACAAGGAAGACAACGTTCTCCGCGAGCTTCGCACCTTTACGGACCTCGTTTACTCCAACGGGCGCGCGCTCTCCTGTGTCGATTGGCATCCCCGCTCTCAAAATGTTGTGGCTGTCGCCTGTGCAGATCCGCTGCATTTTGATCAGCGCGTGGAGGTTTCTGGCCAGGAGCGCAGCTCATTCATTCTCATCTGGAACTTTGCCGACCTAATTCACCCTCAGCTCGTGCTCAAGTCCCCGCACGAATGCCGTTGCTTTGCCTTCAACCCAGACCAACCGCACCTCGTCGCAGGTGGCTGCACCACGGGTCAGATTATCATTTGGGACATCTCGCACGCACAGGAGCTCTTGCGGCGTCGAAAGGGCGGAGGTGGTGCTGTCAAGAACGCGAACGCAGGCAAGAGTGCGCCCGCCGGAGCAGCCGCAGCCTCAAGTACCGACGCCGGTGCTGCCGGCAATACTGGCGATGCCGACGCCCTGGCATCGGAGACAAGCGCAGATGGCGCTGCTGAGGACGGCACTGGAGCCGGGGCCGGGACCAAAGCCGACGACAACGAAAAGGTGGACTCGAACGGAGCGAGTATTGAGCCTGTGGAGCCGCTCATGATTTCCCCCATTGAGCATTCGCACAAGCGCCCCATTGAGCATTTGGAGTGGCTTCCCGGTAGCATGCACGTGAGCACGTCAGGCCGGGTGAGCGGTGATGTCAAGTATGGCAGCACAGAGGCGATGGCCACGCAGTTCATTACCTGTGCCAGCGATGGTTTCATTGTGATTTGGGGCCCTCGCTTTGGCGGTTCCAAGGCCGCCAAGCCTGCAGCCGCAGATCCGAATGACCCCAACGCTGGCGACGCAAATCGTCTGGCCGAAGAGACGCCGTGGAAACCCATCTTCAAAACAGCCCTCGTGCGCCAGGGAAGCCGCAACTTTGGTATCACGAAGGTTGCTTTACGCGGGCGCATTGACGCGCTCTTGGACATGCTCAACCGTCAACACGAACACCGGCGCGAGAACTCTCCAGAGCTGCAGGAGGGTCGACCTATTCAGGGAATGGGGATGACCGCGACGGGTACAATGTTTTCATGCGCCACGGAAGAGGGTGACATGATGTTCGCCGATTGGCTTGGAGCGCGCCATGCCAAGACATCGGCCCGTGCTGCGGAGTCAAGCGGAGAAGCCGGCGCGGACGGCAATAATGCAGGCGGCAGCAGCAACAACAACAGCAACGCCGCCAAGGAGGAGGCACGACTTCTTGATGATAAGGTGTACTGGGTCGCCCGCGACCATTTCGCCTCTTGCCTCGCACTGCGACGGTCTCCTTTTTTCCCATACCTAATTCTTTCTGTGAGCGCGCATAGCTTTAACATTTGGAAAGAGGATCTGGCGCAGCCCATCTTCTCCTCGCCGCTCAGCACGGGCATGGCGCATCTTGCATGCGCCGAATGGTCACCGACGCGTCCGGGTGTCATCATGGTGGGCAAGACGGACGGTACGGTGGACATTTGGGACTTTGTTGACCAGTCACACCGCCCAAGCGTCTCTGCGTCCATTACAGCTTACGCAATTACTTCCATGCAATTTCGATGCACGATGGCAACCACGAACGCAGCACCTGGTAAAAACGCAGGCGGCAAGCGACACAATAAGATGCTCGCGATTGGCTCGAATGAACCACGCACTGAACAGACACTTCGCAAGGCGCGCGTCGCCGAGTCGGTTGGAAACGCACCTCAAGGTGATTTGCCGCAGTATCTAGCACTCGGGGACGCAACGGGCAACCTTCATATCCTCGATGTCCCGCGCAACTTGCGCTGGCGAATGCCAACAGAGGAGAAGCTCATGATGGGATTTTTCGAGCGAGAGCTGGATCGCGTGCAGCATGTCGCGAAGCGAAAGGTGGTACGAGATCAGGAGCGCGAGGCAATGGATCTTGCTTCGCCAGGTCTTCTTGGCAGTTTTGATGGGATTGAGAACGATCCCGTTGACGAAAATACTAAAGAGTACCGTAAGCTTGTTCTTGCGGAAGAAAAGCGTTTCCAGGAGATGGCTGAGAAGCTACTCAAACCCGAAGATCTCGCGCTCGCGCGAGCAGGTTCGACCAAGCAGCGCAAACACTCGCCTTCAAAGAATGCACAACCAAAGTCAAAACGCAAGGGAGTCAATGAGGAATCCTGATACGTGAGTGGAACAGCGTCCTAAAGAAAACCATTTGTGATGTCCTTTGTGCACGTCCATGTTTCATTCCGAACGAAGCAAATGAACGAACAAAGAAACAAGCAAGTAATGAATGGTTAGAGAAAGAGTAAAATGGCCCTTGATTCCTTCTTTATTGTCTTTACTTTTGATGTGTATCCCATGTGAGTTGTAATTGATGGGAAAGGGGGCAAATTGAGGAGGAAGACGAAAGGCCCATTCTCGCTGAGGCTAGTGGTTGTGAATAGAAACGAATGTCGTCAATCTTTTCGTTTGCAAACGTGTAATCCGTCATTGAGCAAACCGGGCCGCCTGCACGCAGCGACTACAGTGGCTCTTGGGCTACCGGTGCAAAAAGTAGAAAGCGACAAACAAAAGAGGGGGGAAAGAGGAGGAGGAGGATAGGGTAGAGTGAAGAAAGAGCTAATGAAAATGGCCTGCAGAGGCCCGCACTCCAAACAGTTCCATGAGGGGCAATTGGACTGGCACAATGCTGCCAGCCGCAAGTGTGATGAAATGACCTTTTAAATTGCTGGTATCGCCCATGTCCATCATTGTGCGAGACGCTCTACGAGCACGAGCTGGGGCGTGCACCTCCGGGACATCGAATCGCTTCTGCCCATGTTTAGATGAGGAGCTTCTCGATCTCAAGCTTGACCTGGTCGATCTGCTTCTTGAGCTGCGAGCCGTCGTTGCTGAGAACACTGCAGGCAATGACGGGGCGCGAGACACCGCAGGCACGGCCAAGGGCGGTCTTGCTGGACACAAAGACGTACGGGACGTTCTTGTCCTCGGCAAGAAGCGGCAGGTGAAGAAGAATGGCCAGCGGCTCAGCGTCAGCAGCCATGACCACAAACTCGCTGCGGCCGCGGTTGAGCGTCTTGGTCGCCTCGTTGGCGCCCTTCTTGAGCTGCTTCAGGTTGCTCGATTGCTGCACGAGCTCCAGGATGCTCACGGACAGCTCCTCGCCGGCGAGCGGGTACGCGCGGGGGTCCACGCCATCCTTGGTCTCCTTGCCCATCTTGTTGTCTTGAAGAAAGCTTGCTTCACGACTCTTGTGCGCTCCTCGATCGGGTTCTGGACGCTCCCTGCTCCTGCCGGATGACTGGCTGGCTGCAGCTGGCTCGCTGCAGTGAAGGGACAAATGTGACGATGGTCTGGTTGGCTGATTGATTGGTTGGCCAAGACTAGTTAGTCTAGGCCTAGGCCTAAACTGAGAGGACAGTGAGTGGTGCTCAGCTCTCGGTCGCAGCCACTCATCAAAGTTAACCAGATACAAATGTTAGTTTCCAGACTAGTCTAATACTAGTTTCGGATCAACGGATCGATGTGCCATCGCCTTCGTAGATGACCGAGGCGATCAGTGAGCAGGGAGGCAGGTTCTGGCAAAGAGTCAGAGTCAGAGTCAGAGTCAGAATCAGAATCAGCCACTCCCCTCGCGATGGACGGCTTCAAGGTGGAGCTGCGCTGGGGAAATCAAGAGATTCCCGAGGCGCAAGACCAAGCGGGCGATTCGCGGACGCAGCAGCGCTCGCGGAAAAGATATGCGGTTGGCAAAAAGGCCAAGCGACTGTGCTCGCTGTGCGAGCAAAAGTTCCCTCCGGAGACGCTCGGCACCAAAGTGACACGAAAGAGCATCCTTGGATGGCGCAAAAATCACGGTCTCGACGTGAAAAATGCCTCACCTTTCACACTCTACGACTACGTCCCCGTCTGCGTCTTTTGCACGCAGTTCTTTAGTATTACGTCCAACAGTTGCGCGGATGAAGACAGCACCACTGCCAAGAACAAACAGATGCTACGTCCTATGGTCTTTAGTGACGAGGACCGCTTCATGGCGTGCCCGGAAAATTTCTATACCCAGCTCTTTCGATGACGCAAGTCTTTTCCTGGTGGCACGACAAACAAGAGCCGCCAAGAATACAGTATTTTCTTCTTCTCCTTTTTTCCCCGTATGTGTATAAGAGAATGAGAAATGCGCATGCCCAAGGCTCTTGACTGCGCGTTTCGTAAAAATTAACAAATGGCGCGGTTCGCCAGCTGAAATATCAAAATGACATGTGTACCTGTTTTTCCTTTTGTTGTATAAAATTGTTTCTTTCCGTTTCTACAAAGAAATAAAAAGGAGGGAGTCTACGCGGCGCCCGCTCCGTCGGTTTGAGCCGATTCGCTGGGAGTACAGAGAAGCGCGATGACGTCGTCCAGAGAATCAGTCTCCTGCCGCGGAGAGGCCGCTGCAAGAAGCGCATATGCACGCACAAACTCCTCGCGAATGACGCGAAATTCGCGGTCACGGACAACGTGCGCCACATCATAACTCGTCTCAAAGGGATCCTCGATGGCCATGCGCTGATGCAACTTCCATGAATCCTCGCTGGCTTTACTTTCCTTTGTGACAAGATGAGCGTCTCGGACGCCAATGACATGGCGACGCCAATCAAACTTTAGCGCCATTGTCCAGAAAAAACCCACAAGCAAGTCAGCAAGTGAGTCCTTGTTCCTGGCTGCAAAAGCGGAGAGACGTTTCATTGCAGTCGACATGTCCGCAGGTGTGGAAAAGTAGACGCTCTGCGGATCGGCAAAAAAGTATGTATTCTGCTGCGCGCCCTCGCTGTTACTCTGCACCAGGACAACGGGCAAGTCGCTTGCTCCGTTTCCATCTTCGTCGAGGTCAACTCCATCCATTCCCGCGCCGGCATCGTTGCTGCCATCGAGGCTTGTCTTGATTGGCTCCCCGGCCCAGGTGGGCGGCAGCGCCTGCAGCGGCGGCAGCAGCGGCGTTTCAAGCTGCTGCAGGTAATGAATCACCATAAGGATATAACCGTAGCTGGAAAGCGTCCGCTCGGCAGGATTGTTAATTTTGCGTCGCTTGGCCCATGTCTTGACCACGTATGCCAGCTGCCGCACACGCGGATCGATGAGCGAATACGTGCGCAACAAGAGGGTGTTGCGTACAGCGAGTCGGTTGTCAACGCAAATGTCGCACTCGAGTTCCATGGGTCCGTGGCGGAACTGCAAAATGGGAATGCGCGCCGATTTGCGGGAGTCGTCGACGTCCTCGAAGCCATTTTCCGTCAGCGTTGCGGCAAGATCCTCGACGGCCTTGGTTGCAGGCGGTGCGCCCAGCTGCTCCGAGGGCGTATCGTCAAAAAAGGCATCTGGCCATCGCGCTCCCGAGGGCATGAGCACAAGGCAAATGTCCAGGTCCGAGTTCTCTGCACCAAAATTGTTCACCGAACTTCCGAATGGCACGAGTTTGGCGTCGCAGCCCCACATGACCGAGGTCTGGTTCACAACGTTTTGAAGTTCGTCGACAAAGTTTTTCCGGGTCTGCTCCGTTTCTGGCGAGGGCATCACACTTTCCACAAAGCGCAAAGCATCCACGTTGATCTTCTCAAGACGCGCGGCGGGAAGTTTTGGAAGCGCGCGCAAGTCGGCAAAGGGCGAGCACAAGTCGAGGCCCAGATCACTCGCGTAATGAACCTGCATTTCCTCGGTGGACGCAAAAAAGTTTTCGTCGACGGGACAGTAGAGCGTCAGCAGCGCCTCCATCTCGTCGTGCTCTTTTTGCTTGACCAGGCTCTGAATGGCCTTGCAGTGAAGGAAAGCGTCCAACACGCCGCGCAGAGAGCTGGCAAGTGTTGCCCGATCACGAACATTCTGACCAACAGAGCGCTCTTTACTGAGCATGAGATCCTTGGCGTTTCTCCAGTCGTTAAAGTCGGCCTCGTTCAAGAGCCCACACTGCTCTAAGTCATCGGCGGTAAGGGCCTCGCCACCACGCTCAGTGAGTCGTTTGGCGAGGCCCTCCTCGCGAACTTTTTCCTTGTAAGCGTTGATTTTGTCGAATTGAACACGCCGGTCGTGAAGAAGCGATGCTTCGTTGTCGATGGCCGCAGTCAGGTCATCGCACCGGCGTTGCACGTGCGAAATGCACGCACGAATGATTTGTAGCATTTCGCGGTACAAGGCCGCCTCCTGACGAGACTCTTGTGCCTGCGTATCACTGCCGCCGCTTTGCCCGCCTCCGCGACGGTTTCCTCCGGCTCCGCCGCCACGTTTGGCCCCGCCAAAATTGTTGCCTCCGTTGCCACCACCGTGGGCACCTTCCATCAGCGGCCGACGCAAGGTATGCAGTTGTCGGATGAGCGTTGCGAATTGCATCGTGGCATTTGAGAGCTTGCGGCGGTCGGAAAGGTTCTTGCGCACAAAGTCAAGTGCCTCAAACATGTCTGCGCCCTGCACTTCGACGTGGACCGTGTTGGAACGGGCCACGGGCATACTCTGCTCCGTGAGCGGGTCGCCCTGGCCCCCCTCACCCTTAAAGTATCGAAAATTATATTGCCCCACGCCGCGCGGGGTGCGCAGCCGCAGCGATCCATGCACGAGGCCTGTGTTGGGGTCGAGGCGCGACATTCCTTCGACCTCGCGCTGCAGAATCGATCCGTCGCACGTATCGATGCGGGTTCTCGCACGGTACAAACCTACCCAGTCAATGTGATGTCTTGCTGCCATTGCGCCCCGCGCGTCGAACGAGCTGCGCTGCACTTCATCCACAGGGATGCACCACTCGACCTTGATGTATTGGTTTGGTCCGGTGCGTGCCGGTTGCACCTTCATGCTTCCTGCTGGTTTATACATGAATCGTGCAGCGCGCTGCGACTTTCGCGCGGATTTTTCATCGCCTTCTTGCAGGTCTTTGGGCTGCGACTGCAGAGCTTGAGAAGCTTGCTGCTGCGACGAGGCTTGTGGAGCCAGATTAGCGGCCATCATTCGACTTTCCAGCTCGTCCATAGTCAGCACCCCAGGACGCACATTGGAAGGTGGCTCTTGGTATTGATGATGAGGGGGTTGACCAAGGGCTCTTTGTTGTTGTTGCTGTTGCTGTTGCTGCTGCTGCTGCTGCTGCTTCTGTAATTGCTGCTGGTATTGCTGATGTTGCTGCTGACGTACAAATGTATTCTGCTGGTGCCCGCCAAGCGAACTGTCCTGGTCCCACGGACTCGATGATGGCGCAGGCCAGCCACCAGGCATGCCTCCGGGAAGCTGACGCTGATGTTGCTGGTGTTCCTGGTGTTGCGATGACGAATACATTGAAGCAGAGAAACCAGGTGCCTCTTGCCGAAATCCAGGGGGTCTACTTCCCCTTTGCATTTGCTGCATTTGCTGCAAAACAGCAGGGGTGTCCTGCGGTGCTCGCGGTGGCTGTCCATAGTGCTGGCTCGAGGGCACTTGCATCGAGGGTACCGATGTTTGAGAAGGTTGCGACTGTCGCTGCTGCTGCTGCTGCTGCTGCGGAGGTGGCTGCTGCTGCTGCGGAGGTGGCTGCTGCTGATCCCAGGGCGATGACCAGGGTGATGACGAAGAGTTATAGGCTTGATGCGTGGGATTGGGTGACACGAATTGCCCGCTTCCTTGGAGACCAGGGGGCGCACGTGCGAATGCTTGCCCAAATGGCGCTTGCATGGCCTGGGACGGCGGACCTTGCGGATAGCTATGTTGCTGCTGCTGGTGCTGCAAATTTGGCGGCTGCATACCAGGAGGCAGACGGTTGGGATAAAGTTGATGTTGGCCAGGCGGGATCGCAAATGATGCCCCCGAGGAGGTGTTCGGACCGTTAGCTGTCATGGGCATTTGCATTTGCGGATGAGTCCTGTATTGTTGTTGTTGTTGTTGCTGCTGCTGCTGCTGCTGCTGCTGCTGATGTTGCTGTGACTGCCCGTGCTGTTGCCCGTGCATTTGCCCACGCAAGGACTGACCCTGCCGCATGTGCTGACCACCGCTGCCGAGCTCGTGGCCCTGATCCGGGTATCTTTGGTCCATCTCGTCTGAGGCTATTCCCGCCGCGGAGTCTAGTTCGCCACAGGTTCACAGAAACCTTCCACGCCAGCGGCACGCAACCCCTCGAGCGCTCTTCGCCTCCTCGTTCTCCTTCCTCGCGCGCCCTCCTCGGCGCCTCGGCCCCGTCGCGACGGCCAAGTTCGAGCTTTGCGTCGACGCGCAATTTCGAAAAGAGACCCAAAAGAGGCCGCGGCGAGCGTAAAAGACCCAAAAAACCGCCCCGGCGCGCCGCCACCCAAGCGAGGCGCGGGACCCAAGCCGGCGCGGCCGAGGACTCCATTCCGCTGTCGCGCGAGCCGCGTGCCGTCGTGCGCGTCGCGGAGGGAGCGCGCGCCGCGGCCCACGGGAGCGCCGGGCCCTGACAGAGGTCTGCGGAGCGCCGTGCCGACGGACTGGATCGGCGAGTCGGCGGGGAAGGACGCAAGGGCGTGGGCGCTATGAGCGACGAGGGGGACATCGTCGCGGAGACCATTCTCGCGCACGATGTCAAGGTGAAGAAGACCGGCAAAGAGGACGAGGAGGCGGCCGTTGATGACAAGAAGAAGAACAAGAAGAAGAAGGAAAAGAAGGATAAAAAGAAAAAAACCAAGAAGAAGGATAACGAAAAGTCAGAGAGCGCCAAGTCCAAAAAGGACTCGAGCAGCAAAAAGCGCAAGCGTCAGGAGCAAGAAAAGCCTGACGAGAGCGAAAGCGAGAGCGAAGACGAGAACAAAGTCAAGGTTCAGGGCAGCGGGAAGGATAGTTCCGACTCCGATTCGGACTCGGACTCGGACTTGAACGCAAAGAAGAAGGCCAAGAAGGAGGAAAAGGCGAAAACAAAGAACAAGAACAAGAACAAGAAGAAGCAGAAACTCGAGGACGGGAGCGCCAAAGCTATCAAAGGTGGGGACGGAGATGACGAAGAAGATGATGGAAACGAAGATAATGATAATGATGAAAAAGAGGAAGGGGGAGAGGGAGACGGCGACGATGGCGACAAAAAAAAGTACACGCAGCACACGCTGTTTGTGGGCCAATTGCCGTACAACATTACAACTGAGGCGCTCAAGGAACATTTTGAGAAGCACGGCGTCTTTGACACATCGATCCGGCTTTTGACAGACAAAAAGACCCAAAAGCCCCGTGGTATTGCTTTTCTCGAGGTGAAATCGGGAAAAGACATGGCACTTGCCCTTCGCGTGCACCATACACGCTTGTTGGGGCGTATGATCAATGTTGAGCGTACTGTCGGCGGTGGCGGCAACAATGAGGGTCGCAAGGAGAAATTGAAGACGCTGCGCTCTATGCAAAACAAAAAGGTCGTAAAAGAGGTACGAGCCAAGATTGATGAGCTGTTGGAGATGAACCCTCGCAGCGAGGTGCGCCGCGAGGACTTTGATGACCGCGTCATCGAGGCTCTTGGCACCTTTCCCCGGGATACGATGGAGCAAATTGTTACAGAGTTTATGCAGTCCGACAACCTTGCTTCGGTCGAGAACCGCCCAGCATGGCTCATGGGCATGGTCTCGCGAACTCGCGAAAAGCTCAAGGGCAGCGAGGACTTTTTTGGTCAAAAGGAGCGCGGTGGTGGCGGCCGTAGTGGCGGCCGTGGCGGTCGTGGCGGTGGCCGTGGTGGCGGTCGAGGCGGTGGCCGTGGTGGCGGCCGTGGCGGTGGCCGTGGTGGCGGTCGCGGCGGAGGTCGTGGCGGTTACGGGGGCTCAAGTCAGAGACAGCCGCGCGGCCAGTGGTGAGCGAGACCAGCGTTACTCGTCCATGTGCCTACTTAGCATTTCTGCAGAATAGTAATTTCAATCTCAATCTCGACGAAATTTGAAGAATGGAGGGGTCTATTGATTTTGGTTCCTTTTTCTTGACTGTGGATTCCAATGGACCATTGAATTCGGGACAAACAGAATACAATTGGAGAAGTGTGCCACCTGCTTTTGTGAGGCCAAAGACAGCCGACAGATTCTTATTTCTTAGCCGTTCCGTTTGGTAGAAAGTTCCGTAGAGATGCCAGCTTCTTGTGATGTGATACTCGGTAGCTTTTTGGCTAGCCCTCGAGCCGCTCTGAGGGAGATCTCCAGAAATTCAAGAAAATGACAAATCAATTCTGGCTGGTGATCCTCAACAAATAGTGTTGTTCATCATCTCCGCAGAACGTGTGCATTGATGGCAAGGAAAGAGCAGCCATGGATGGAATCAACAATGGCAAACTAGATGCAAAATGACCTTTCATTACCGAGCTCCCTTGCTTCCTAATGTTGTATAAAGCCCCAAAACGAGGGCGATAATCAAGAAATCGAGGCAGACCAGATCGGTTGGTTCGTTTGTATTGTTTGACTGAATACGTGGTTGCATGCCGCAGAGGGCAGTGTCACAATTTGCCGCGCACGCCGGCAACAAAGTTGGGTGGGTGAAACAAAGCACATGGAACAGACGCCACGCAGTCTTTTTCAGCTGTAGCGTGGCAAATGCACGTATAGTGGTGTCGCGCACTTCGGATGGAGCCGCCTCAAAACAAAAGAGAGAGCACAGCGAGCGCGCAGTCAGAGAGAAAGACATCGAGAGAGAAAAAAAAAGAAAGAGAATCTCTCCCCTCTCTCTGGCCGTGATAGTCGTACTCAGTTGTTCAGAGACATGGACTTTTCCAGGGACGGGTACCACTCGCGGAGGCTGTCGAGCAGCGTACCATAGGCGTGGTCGAGGTCATCGTTGATGACCTTGACGTCAACGTTGCCAGGCTCCTCGAGCCAGGCCATCTCCTCGCGCGCATTGTTGAGGCGGCGCAGGAGGTCCTCCTCAGCCTCGGTGCCGCGATCGCGCAGACGCTGTTCGAGGATCTCAAACGAGGGAGGCGCAATGTAGATGCAAATGGGGTTGAGCGAGGAGGCCTCGCGGACCTTGCGCACACCCTGGATATCAATCTCGAGGATGCAGATCTTGCCCTTGGCGGACACGTCGCGCACAGCCTGCTCCGAGGTGCCGTAAATGTTGCCGTGGACGTGCGCAAACTCGATGAACTCGCCGCGACCGATGCGCTCCTGCATGGTCTCATGGTCAGTGAAGTGGTAGTGGACGCCGTCCTCCTCGCCGTCACGCGGGGCGCGGGTGGTGTGGCTGACGGAGAGTCCGAAGACGTCGCTGTGGTCCTGAAAAAGGCGCTTGACGAGCGTGCCCTTGCCCACGCCCGAAGGACCGCACAGGATGACGGGGCGCGCGCCGTCTTCCTTGGCCATGTGCGAGGCGAAATAGTCCCGCGCGAACGCGCAGATGTTCGACGGCTTGATCAGCAGCACCTGGCTCAGGAAGTCGCTCATGATGTGCTTCAGCTCCGGGTGCTCCTCCACGTACTTGACGTGCTCCTCCTTGAGCAGGTCCTTGCGCGAGTTGAGCTCGCTCGCCTGCTGGAAACTCAGCCCCGCGCTGCCGCTGCTGCCCTTGCTCCTCGCCGAGTTCATGTCGCCGGTCCTGCTCTCCGCGCCGCTGCGTTCCGCCTCTGCCGCCTTCTCCTCCTCCTCCAAAGCGTGCGCGTGCGCGAGCGCGTGCGTGTGCACGGCCACCGCCCTCGCGTCTCGCGAATGGCCTCGCCGTGTGCGCGTCGAGCGCGGTGTGCGCGCATCGTCTCTCTCTCTCCCCCTGCCTCTCTGCGCCCTTCCGCAGCGCCGCCGCAAGTGCCTATCCGCGCCACGCAAGTGCGCCTCCGCGCGCCGCAAGTCGGGTATTCGGTGGAGCCGCTTTCTCTCTCTCCCTCTCTCTCTGCCCCCTGCAGGGGGAGGAGGCAGCCAAGCCAGCCCGACGGGGCGGACGGCCGGCCGCCGGAACTCGACTGTGCGGGCGCCGCCGCAAGTCGGGAATGCGCGGATAGCGCAGTGGCCGCGCGCGGGGAAAGTCGGGAATGCGCGTGCACGAGACCGGGGCGTGCCTTTGGTGCACGCGCGCATGCACCAAAGGCGAGTGTGGATGCGGAGCTCGACGCGGAAATGGACGCGGACCGGGCGGAGTGTCGGCGGATGAGAATGCGCTAGGCGCGGCACGAGGCGCTGAGACTCACGACAAGAAATGGATGCTTGGTCCGTTTGGTTTTTCACCAAAGGGGAATTTTCTTGGCGAATGAATGAATGAATGAATGAGACGGCAAGGTGTGGTCCGCCAGCTCTCATGAGCCATCGCACACGGTGGCGTTGTGTGGGTGGCATGCATGTATAGCATGCGATAAACCATGCAACGGCCTCTCTGTCAATGCGGCGAAATTGCGTGTCAACGACTCTGTAGACTGTGGAACGGCTATCCCGTGTCCAAGTCCACCATCCTATGATCACACACACCCATGCGACCCATCTGCTCACGCAGCCTACTTACTACCTCGGCATACGGTAGGTAGCCTACTCGGGCGAAGATCTTTTAGACTGCTTGCGCAGTCGGACGTTGGTCGGACGATTCTGGACGTTGTTTCTGTGCCAGTGACTGCCACTGCCAGTGCCACCGGAAACGTAACGCATAGTTTTGCCTTGGAGCAAAAGCATACTTTTGATGCGAGGAAGCTATGGAGCGATGTCATTCGCAGTCGCATGCAAGCATTTGCAAAATTGACTCTACTTGGCCGTCTGCATGGCCATGGTGGTGGGGGGGGGGGCGCTATCTTCGCAAGCCTTTTCTTCAGGTAAACTCTCTTGTCTTCAGATAAACTCATCTTGTTTTCCGATGCCAAGCTAAGAGAGTTCCCAAGAAAACCTGCTCTTGGCCACCCAACCCCCCTTTTCAGTTTCTGACGGTGCGTTCCATTCAAAGGTCGCCTTTCGATGCTTGCCGAGCTCCAGACGTATGTAGGCCTATCACAAAGGCAAGGTACGTACGTACGTATGTATGTATACCTAGCTAATACTACAAACGTGCAAGCAAACCCAACACCCATTCAAGAGTGTTGCATTGCATGCATGAGGCCCTTCTCCACTCTGCCTCGGAGCAGCGAGCATGGCGCGACGACGATAGTTAAGAACAGTAGTCGTATACTACATTCACCTCGAGAATCGAGGTTCTGCCTCACGCTACTTAGGCTATTCGCATAGGCTATCTTGCGTGTGTTGTGTGCGCATACTTTCGCGCAGCGCCAGCGGCCGCTGTATTAGCAGCAGCAGCAGCAGCAGAAACCAAGGGAACGCCGGAGCGGACGCCGCGGCTCGAGGCGGCAGGCAGACGCGCAGGTAGCCTGCGCCGCTCTGCGCTGCGCTGCGCAGTGCTGCGCGGCGACGTGAGCAACAGCGACTGAGCGTTGGAATCGCGCAGGGCGAAAGGCCACGTCGAGATCAGCCTCCGTCCGGCAAGCGGGCCCGTCGGTGTGCGCGACGCTCGGGGCCTTGCGCCGCTGCGCGCGCGAAAATGGGCAAGCAGCACGTGAACGCGGCGGTCAAGTTCCCCGTGTTTGCCATTAGCGATGGCGCCATTGAGGTCCGAAGCGGAGACGAGGGAAAGAACAAAGACGACGCACCGCAAAAGGTTCTCTTGAACGTCGGCGGAGGCGGCGCGGCGCGGTCCGGGGTGGGCAACTTCATTACCGGTTTCGCGCTCGAGCACAACGAGCAGAATGACCCGTGCATCAAGCAGCACTTTGCCTTTAACACGGGTTTGCGATTGTGCACCACCGTCGATGTGGCACCCAACATGGAGCTTGTTGCAAGTAGTCTCGAGGGAGGCTGCCTCATACTGCGCTATGACAAAGAGGCGCGCGAGCTGCAAGAGATTGGTTTCTTTGACACGGATGTGCCCATTGACGACTCCACGCCGCCGTGCCAAAACGTAGCCCGCTTTTGCCCCACCGACAGCACCTTGCTCGCAACGGGCGGTGACGATACCACAGCCGGCCTCTGGAAGGTAACAGTGACCACAAAGGTGCAAGAGAAGGAAAGGGGAGAAGATACTTCTGACTCGCCAAAGGCTCCAGCAAGCGCCAAGATCGAGGAAAAGGGTGTCGAATTACAGCACGGGCCAGGATCTGATGAGCCCTCCAAAGAAAAGGAGCAAGATCAACAGCCAGATGCAAGTGCAGATGATGCAGCGCAAGACACCAGCACGGAGCCACCTACTCCCGCACCCGAGACGGAAAGCGAGACGCCCGCAACAGAGACGGACGAAAAAGAGGCTGCTGCAAGCGAAGAAAAGGACGAGGGATCAGCCTACACACTTTCCGTGGAGCGCAAGCTCAATCTTGTGGGTCATTCGAAGGGCATCAAAGACTTGCACTTTTCACCCTCTGGCAAGCTCCTCGTTACGGCCTCGGGTGACAACACGTGTAGAATATGGAACGTTGCAGACGGCAAGGTCCTGCAAATTATCCCTTCGGATCAGGCAGCGGGAATGGTGTTTCGCCGGTGTCGCTTCCTCACGGATGAGCGTCTTCTCACGCTCCAGGCCAAGCCTGGTCGCGGTGGCAACTCGTTTATCGTCGAGTTCGTACGTGACGCGAGCGCCAGCTCGCCCCGCCAATGGGTTTTGCGCAAGTCGGCTCGCGTCCTCAAGGGTCTGGCCACCACCATGCATGTGCATCCGCCAATGATTAGCGTCGCCGACGCTGCTGGCGGGCTCACCTTGCACGACTTTGAGTCGCTGCGAAACCTTGCCCATATGGACGAGGTGCACAGTCTGCCCGTCACGGGCCTCTCGGCGCTTCCCAACCCCGCTAACAGCTCCAAGCATTACGTTGTGACCGGGTCCATGGACAAGACGATGGCCATGATTCCTGGCGAAGCTGCTCGTGTTTCGTGGTTCATGCGTATCTTTGTGCCGCTGCTGCTCGTCCTCTTGGTCATCTTTGTACGCGTTGCTCTCTTTTCGGATTCAGCAGACGTCGACGGCTCGCACAGCGAACTTTAAAAATGCGCGAGACGATGCTTCCATGGCGGCAAACATTGGGACCGAGCGCGCGAGAGGGAAGAGCGTTGTGCTTTTTCGCTCGCTCAAGAAAAGCGCGCTCTCCTCGCGTGCACTCATGGACGGGCAACAAGCAAGAACGGGCATAAACGATGAAAATGATCAAAGGGCAGTACCAGTACAGTATATACGACGGGCAATACAGTCTCGAGAGAAAAGAAAAAAAGGTTGGAAATAGCGCTTTGCTTGCTTGCTTGCTTGCTGTTTGCATTAACGCACAACCCAGACCAGGCAGGACTTGGTCGATCGTCTTGTACTCAAAATTGAAATGGATGGGCGGTGAAGGTAACGGTGGCGACGGCGGTGGCGACAGCGGCGAGATCAATAGGATAACACAGACACACGAAAACCCCGGGCGCTCTTGATTTGATTCTTCTCTTCAGCTTTGTATTCCTTGTTTGGTTGGTTGCTTGGTTGGCTGGCAGGTTGGCTGAAGAAAGTTAATTACATAAAGAGCTTGCGCCTCGCGTCAACCACGGTTGTGGGAGAATTATGCGATCTTTGACTCCTCCCCAAAAGATGAGGTCACAATACTTCGGTCTGGCGAATCGTCCATACCCGGCGTGACGAGATCGCCTGTCTCGTAAAAGTTCCTTCTTCTTTCGCTTGCCACGACTGGCGCCTGCTCGATCGAAGTTGAAGTCGACGAAGCAGAAGAAGTTGAAGAAGAAGAAGCAGGAACGGACGAAGGAGGCTGCGCAGGGCCCTGTCCTTGCTCTGCATGCGCATGGGAAAGAGGGCACTCTGCTCGTCGCGCGCTTTGTAAGCCAGATGACGCATCGCTCTCGTGGTGTCTTGATGAATCTTCTGCAGGGGAGGTAGCCAAGTCTGGGTCACCTTGTGAGAGTCGTCGTCGACAGCGCCCGTGTCCCTCGCGTTCATCTTGTGTCCCACGAGTATTGGTTACGGCTTCCGCAGCAGCCTCAGTCCCCAATTCTCGCTTGCGCTTGGCACAAGCTTGCATAGCTACCTTGCGCTCGACCGGACTCATTTTTAGCGAGTTGAAAAAGGCTCGCAGAGGCTCATCCGATTCAGCCTCGAATGCACTCGTTTTCGGGACAGGGAAAGCCTTGCCGATCTTGGCGGCAACCTGCCACGCGTGCAATAACACGCGAGCACGGGCAGGAATCCTTGGATCACCAACGTCAATGATACTGTCCACTGTTTTGGAACTTTGCGAGTTCTCCAGTACGAGTTTGCAGGTGACCAAGGCCTGCAAGGTTCCGCTCTGGGCAGCGAGCTGGGGTGGCGTTCGGCCTTCGCAGTCGCGTGCGTCTAGCTTCGCTCCAGCTTCGAGAAGCAAGAGAGTGACCACCTTGTGTCCATTTTCCATGGCGCTGTGAAGCGCAGTCTTGCCCTTGTGCGAGACAATATTCACGTCCGCACCTCGTTCAATGAGGAGGTTAACGATCGAGTTGTATCCGCCCTTGGCTGCAGAAAACAGCGGCGTGTGTCCGATGCAGTCCAGCGCGTTGACGTCGGCATGATATTTGATCAGAAGGCATGCCACCTCGTGATGTCCAAACCGGCACGCCTCGTGGAGAGCTGTCGATTTGTACAGGTTGTCCTGGCATGTCACAGGGGCGCCCTCCTTGAGAAATTGCACGCACTCTTCTTTCCTTCCCTTTTGCGCTGCCGACCGCAGTCTGCAGCACATGTCGGACACGCCATTGCCCATGGTTCGCGCGTGTCTCGCCTATACCTCGAGCCTCAAGCCCAAGCCGTTTTGCTGGCTCGCTCGCTCGCTCGTCGGAGTACGCCTCTAAGGAGTGCGTGGAAGTGAAGAAAAGAGCAAAACTCTCCTGCTCGGCGAAGCTGGCCGTGCGCGAGTAGGAACTCTCTGCGGAGCTCGCTCCTGTGCACGCTGCGCCCTCCGGTGCGCCAAGGGATGCCGCGCGTTGCGCGCCCGCCGGCCGCGGCTTCGTGAGCGGGCGAGCGAGCTCGTTCGGCCTAAGATTGAATTGTCGATCGGCGCAGGGCCGGAGAGACCAGCAGATGGACCGAGACGCCGCGGCCGATGGCGGGCCCGGCGCGCCTGCGCCTGCCGCGCTGCGCTGCGACGCGCTGCGCAGACCCCGCCGCGTGGACTCCGCCGCGCCGCGCCGCGCTGCGCCGGCCGCCGCGCCGCGGTCTCTGCCTGCGCGCGCGGGGCGGAGGGCGCGGTGCTCGTTTGTTTTCGAGGTTTGGGCCCGGGCGCCATTCTCCACTTGCGCCCGCGCGCGCCCACTTGCGCCGCCGCGTAGTCCACTTGCGCCGCCGCATAGTCCACTTGCGCCCGCCCGAAGCTTCCGTGTTCCCCGCTCGGCCGCCGCCGCCGGGGACTCGGCGGAGCAGGGCGAGGCCGGAGCTGGGCGATCGTCATGATGGAGTAAAAAAAGCAGGGGTCAAGGGGGCTGCGGATGCGGGACGAAGGGCAATTATTATTGGGTTGAGTTGGATTGACAGCGAATTGAGGATGGGGTGAGTCGCGACGGAACTGCTAGCATTCCTTTTGCAGAGTGGCTTGTTTTTTTTAGGGGGGGGGAGGGGAAAGGAGGAGGGGAGGGAGGCCTCGGTGCGAAAACGTTGTCGACTCAAACCTGGTTTTGTTTAGCCCACGCGAGCGGCTCGGGTCAGCTCGCATGGCGCCGTCTCTTCCTTGTTCGTTAACACGGACACAGACATGAACATGGACATGGACACGGGCATGAAGATAAAACACGAACGTGAGATATAATAAAGTTAAAGCTTGCGAATGGGCGAGCAACCAGGGAATTGCACGTCGGGCGGATGAAGATTGAAGAATGAAGGGCGAGGACAAAGCGCTCTCGGTGCCTCTCGCTACCTCGCGGTGCCTCGCTCGTTCGCTCGCTGGACGCTCTGCTGTCAAACTACGATGCGGCTTCCAGCTGACCTTTGATGGTGCTCTTGGTGTACAGATTAGTAAACATGATGGCCAAGATCCACGCTATGGAGGAAATGACCTCGAGAATATGCTGCAGATCGAGCGCCCCGGCCAAGAACGTCAAGAGCAGGACGAGACAAGTCACACTTGAAAAGACGGAGAAGAGGTGTCGTAGCAAACCGACGCGCTTCGCGTCCGCAAACTCCTTGTACTCCTCGGGGATATGACGGTATCCGCGGCCGTCCAAGTTGTAAAGCCCGCGGATGATCATGATACACTCTTGGTTTTTGCCCGTCGAGAAGAACACAGTCCCCGTCAAGGTGAACGTCACGGCGCGCCCATAGCTCATCTCAAACGGCAGCTTGCCCGGCTCTGGCAGCCAGTATCCGTAGACCGCGGCGACGAGCAGCGCGACGCCAATCGCCATGCGCACCGCGCCTTCTCGCCGCGTGATGATGGGAAAAGCATCCCTCGAGAGCCCCATCGCGCCTCGCGCCTCCCCTCGCCTCGCCCCGCGCTCTGCGCGCTCCGCCTCGACCACCGCGGCGGCGGCGGCTTCGGGACGAGTCTAGTGAAGTGAAGTGAAGTGAACTGGATGAACGAGTCTCTGCGCCGCAGCCGCTCCAGCGCGCGCGCAGCCGCGGCCAGGGCGACACCCCCTCGCCCTCGCCTCGCCCCGCCGGCCGCCGCTCCTCGCAGCTCTGCGCGCGCGCGGCCGCGTGCAAGGCAGGGCGCTCGCCGGGTCCGCGGACTTCAGGTTGGGGCTCTGCCGAGGTGACGCTCGCGCATGCCGTTCAATCAAAGCATTCAGGCGTGCCACGTCGCCAAGACTCGCTCTGCTCTGCTCCGCTCTGCTCTGCTCTGCTCTGCTCTGCTTCTCTGCTGCTTCTCGATGCCAGGCGAGGCGAGGCGAGGCGCAACAGACGTCCGGCCGCCGGCGCAGGCTCGACTCGACTGCGCCGCGAGCACGTTCCAGTTCCACGGGGAGCAGGGAATCGGCAGCCAAAGCAGCGAAGCAGCGTCTACTTCTGGAGAGATGATTGCGCGACGTGCATGCTAGCATGCAGGTGCCGGCGCCGACGCCTTTCTCGCCCAATCGCGAGCAGCCGCAAAGCAAGGGACGCCTCGCGGCCGCGCAATCGCAATCGCGCGATCGCCAGCCCTGGCTCTGCGGACTCCCTTGCATGTTGCATCTTGCATCTTGCCATGGGTTGCTGTCGCGGTCGAGGGTCACGATAGACCCAAGCCGAAAATGGGCCCGCAGCCGCTGACGCGTGCATACACCACCTAGGGACCCTGGCACAGCTGGAGCAAGAAAAAGGACGCTGCGTGGAGTGGAGCGTTGGAGGCGCGGAGCGCGTGTTCCCGGCGAGCGGGCGATGCGGAGTCAGGGGAAAAGGAGAGAGACGCTTCGTGACAGTGAGTCAGGCTCCGTGTGGACCGAGTCAAGATCTTGAACTTGAAAAGAGGGAGTGATGGCATGCCATGAATCGTCAGAGACAATATGAGCCGAGCTTTTGCTTGGAAACAAGCGAAACGAGCAGCAAACAAAGCAAAGGAGAAAGATATTCGACGTAGAGGAGGTGAAGACAAAATTGTTGTTCCAAGCGCCGACTTGCAAAAGACTAAAAGAGCACGTCGAGGTTGTCAGGGAGAAATATGCGCGAACGCTCGCGCGCTTGGCGCGCTGAGGAGATCGAAGGCCCGCGCGTCTGCCTCGTATCACGGCGCTCGCTTGCCACAAGAGCCGAAGAAGAGAGCATTGGTGAACTCTGAGGGCGACTCGCTGACCTCCGTAATATAGCCATGGGCCTTGGACGCGCTGAAGCACGCCGTGCGGCCACGGCCCACGCGGCGCTTGCGGCTCCTGCTGCACGAAACTCGTCTTCATCGAGGAAACTCATGATACGCGCGAGCACCGCCAAAGGCGCTCGCTGAAGCGTGCAAATCGGTTCACCCGTACAAGATCTAGATCCACGGTGGGCGGCCTCCATGGCCGACCGCGTGGCAGCATCACGTGACTGTGCGAGTGCCGTGTCCCCGAAACGATCAGCGTGATACGGATCATCACCATGTAGAATGAGTGCGCGTGCAATGTGTACATACCCCTTGCGTGCTGCATAAAAAAGTGCCGTCTCGCCAAATTCGGTGGAAGGCTGCACAGTCGCAGCTGCGCAGAGCAGCAGCTCAACAACCTCGGCATGGCCTGCATAGCTTGCAAGATGCAGCGCCGACTCGCCGCTCGCATTGCGCGCGTCCACGAATGCACCTCGCGCCAAACAGTGCCGAACGCAATCGAGATGACCAAGTCGGGCGGCAACGAGCAGAGGTGTCTCATCTTGCGGTCCACGCGCGTCGATCCACACATTGCTGCTGCGTAGCGTGCGACGAAACCCACGAATATCACCCTTTTCAACGGCGCGAAAGAGGGCTTCTTGCGGAGCATCGCGTAATCGCCGAAGTGTTTCGCTCGAGGATGCATCGACGCGTGCGCGGGGTTTCTGCGTTACATCTCGATCTCCTCCTTCGACTTCAAGATGATGATCATGATCCCTTTCTTCTGCATTGTTATGCGAGCGGGTGAATGAAGCTGCCAAGGCTGCTGCCTGCGTCGCGCAGACCTTTCTACGCTGATGCACGAGAACTGCACAACTTCGGTTCGACTTTTCGGGCGCAACCATTGCCCTCAGTTCTTCTCGCAGCGTTGGTGCCGGATTCCAGGCAGACTTTGGTGCTCGACGTACGTTGGGATGACGAGGAGATCCACCATCGGTACTTTGTTCTTGCCGCCGCGGAGCGACAGAGAAGTTGCGTCCTCGAGGACGCGCGTTCATTGTTTCTGTTTCTGCACAAGTCCCATTCTGCCGCGGCGACGGCCGCGGCCGCCACATTCGAGCGAAAAAGGACAATCGACGCTGCCTGCGGCCGCGCAAGGAGAGTCCGAGACTGCGTGGTGAACAAAAACTCGCCCTCGCGCCACACGCAAACTCCGCTCCTGTCAGAACACTCACTCCTCATAACTTCGAACTTGAAAGTTATAGGTCTAACGGCTATCACAATAAAAAACTTAGACCACTTATGTTTATATTTTCAACCTTCGTGGTTAGTCATTGGCGTACTGAGCCGAGTGGGCGCTTCTGCTCAACGAGAACTATTCGTCCTGCATGCAGTTGGGCCTGCTCTCGATTTGTCTCGACTGCAAAGTGGACGGCCCGTGACCATCATCATATTTTCTTGTTGACTCTGTTCGCTGATTCGTTCTTTTCCCTTTTTCTCAGGCTCGCACATGATGAAAAGCGATGCGGAATCTTTCTTCACCCAATCTGCAATGCAAATTTCTGCTGCTGCTGCTGCTGCTGCTGCTGCTGCTGCTGCTGCTGTCAAACCTACCTACTCATACCTACGGAAAGCCGCTTCAATCCGGCGGAAGACCTCTTATTCTTCACGCAGTCTTTCAAGTACTCATTTCTCTCTTCATCACAGCGTCTCTGCAGCAAGCTTCGCCTCTTCCGCCCACTCCGCGCCGAGCCCATTCCGAAGCCCGCTCTCTCCCCTTCCCTTGGCCCTTCGGTGCCGTCTCTTGTCTATCTGTCGGTGTGCCCACGTAGGTAGTATCTGTGTTGTCTTCCTTTCTTTCTTTCTTTCTTTCTTTCTTTCTTTCTTTCTTTCTTTCTTTCTTTCTTTCTTTCTTTCTTTCTTTCTTTCTTTCTTTTTCGCTTTTAAACCCATTGTCCCCGCGTTTGTTCCCCTTTCCCGGCGCCTTTGCCGCCCTTTGCGCGGCCTGAGCTCCCCTTCCGCGCCCTCCTCCCTTCTCCGGGTCCCTCGGCCCTCACAGGCCGGCGGCAGGCACGCTTCGAGCATGCGCGGCGCGCGGCGGCGGCGGCGCGGCGAGGAGGCGCGCGCGGCGGANGCGGCGAGGAGGCGCGCGCGGCGCGCGGCGGCGCGGCGGCGGGCCCGGGCCCCGCGGCGCGCGAGCCCGGCGCGGGGAGCGCGGCCCCGCGCGCGGACGCGGCCGAGGAGGGGCCCGCGCCCGGAGCCGCGCCCGAAAACCCCGGAACGCCCGCTGCGGCAACGTCGCGCCCGCGCCCGCGCTCGCGCCCGTGCCCGCGAAGGGAGAGGGCGCAGGCGCCGGCGGCCGGCGCGGAGTCGCGGCCAGAGTCCCCGGACCAGCAGCAGCCGCCCGGGGCGGGCGCCCATGCAGACGCGCAGACGGGCATCTTTCCCGTGACGGCCGTCATTGATCCCTCTGCGGGATCGCCCGTGGCCACCCCGCTGCTCTTCCGTGGGCCCCTCGCCTTTACTGAAAAGACGTCCTGGCAGCAGCACCAGCACCAGCACCAGCAAAAATATCAACAACAACAGCAACAACAAATGATGCAGCAGCACCAGCACCAGCACCAGCAGCAGCAGCAGCAGCAGATGCAATCCGGAGAATCACCTCTGCAGGGCGATGCCGCCCAGAACGACGAAAGTGCCAAGGTGAGCAAGTCCAGCAATGTAAACGATTCAAGTGCTCGACAAGGCTACGCCGCAACGCCGTTAGGGGGCAAAGGAGGAATAGTTCGTGAGGCTCGCGCGCTTCCGGTGCTTGCAATATCGGCATCCAAGCCTGTGCAGACCTTCAATTCCCCAGAAACCCACTCCCGGAAGCGCAGACGAGCAGAAACACGACGCGATGATGATCGTGATGCGAACGCCCCCGACTATTCCCAGCCAAATCCCACGATGGGCTACACCCCCATGCGAGCTCCTGTCGGGACCTTGGAACCTCGCATGTTAAATTCCGAACAACAGCAAATGTTCATGCGACAGCAGCAGCAGCAGCAGCAACAACAACAACATTGTCACCTCAGCCCAGCAGGAATTCCCATGTTTGGAACGCCAGACCCACAGAACAGAAATGAACCTCTTCTCCTCTCGCCACCCATGCTGACCTTTGGTCCCATGGCGAGCCCCATTGCCCGCGAGTCCCCCTATGCCCACTTTAGACCTCAGCAACCGCAGCCACAGCAACAGCCGAGCATGGCGTCCCCAAGCCCGTCCCAACGAGCGCGACCGAGACGACGCGCACTGTCAACGCGCCAGCACAGCTCCGGAAGCAGTGGCGCTTCGCGCACGCCTTCAAGTGACACCCACCATGGTCAATATACGAGCCAACGCCGGCCGCGTAAATCACGCTCCAAACTCT
The DNA here is from genome assembly GCA_003116975.1 of Aurantiochytrium sp. KH105. Lineage (NCBI taxonomy): Eukaryota > Bigyra > Thraustochytrida > Thraustochytriidae > Aurantiochytrium > Aurantiochytrium sp. KH105. Next base: position 780,594 of record BGKB01000017.1, on the reverse strand, counting down.
TGGCCGTGCATCGCATGCCGTACAAGTTCAAATCACTTGAGCAAGCTCTCGGGGGCAGCGAGGTCTCCGCGACGGACGCCGCGAACTTGCAACGCACAATCGATGAGGCCTTTCACGAGGACATCGTCGACAAGGATCTCTATGGACGCGCCTTTGTAGCTGCCATACCAGCGCCTGGCAAGTACACTACAGACCCAACGCCTGGCGCGTCGAGCCTTGTGCAGCCTTTGTCGGCGCGCAAGTCGAGTCGCGAGCTGACGAGTGCCCACGATGAAGCCGCAGAGGCCCGCGCCCAGCGGGACATGTATTATGGACAAGGCCAGGTCTCTGCATCTCTTGAAGACGACGACGTCGACCAGGAGCGCCTCGACGCCGCCGCAACGACCGCAGCCCTTGTCTACGGCGACCGCGTCTCTCGAGTCGGCGACAGCTACGAGACGGTGACACTTGAGCTCGAGCGCCAACATTTTGACTTTATTTACGATCGGCAGCGCTTTGACCAGGTCTTTGAGCAGACCGTCCGGACTAGCGAGCTCGTCGTTGACTCGGCGGGCTGCGCGTACAAGGTCCCCTCCGAGACATTGCGAAAACGATTTTTCGCGCGCAAATGGAACGACGGCCACGAGGAGCTTGGCGCCGTCTACAATATCATTGTCGTGCGCGCGCACGACGCCCTCTTGCAACCAGATCGCGGAAACGCCATCGGCGAGCCCAAGTCCGAGGAGAAGCCCATGATCCTCATGTGTGTTGATGACATTTTGCTCTTGGGTATCGAGTACTTCAAGTTCATGAGCTTCACTGAGTGCTTTAGTCTCCGGACGTTCATGACTGCCATGCAGTCATGGCAAAATACTTTCCGGCTTGGAGACATTACCCTCCTTTACGAGCATGCCTCGACCGCAGGTTCATCGGCGTCCTCCTCGAGCACTTCAGCCGCCCCTGAGGCGGAGTCTTCTTCGTCTTCTTTGTCATTACCATCGTCGTCGTCGTCGTCGTCTTCAGCGTTGTCGCGAAAGCGTCGACGTGTAAAACCCCGCTGGTCTATGCGTGTGGACCGCGATGCCTCCTCGGTGTGGCGTGCGTCTCAAGAGGCCTCGGGATCCTTGCCACCTTTACCTGGAGAGCTTACGCAAATGCATTTCTTTCGCACCAGTAAGCGTACCTTTGGCCGAGTTCCTGCCATTCTGATTTTCTTTCGCCATTTGTACTACACCATTGCGCGCATCGGGGCAATTCGCGGCTTCGCGCCATCCACAAGCTCGCGCCAGCAGGAGAGCAAGCAGCGGGCGCGGGTCGCAAGACGCAAGACGCCCTGAGACACCTCTTGCCAACACATTCTTATGGAATGGCTAACCCGTTCCCAGCATCTGCGTACGGGCCTTTGCAACAACATCCAAAAGGCCATGCGCTACTTCCTACATATTTGACATCCTGTACTAACCTAACCTAACCCTTTATGTTTCTACGTCCAACCCCTATGAGCATTCGAGTTTTGGATACCATTGCACGTCTCAGATTTTCTTCAATTACATACAGCGTCGTCAAGTTGTATGCCCTTGCTTGCTATTCTTTTATTTTCCGGTCCTCCTGCTTCCGCATGCGAGCTGCTGACAAAAAAAAAAAAAAAAGGATGACTTTTTTCGATTTCGTGCACGATAAATCTCAACGGACCTTTCCAATCGAGAGCTTTCACGGATGACCTCCATGTATACGAAGTAGGCCTTTCAATAGGTAAAGTAAAAGATTCCCCCTGTGCAAGGTAAGGAATTAGCACGACCAAGAAGAACGGGGCAGACAAACCCCACGTAGAAAATTAAGCGGGGTCCGAGCGCCCAGGTGAGGCCGCTCGAACCCCGGACCGCTACTGCAGTGGCAACCGGATCAGAGGACAAGGAAAACTATCTACAGCAGTAGATACTGCACCAGCAGTAGAACCAGCTGCAAGAGCGCCATCATGAGTCGTGCCAGCCTCAAGAGTCAGCATTTGCTGCTCCCGCGCGGCCTTCTCCTGGACGCGGATGGCGACCCGATCCCCGAAGCAGAGGCCGCCATCCACGCAGAGCGCACCTTACGATCATCGCCATACACATCGCCAGCGCGAACGCCCATGTACAAACGCCTTCGCAAGGAACGCGATGCTGCGCAACGCAGCAAACGCGACCCCGCAATTCGCGCGCGGAAAAGGGTCGGCCACCTAGTGCAAGAAATGATGAAGATTGGCAACGACCTCAAGGACTTTCGCGTCGCCGCAGAGGCCGACCCGCGTACGCAGCAAGCGCAACGAAAACGCATGCTTTCCGGCGGGATACCCCAATTTGTCGCTCCTGGCAAGACTGCCAAACGACAAAGACCTCGGGAAATGCCCGAAAGGTTACGCGCGAAAAGAGACAGACTTGCAGCAGTGAGTGCCACAGACTTGCTCGTGGAATGGCGAAAGCACGATAACGAAAATGGTGGCTCGCCTCTCGACTCACGCGAGACGCCACGCGATCATCCCTGCAAATCCGATCAAAGCACAGAGCGTATCGTACAGAGTGCGCTGGAAACCTCGACGTCGCTTCCCGGCGTGCAGAGTGTTCGCGAGCTTCCGAGTCGTCGTGAGATTGTCGCTGCGTGTGGACACGCCCCGAAATTCTATGGCGTGAAGCGTCATCCGCCACCCGGCCGCTTACCCTCATGTTTTGCAACATCAGAGGGCAAAGAGACCTTCAAAGTTGTACCGAAGACAGATTGGCGCGATGCGCCAGAAGAAACCGTCTTGCAAAAGGCCTATGCCTATATGCTCGACAATATTGCCATCTCGGAAGAAATCGACCTTGCGGTGACGGCCTCAGAGGAGATGCAGGCAAATCTTGAGGATTACTTTGACGCCAACATTGGCCGTGGCTACTGGCAAGACGAGGTCACCTCAATCGTCGCCGAGCCACTGGGCATGGAAGCTTATTGCGCGCAACGGGGTGCCCAGGAGGTCGCTGCCCCAAGCGCTGCCGCATTCGCGCCCGAGCTCGTGCAGGAAGAGCCTTCGCACGAGACCAAGCCGAAAGTGTTTGCGCGGGTGGATCCTAGGGCTCTTAAGTCGGCCTCGCCGCCGCGACAAGCAAGTCCTGGTCAGCCCGCTCCACCTTATTACGTCCACGAAGGCGATCACGCTATTCTCGCGCTCAATCTTCCCGCAAGTCGAGAAGGTGAGGTCTTCCGCTTTTCGCGAGAGGCCGCCGAGGCCGCCACGCTGATCCAAAGACAATGGCGACGCGTTCTTGGCAAAAGCCACCGCGCAGCCACAATTTTGCAGAAACGTGCACGTGGCATGGCCGGCAGAAGGCGAGTTGAGATGTTTCGCCGTGAAAAAGTGGCATATCTTGTCGTGATTCAGGCACAGGTTCGGGCTTGGCTTGGACGGCGCATTCTTGATTTCCTGCGCATGGCCAAAAGCTACAACATGTCGCTTGCACAGCTCCACGAGTGGGAGCTTGTTCGAATTCCTGGCAATGTCAAGATCTCGCTCGCGCGACAGCGTGCCGAAGACGCGCGCTTACGCCGCGATCGCGAGGTTGGAAAACGCTTTGCCAATATTCAATCCCGCGTGCGGAGCTCTATCGCGCACAAACATGTCGCCAAGCTTCGGTATCTACGCAAGCACCAGGAACTTGTCGCTCGGCACCTGCAGCGAATTTTCCGAGGCAACAAGACTCGGCATGACCTCGAGGCAATGCGGCGCGCCGTCCGCATCGGCATTGCAGGCATTCAGGCGCGCTTTCGCGGCAACGTCCAGCGACGCCGCTATCAAGAGTTGCTATCGCTTCGAGAGCGCAAGGCTCACGAGATCCAGCGCATATACCGAGGTCACTGTGGGCGTCTCGCGGCTGCTCACAAGCGCCTCGAACGAGCGAGCGCAACGAAGATGTGCGCCCTTGCACGCGGCGCCAAAGCACGCCGCTTTGTGAGACGCTGGAAGGCTTCGCGCGTCGAAGCCGAGCGTCGCAGACTTGGCCTTGAGAATATGCAGCTTCGCAAGACAACCTTGGAGGTTGTCGGCGAGACCAAGGCCTATCTGAAAACAAAAGAGGGGAAGCGCGAGTTTCGAGCGCAGATTCAACGAGCCAAAGCGTCACGAATCGCTCGAAAAGAAGCCCGAACGAGAATGACACCAGAGGAGCTACGCCGCAGTCTCGCTGAGGAGGCCTTTGAGCTATTTGACTTGGATGGGTCTGGGGAAATTGATGAAGCAGAGTTCAGAAGAGCTGTCGCTGAGCTCTGTCTGCCGCTGACAAAGTCTCAGATTCGCATTGCCTTGGAAGCTATGGACGAAAATGGTGACGGCGTCGTGACGCTCCAGGAGTTCATTCGCTGGCATGGTGAGGGGGAGAGCAGCGCGCCAAAGAGGCACCAAAAAAAGAACAAGAACAAGAACAAGAAAAAGGACGAGGAGAAGAAGCAAGGCGGAAAGATGCAACATGGAGTCACGAGACGAAAGAGCAGACCCTTTGGCAAAACGATTTTAGACGATGGTGATGGCGTCGACGACGACGATGAGAGTGACGACGATGACGATTTTGAGGACAACGTGGGCGTCAAAGCACCCAAGGGAGCGGGTCATTTTGCCTGGGCAAAGGCGGCGAACCAAATGAATGCTACTGTGACAGCAGCCATCAAGCTCAAGCTCAAGACAACCAAGGCTATGCGAGACCTCTCCGGCTACACTGACCGCCGAGCGGCCTCTCGTAGTATTTACGCTGCACGGGCAGAAGCTGCGCGCACTGAAGCTCGTGCCAAATTTCGAGCGTCACACCCTGCAGACGAGTGGTATCATAAGTATTGGCTTGGCAGAAACGGTTCCAGCTAAATGTGTCAGTAGTTTTTGTTTTTAGAAGACCGTCTGACTGAGACGGTCAAAAAAATGTTTTGATACGATACGAACTTGGCCTACTACGCAGAACCTTCTGCACATACACCTGCGTCCTTGTCATTGCCGTCACTGACCTGCTCCGCTTGCTTGGATTCTTCATCTTCTTGGACACATTCCTTTTCATTCGTTGGAGAAAGTCTTGCGCTCTCCTCGCCGTCTGCGAAATCTTCGTTCATCCCACTTTCCTTGCAATCTCGCTGATGATCTGCTCCATCGTCTTTCGATTTCTCTTCTTCATCTTTCTCGTTCTGAGGTCCTGTTTTCGCTACATTTGCGTCAAGAGTCGATTCTTCGATATCGTTCGCCATCTCGACGTTGGTTTGCTCTTCGTCCTCCTTTTCTCCTTCCGTACCCGCCTCTTCGCTCTTGCTTTCCGTCGGTGCAGAGCCAGAGTCAGCGGCATGCTTCTCCTCGATGTTATCATTTCCATCGTTGCCGTCGTCGTTGTTGTTGTCGTCGTCGTCGTAATTGTGCTCCTCTGGTACAAGATTTTCGACGATGTCAGCATGCTTTTCCTCGTCGGAACTCGGTGACTTCTCCTCATCCTGCGTTGTGTCGCCAGTGCTCCTCGTTGAATTTTCTCTGGCACTACGAGGCTTTTCAGTTTGATCCTGACTTTTCTCTTCTTGGTCGCCTTGATCTTCGCTTTCTGCTGGTTTCTCTGCGTATTTGCTCTCTCGTTCTGGATCCTCCATCGTGTCGTCGCCCACTTTGCCTTCTCGAGCATCACCAAACTCACGCTCGTCATCGTCAGCACCTTTCTCTTCTACTGCCTCATCGTTCACGTCTTCTTGCATCGGAATAGAGCTCTTGTTCGCAGCCTCTGCCGCGGCCGCGGCTTCGTTCTCAAGAATTTCAAGAGCAGATTCGTCGCGAGGCGTGATCAGATCATGAACACTTGCGAGCTCTGCGCGAGCACTGGCAATATTTTCACTAAGACCAGCATCACCCATCTCTGTAATTCCTCTTTGGAGGCTCGGGGCACGGCTTGTGTTTCTACTCGATGCTCCCACGGGACTTTCAGGCTCCTCAGCCTCTCCACTCTTTTCCTCATCTTCCGGGTCTTGATGCGTCTCGCTGACGTCACATTCTTGATCATCTTCCACCATAAGAGAGTGATGACTCGAGCGAAAAGCATCATCGCTGATCTTGCTTTCTCCATCGTGCTGTTCACCTGCTTGCGACTCCTCTTGCAAACGTCTCTCTTCCTCTTTGTCACGTTGCATTTGGAGCTCGAGTTGTTGTTCTTGGAAGTCCACATGAAGATTAAACTCCGAGCTGGCCGCTGGGTCAGGCTTAAGGCCAGCGGACACGTCTCCATAGGCCTTTTGGATGTCGCTCCAGCGCCGCTCTTCTCGCTGCTGAAGGCGCGGGCTTCTCTTGGCAGTCTTTGCAGTCTTTTTGGGCGCCACACGACGCGAGGGTCTTGCTGCCGGACCTCGACGTGCTCTGGCGCTTTCGGCCGCCTGGCGAGCGGCAAGATATGAGTTACGAAGCGTGACTGTGATACCATGATCCGTGCCAAGATGGGTTTCACTAATGTCGACCCCCTTGCGGTACGAGTCGATGGCCATCTCAAAGCGCTTCAGAAACTCTTGCTCGACGCCAATATTATGGTATGCGATTGCCAGCACAGCGATGCGGTCTGTGCTCGCCAGCGCAGCGCTGCTGGAGGATTTGGCCGAGGCCGACAAGGCGCCCGGAAAGAGTTCTTCCTGCAACTGAATTAACGCCGCTTGTGCATGCTCGAGCGCTCCCGCGTGACGCCCAAGCTGCGAGAGCACCGCGCAGAGATTCAAGTGGGTATCGGCGCGATTGGTCACATTTTCCAGACGAGATTCCACTTTCAGTGCCTTTTGCAGATATTGGAGCGCAGCATGGAGCTTACCAGTGCGACGAAAGTAGCACGCCAGGTTATTGTACGTGACGGCACGTCCGTGTTCGTCTCGCTCAGTCAAGATCTCGGCTTTCTTGAGCAGCTCAAGAACCATGGAAAACTCCTCCTGCTGCAGGTACGTCATGGCCAAAAGGTTGCACATTTGGCCGACGGTCTTGCATGCTGCCCAGACTTCGTCGCTTGAAGGGCCGAAAAAGTGTTGTCGTAGTACAAGACCCCTTTCCATGCACTCGAGCGCCTCGAGGTATTTGCCCTGCTGCTGAAGCCTTGTGCTCGTTTCATCGATGCGGTGCAAGGCTAGGAGCTCCGCGTTGGCTTCGGCTCCACGCTCCTGGGTCTCCATCGTTGCAACTGTGTCTTCTTCGTGAGTTGTAGAGCACGTCTGTGCGCGCGCACGCGTGCACGCAGGACAGGTCGCCTCGTGAGTTTTTATGCCTGCCTTGCGGTCGCTATTGGCCTCTTGTCTCGCCCACTTGGCTTGGTTCGTACATAGGTAGTAGCATCCTGAATGCTTGCCGGAACTCTACGCAAGGTGACTCACAGTCAAAAAAAAGCTGCCGAGAGACTCGAAAGAACTTCAGAATAATACTTGAATTATACTATACTTTGAGAAAAAAAATTGTTATCAACGGACATTTCGTCTCATCATAATGCAATCAACCCGTCCAAATCGAACTGAGTTTATCTTTCAGCTCTTTCCTTCAGCGTCCGTCGCGCAGATCTGCCTTCCCTTTTGACAAATTTACGTAGGCCTTCTCCAACCCACTCGCTGCCATAATAGCTCGTCAAATCATCCAGATCTGGTCAACACAACCTGCAATCTTTCAATAAAATAATATCAACTCTCTGCGACTCACTGTCAGAAAAGAAGGAAGGAATGAAAAGAGAGCGAAAAAAATGGGAGCGATTGAGCCCTATGCAGACAGAGTTAAGCTTCTCGCATGCGTCGGTGACGACGACGACGACGACGACGACAACAACAACAACCAATACAGCAACAACAACAACAACAAAAGCAGCAACACAAATCAAAAAATTAGAAAGAGCAAAACATACGAACAAAATTAACACTAGAGATGGCTACCTGAACTTGTGACGCATGCGGCGCTCCTCCTTGAGAATATGGTCTAGTTTTGTATGATGCGAGTTGCGCCTATTTGTAGCAGCATTATTAACCACCCTTGGCAATTTGCCGACGGCAGCCGCTCCTCGACCCCTTCGGGGACCTCCTGCACCAGCCCCAGCGCCACCAGCAGCTCTTGTATACCTTCCTTGTTTTGACGAGCTGTATGAGGGCGCGTCAAGAGACTCCGTTGATGTGCTTGAAAGACTGTCGATCTCGCTATCCACGTCTGGAAGACCACCGAAGACAACGGTATCAGGCTCAAGAGTACTTCGGTCCGGAAAAATGTCGTCGCCGGCGAGAATAGGTCGCTCCACTGCATCAGGCCGTTCACTGGCATGCATTGTGGTTACTTCATCGGTAAATGGGTGTGAGTCTCCCTTTTCGTTGTTCCCGCCGCTTGCAGGACTAAAGTACGCGTGAGGCTCATCAAAATTGTCCGCATGATAGTGTCGTGGCTTTGCCTTGGACTTGATGGCCGCCTTGGATTTTGCTTGTGGAGCGCCTCCTCGTGGGCTATGGCCAAAGGCCAGGGGTGATCCACTTTTGACAGCGCAAGACCCGTGCTCAGCATTTCTATTTTTCTTTCCAACCTGCGGCAATGCAGGAGACCGCTTGCTTTTGGTGTGCGCTTTGGAATGCGTTTTGGGAGAGGGCACGAGAGACCGGCGCTCGACGCGAACCCTCTTTCTAGCTTTTGCATCTCGTTGTTTCGACAACGAATCATGTAAAGAGGAAGTAGACAGGAATGATGACGACTCGGCGGAAGACAATGAATCCGAGTCAGAATTAGATTCAGAGTCGCTGGGCAAGCCGCCAAAGATGTAGCCTCCCATAATGTTTGACTTGGAAGGGAAGACGTCGAGCGCCTTGACCATGGCAGGGCGGTCGACGGCCTCCGGCCTTGCTCCCGGAGCCGCCGACTTGCTCCCGCTCGTTGTATTCATTGCGCCCTCGACACCCGCAGCATCCGTTGAAAAAGCATCCTGACACGCCGCTGCAATTTTTTCGGCGTCGTCGTGCGCATCATTAAGATCAATATCATCGTCGTCGCCTTCATCAACAAGAATTTCCTGCAGGGCCTTTTCGAGGTCTTCAATCGAGGATGCGTCTGAATCGTGCGAGAGAGGCTCTGGGACGCCCTGTCTAGGCTCTGGCGCGGCGCGCGAGGGTCCAGCAAGGTTTACCTTAATATCGTAGCCAGTGTCGATCTTATAGAGACCACGTTTGGGAGCAATGTTGGCGTGTTGTGGTTTTGCAGTCAATTTGTTTGTCTGCGCGGTGGTCACTGTGTGCGCAGCAACAACACGCTCTACAATGTCAGCCAGGACGAATTCAATGGTATGCCGCACCCTAATATCATCTTCCTGCGCGGGAAGGACGATGCTCAGCTGCGTGGCGGCGTCAGTGTCAGAATCGCAAGCGCTACGCGCGGAGAATGTAGAGTCTGTGATTGCTAGAATTTCGTCGATTTCGTCTGAATGTGTCGAGGATGTAGGCGTAAGTGGCAAGGATCTCTGGAGAGGACTCGTGGTGAGATCAAGACTCCCCGAGCCTGCGGACTCGAGAGTCCTGACCTCGGACAGCTCCGAGAGCGTTCGCCCACGTCCAGAGGCGAGATCGCACTCCATGGCGGCCGTGGCAGCCACGCTAACCGCGCGCGCCCCGCGCCCCCGCCACGCTCGCCACGCCAGTCGGCGTGCGTTTTTGCGCGCGACGCTTTCGATCATACACCACGACCACGCAAGACGGGGAACTCGCCAAGCAGTGCACACACACACACCACATGCGACCCGCCAATCCGCGACAGTTCTTTTTGACGGATAAATTGATCCGTTACGGATCTTAAAAGGCGCCTGCGCCCCTGAGCCGCCTTCTAGCCTGACGCCTTCTACATAATCCCTTCCGAGTCCACCGGTTGTCTTCCGCCATTCTGGAGCTTCTGGAAAGCTCACTTGTTGTATTGATCGCTGTCAATCATGTAGCCGGGTAGCCTTCTCTTTGTCTGTCCACCGTCACGCAGTATTCGGAGACAAGTGATTCACGCACGTGTGGCCCCTTCCAAAAAAAAAAGGGGGTTGTGTCATTACTTTTTTAACCGCCAGGTACTAGCTTGCTACAACGAATGCCCAGCGAGCGAGGGATTCATTCCTCGTCGTGCACGATTGCAGTTGCGTCAATGAGGAGGTCTGCGAGGTTGGCCGTGCCTTCGAGCTCGAGGTTGTTCTCGTTGGCAAGATGGAGAAGACTGATAAAGTAAAACGGCACTGTGACTTGGGCGTTGTCAATCTTGGGAGCGAGGTGCTTGATAGAATCGGCGAAAGAGATTTGCTCGTCGGCGCGGGTCTCGTGACGATCTTCAATTTCTGACCAGATGGTTTCCTTGAGCTTTTTCACGTCGATCCGCTTCGCCTTGCGTGCGTAGTCAACATGAATTTTTTCCAGCACGTGCGCCGGCTGTACAAAGTCGTCGTCCTCGTCATCATCGTCGAAACCGGCAGGCCCTCCAGGAGCATCATCATGATAGTCGTCCTGTTCATTGCCAAAGTTGTCAAAGTACCCAGCATCTCCGTGATCGTCATCGTTGGCAAAAGAAGACGCTGCGTCGGCAGGCGATCCCAAGCCTTGGCCGGAAGACCGCCTGCGTCCATTCGCGCCCCGACGCAAGACCTCGGAAATGACGACCGGTTTGAGGAAGAGCTTGCAAAGGTCTTGCACAGTGTAGTGCAGATCTTGTGGAAGGTCGCTGGGTCGAGCGGCTTGCTGAGTCTTTTTCGAAAGACTAATGCTCGCGAGGCGCGTGGCTTGCTCCGGGGGCAAGACCGCCTCTTCGCTTTGATTTTCTTCTGCATCATCTTGAGCGGAAAAATCGATGAAAAATGCCTTTTTCGAAGAGCGAGGTGCACGCGATCGCGCCCCTTGCGGAGCGTCGCGTTTCCGGCCAAGACGCCAGTGCGAGGGTCCTGCCCAGTTTGCGTTCTGGGACGGCCCAGTCGAGGCTGTCTTGAAAAAGCTGTAGGCGTCGAACTGCGTGAAATCGATTTCATCGTGCAGGGCGCGAGGCACATTGCGGCCGTGTTCATTGACGCGGCTTGCATGACCTGCAACAGCTGCGTCGGGCCCCGTCTCGCTCCCAATTTCGCTGTCAGCCCCGTCGAACTCGTCAGGCATGGCATCGTCTCCCATCATCCACTCGTTGTCGTAGACGAAGCCGTCGTCCTCGTCGTCGAGATCGTCAGGGTTGGCGCCACGAACTTCGTCTACCTGTGATCCGGATGAGGACGGTTCCGTGGAAGCGGCATTTCCCTCTCCGTTTTCGCTGCCGGCAAGGTCGATCGGGCCCTCATTGGCGCCTTCATCAGCCTGCGCAGCGTGCAGATTCCGGTGAAGTAACTCAAGCGAAGGGCAGACGGGCGCCGTGTTGGCCGGGTTCATGGCGATGTCTAGGTCAATCAAGTCGTCCTCCTTCTGGGTGGCCTCATCGTCCTCGGGGCCACTCGTGCGATCAAGTTCTGCCTCGTCGTCATTGCTTTTGTCATTGTCGTTGTCTTCGTTGTTGACGTTGCTGGCGTTGGCTGGGTTTTGGTTGTCAAAGGCAACCGTCTCGCTCGTGTCGAAAATGACGCGAGGTCCTCCATGTACGCGAAGGTGATTGAGGAGGAGGCCGTGGGCGCCCCCTGCGTCAAAGGTCTTGGACATTTTGCGAAAGAGCGGGTCGACCTCGTACTCGCGCTCGACAGAGCCCTTGAAGGTGATGTTGGAGAGGTTGGACTCAAGGAAGGTGGACACGCCGCCGCCGCTGCCGCTGCCGTTGGCCTTGCGACGCGTCTCGCGGCTCTCCTCGGCGTCGTTGGCGGTTCCCACGCGCGTGCGATTGACGTTTTCGAGCATTTTGAAGGTGTCCTGATGCGTGGAGTCAACGCGTTTCTCGTAGATTTGCACCGAGGCCTGGAGCGTGCGGCTTGCCGTCTGGAAGGACCCTTGGTGCTGGTCCAGGACGTCGTCGATGTGGTCGATGAGGTCGAGGCTCCACGAGTTCTTGAGGTTGACCTTGTTCGTCGAGCACATGGTCATGACGGAGCTGAAGTCATAGTTGACGCCGGGGCGCTTTCCCTTTTTCGCCGAGTTCACGCCCGCGCGCGCCAGCGACTTGCGCCTTTCCCTGCGTTCTTTGACGTCGTCGTTATTGGACACGTCCACCAGAACCGCGGCGCCTGCGCCCAGGCTCTTGCGTCTCTGCCTGCCCATCTTTCTTTCTGAGCCCGCTCGCTCCTCGCTCGGGCCCACACCGGGCCTTCTTCGTCTGCGCGGCGCCGCGCTGCTCCTCTCGCGCCTCCTGCCCCGCGCCCGCCGTCGCTGTCTGCCTGTCTTGTCCTGTCTTTCTTTCTGTATATATATACGCCGCGCCCGAGTCCCGGTCCCTCCCTCCCTCCCTCCCTCCCTGCCCCGGCGGTTGCCTGCGCAACCCATTTCCCCCTTCCCCGCAACCCCTTTTCCCCCCCGCCGCGCGTCTGGAACCCCCGGCACCTCTGCCCCCGCCCCCTCCTGCGGTCTGCACCCAGCAGCAGGCCTGCGGCGCCGCGGGGTGGGGACTGCGCCCCGCGCGCGCGGCGGCGGAGGCGCAAGGGGGCGCGCCGAGGGCGGCGGCGGGCCGGGCGAGGACAGGCGGGGAGGAGAGGCGGGCAGAGGCAGGAGGCGGCAGGGCGGGCGGCAGCGCGCGGCGCAGCAGCGCGCGGCGCAGACTCGCTTCCTTCGCTGCAGGCAGCCAGGACGAGAGAGCAGGTGCGTGCGCGGCGGGGCGCGGGCGGGGCGCGGGCGGGGCGCGGGCGCGAGGGCGGGCGCGAGGGCGGGCGGGCGCGAGGGCGGGCGGGCGGGCGCGAGCGCGCGGAGGGCGGCGGCATGCGTGTGGCTGCCGCGGCCCGCCCGCGCGGGATGGCGCAGGAAGGGATGAATGAAGGGATGAATGAAGGGAGACGACGACGACGACGCCGCGGCCGCTCGCGCAGGGGAGCGCGGGGCCGGCGGCCGCGCGCAGGCCGGGGCCCGAGGCCGGAGCGAGGGGCGGAGCAGCGCCGCGCGGCGCGGCCGGAGTCCCCGAGGCGCGCGCGCTGGCGGGGCTTTTGGCTGGCGTGCTGAGCTGAGCTGTGCTGTGCTGTGCTATGCAGTGCTTGCTTGCTTGCTTGCTTATGCTTCGGCCGTGCTGTGGCTGGCGTTGGCTCGCTCTGCGTGTATACGCCTTTGCAAAGCGCCTGCACTGCGCCTTTCGCGGCCGGACGGGAACAGAACAGAGGAAGGGAGGGAGGAGAGATGAGACGAGACGAGACGAGAAGAAAAGAGAAAGAGAAGAGGGCCACCGGAGGATCACAAGGATAATGAGGACTGACCCCATCGATGTGGCACCATTTTTTATTTGCTGCTTTGATACTTTTTGATCTCCCGTCTTTTGATGTACACAGGGTTTTCGCGGATCCGCGTCTCCACACGCTCCGTCCCGTCCCGTCCCGTCGTCCCGTCTAGACAAAAATGATGTCGCTCCGTGCCGGCAGCGTCGCCCGCGTGGCGGCCCTGCGCAACGTGGCTGCTGGCCAGATGCGCATGAGCAGCACCAAGGTCGTCGATGACCTCGGCTCGACGGACAAGAACTTCGAGAACGCCGTCCCCAAGTCCGGTGATGCCGACCGCCGCGAGTTCACCTACCTTGCCCTCGGTGGTGCCCGCTTCATGTACGCCTCGGCTGTCCGTCTTGCGCTCATCAAGTTCGTCAGCACCATGAGCGCCTCCGCAGATGTCATGGCTCTTGCCTCGCTCGAGGTCGAGCTCGGCAAGATCCCCGAGGGCTCCAGCACCGTCGTCAAGTGGCGCGGTAAGCCCGTCTTCATCCGCAACCGCACCGCCGCCGAGATCAAGGAGGCCGAGAGCGTCAACATCAGCGAGCTCCGAGACCCAGAATCCGACGCTGACCGTGTCATTGACCCCAAGTGGCTCGTCACCCTCGGTATCTGCACTCACCTTGGCTGCGTCCCCATCAGCAACGCCGGCGACTACCACGGCTGGTTCTGCCCCTGCCACGGTAGCCACTACGATGTGAGCGGCCGCATCCGTAAGGGTCCTGCCCCGCTCAACCTCGAGGTGCCCCCTTACAAGTTCATTGAGGACGGCGCCAAGGTCCTCGTCGGTTAGACAGATGTCCTCTTTTGTCTGTTCCCACCGTTGCTCGTTTCCGAGCCGACCAGCTGTCCGCGGGTCGCGCTTTCCGAGAACTTTTGTCTGTCGAGGGGCAACTGCGTTGTGAATCCTGAACGCTGGAATTAAAGAGGCCTACACATCCACACAAGACCTTCAGCCGTCCACGACTTGAGCGCAAGGCCCTAACAACAAACAGCAACACCAGCAACACCAAAAACAACAACAAGAAGATAAAGATGAAGTTGCAGATGATGACAATGATGATGCTTTTGCTCTCCCCTCTTTTTAGATCGAAAATCATTTGGCTCTAAAACTTGGCAATCAACTACAAGCAGACAAAGCAGAACAAAAGCATAATCAAAAGAAAATAGAAACAAGAGAAATCGTTGCAGCCCAAACAATCTACCAGCGGCGTTCACCGTCAAACTTCAAAGAAGGGAGGCAATTGTATTCTTTTGACGCCAGATCTGCGAGTCACAGCATTGCGCAGAAACCTAAACGAAGGCCTCAGACCCAAGAGAAGCACTATGTGCGTGAACTTGTCAACGAGATCAAAGCCGGACATTTGACCTCTTTCTCTCTCTCTCTCTCTCTCTCTCTTTACAGAAATTGCGAAAAAAGGAAAGAAAGAGAAAGATAGAAAGAGCCTCCTTTCTTTTTCTTTTGCTTTTCTAACATCGTCTTCCTCTATAGTTCGTTAACCCTCGTACTCGGCGAGCTGGTCCTTGAGCTCTTGGTTGCTTTTGGCGAGCTGCTCGATAATTTTTTTCAGCTCGGCATTGTCTTCTTGAAGCTCTGTGTTCTCTTGCCGCAAGGCTTCAACATCGACGCCATGTGGAGCTCCAAAGTACCGTTTAATGTATTCGATTGCGTTTGGTGGCCTCTCAGGCTCCTCGTACAAGCCCACCAAGACTACGTTTCTCCTCGTGAATGCCGCCTTGTTAGTTTCTTTCAAGCTTTCTTCTCTCACCGCGACATCCGGAAAAGACCACGTACCTTTGGTAATACCTTCTACTACGCCTGCCTTCTCCAAGTACTTGCGGTACTCCTCCTTCTTTTCCTCGGGCGTCTGTGTCCCCGCGCACGCGCACGCATCAGCAAAATGTCTCGTCGGGTTTCTCACTGACGTTTTGCAAAAGTCTTGCTCACGCCATCGTCAACGTACTGCATATCGCCTGGTTCCTGGCGCCGGGTTGCTCGCCATTGTCCAAGCACTCTTGCGCTCGTACCTTCGTACAGCTCGTGCGGCTTGCGCGCTCGTGTGCTCGAGCGAGCTCCCTGCCCGACCGCCCCGTTCTTACGTTTGCGCGCTCGAAGGTGGTCTGGGCTGCCTTGCCTTGCTTTCCTCAGTCTTCGCCGGGCCCTGAACGGTCAAATCGTCATCTCTCGTATCAATGTGGGGGCCGAGATGCGGCTTCTCGCGCGAGATGGATACATGCATGCATAAACGTGGGAGGAAAGAGAGGAGGGAAAGGGAGAAGGCGAGTCTGTTGCGAACAACACGAAAAGAAAGAGGAGGACTCGTTCTTCGTCTCTTCTTGCGTTGAAAAAAAATCCTGAAAACCATCAGCAACGAAAGCGAACGAACAACGCAAGACAGACGATATTTCGCTCGCAAGGATTTCCTTTTGTGTATCGTTAGACAAGGTAGATAATGGTGACGTTTT
Source organism: Aurantiochytrium sp. KH105 (assembly GCA_003116975.1). NCBI lineage: Eukaryota > Bigyra > Thraustochytrida > Thraustochytriidae > Aurantiochytrium > Aurantiochytrium sp. KH105. Next base: position 764,815 of record BGKB01000017.1, on the reverse strand, counting down.
GGCTTTAGAAAGAAGAAAAATATCCTAGACCCAGACTAGTCCTTGGGGTAGATACGCGCAGTGATGCTCATAGCCATGAGCTCCTGAAAGAGGAGCTTGCAAGCATAAGGGAGCTGGATGCGAGCGAACTTTGTGGTGTTGTCGCCACAGTTGGGATTGCGGCAATGAAAGGTCATGCGCTCAAGGTTAGCCTCAGCCGTGAGACCGCAAAGGCTGCAGACATGGATGGCGTAGGGATCCGAGTTGACAAAGAGGCGATCGCGCAAAAAGTTGGCAGCACCATGGGAAATGAGGCAATCACGCTCCATCTCACCGAAACGAAGACCACCCTCGCGCGCGCGGCCTTCCATGGGCTGACGCGTAAGCATCGTCACGGGCCCGCGCGCGCGACTGTGGATCTTGTGGGCAACCATGTGCTTGAGACGCTGGTAGTACGTGGGGCCCAAGAAAATTTGAGCCTTCATGCGGCGGCCCGTGTGCCCGTTGAACATGACCTCGTTGCCGCGACGCTGGTAGCCGATCTTGTGCAGCGCATCAGAAATGGCCGAAAGGGTGACCTCCTCAATAAAGGGCGTGCCGTCACCCTCATCTCCAGTCAAGGCCGCCACCTTACTCAGCAGACACTCCATGAGATGGGCAATCGTCATGCGGCTGGGAATAGCGTGCGGGTTGACGATAATGTCGGGATTCACACCATCCTGCGTAAACGGCATGTCATGCGCACCGTAGGTCATACCGCAGGTACCCTTTTGGCCGTGACGGGAAGCAAACTTGTCGCCAATTTGCGGCACCATGACAGTACGGTACTTGACCTTGACGAACTTGAATCCCTCGGCGTTAGTCGTCACCATGACCTTGTCAATGATGCCCGACTCGGACGCCTTGAGCGCAAACGAACCGTCCTTCTTCGTGTGGTGCGTGACACCCTGGGTGCCCGCAGCACCGACGGGAATCGTCTTGCCAACAACAATGTCCTCGCCCGTGACGCGCTCACCCATGCGCACGAGACCATCGTCGTCGAGTTTGCCGTAATTGCCATGCTTGAGACCCATGCAGGTCTCGCGCGTCGGCTTTTCAATAAGCTCCATGAGGCCCGTCTGTTTGTCTTCGTTCTCGCTCTCCGAGTACGAGCGGTAGTACACGGACCGGAAAAAGCCGCGATCGATCGAGTCCTGGTTCATGACCAGCGAATCCTCCTGGTTGTAGCCCGTGTACGTGGAAATCGCCACGGTGGCGTTGATGCCGGCAGGGAGCTCACGAAAGTGCATGTGTTTCATGGCGCGCGTCGTCACAAGCGGCTTTTGCGGGTAGTAAAGGACGTGCGCCAGCGTGTCCATGCGTTGACTAAAGTTGGACGTGTAAATGCCCATGGCCTGCTTACCCATGGCGCTCTGGTAAGTGTTACGCGGACTCTGGTTGTGATCCGGAAAGGGAATAATCGAGGCACAAATGCCAAGAATGACCGACGGATGAATTTCCATGTGCGTGTAGGTGCGCGAGTACGAGTTGCTCCGTGAGAGCGAGCCGGGATCCATGGCAATCATGACCGTTTCCTCTTCCTCGACATCGACGTACTCGACGAGGCCCTCCTCGAGCAAGTTATTCCAGCCATACGTCGGGCCGGTGATCTGGCTCGAAACGTCGCTTGCAGTGTCCGAATGGTCCTCATCGCCCCCCGGATTCGCAGCAGATGCAGCAGCAGAGGCCTGAAGACGATCAATGTGTTCCTTGCGGATCTTGGTACGTTGATTGTTGTCGACAATAAAAAGAGGACGGCAGCAGCGACCTGAGTCCGTGTGAATGCGCAGCTCCTTGGCATAGATGTCACGCACAATCGACACCTCAGAGTCAATGGTCACCTTGCGACGGAGCTGCAGCAAGGTGCCCATGAGCATGTCCGGATCACGGGAAATGCCGACCCAGCTGCCGTTGACAAAGACCTTGCTGGAGCGCGCAATGAGACTGGGAGAGATTTCCTCGAGATTCTCCATTGACCACTCGCCAAGAAGTTCGAGAATAGCCGACTGCTGCGAACCGACTGAAACGTAGCACATGAGCGCAATGTTCTTGACCAGGCCTACGGCCTGGCCTTCGGGCACCTCTGCAGGGCACATGTAGCCCCAGTGCGTATTGTGGAGCTGACGAGGCTTGGCGGCCTTGCCCTCCTTTGCAAGAGGTGTGTTGACACGCCGCAAATGCGAGAGTGACGAGGCAAAGGCCAGACGGTTGAGCACCTGCGAGACGCCGGCCTTGGTTGCCTCGCCCTGAAGACCCCAATTTCCGGTAGCCAGGGCATACTTGAGGCCGTTGGTAATGGTCTTCACCTTGAGCGCCTTGGTCAAGTTAAAGTCGTACGAGTTGTCCACACAGCGCTGCAGGTAGCTCATGACGTCCTTGCGCAGCTTCTTGATCAGCACGCGAAAGAGTCCCGAAAGCAAAGGTCCGGCCAGGTCGAGACGCTTGTTCGCGTAATGATCGCGGTCGTCCTCGCCCTGTCGGTTCAACGAGCACATGAGAACCCGGTTGACGACATAACCCAAAAAGTATGCCTTCTTTCCCTCCTGGTTCGGCTCGAGGGCAACGTGAGGCAAGAGTTCCTTTTCCATGAGCTGACGCGCGTACTCGATACGCTGAGTCCGGCTGATGCTGGTCACGCTGCCACGACGTCCAATAAAGTCAAGGGCCACACGGCGTTCCTGTACTACAAAGGCCTCTTCGAGTGATGAACGGAACTTATCCATCATTTCCGAATCGTCAAACTGGTAGCAGATGCGCTCCAGAATCTCGCGGTCACGCACGCAACCGAGTGCGCGAAAGAGAACAACCACGGGGATACCTGTCCGAATGTATGGGATAACGCAATGGATCTGATTGCCCGACGTCGCGTCGCGCACCGAGCTACCCGCGTACATTTGCACGTACATTGTGCTGGCGGGGCGCGCGCCCTGCTCGACATGGGAACGGACTTCAGCGGCCCAATTGAACTTGCTCGGAGGCCGTTTTTCGAAGCAAAAGACCGAGTTATTCGCCAGACGCTCCTGAGCAATGAGCACCTTTTCACTTCCGTTGATGACAAAGTAGCCACCCTGATCATAGACGCACTCGGAAAGCTCTGCGAGCTCCATGTCGGTCTTGCCCTTGAGCACGCAGAACTGGGACCGTAGCATGATGGGGACCATGCCGATGAACTCGCGCTCCGTGTGGCCCTTGATCTCGGACATGTCGGTGTCGTTGTCAAAATCCTCTCCATCGGCTTGGCGTTGTTTGTGCGTCACGTCAATGTAAAGAGGCGCTGCGTACGTCAGGTTGCGCAGACGTGCCTCGTGCGGATACAGCGTCGAGGCCGTGCCGTCACTCTCGCGGAGAATAGGCGGACACATGTAGATCTGACCAAAGTGGAGCGAGTGCATGCTGGGTTGGATGCTTTGGCCAGGAATGTGCTGATAGTTCATGCGCACTTGAATGTCGGGCGAGTCCGCGATGAGCTCCTGCATCGAGTTATTGATGAACTCATCGAAACTGTCGAGCTGCTGACGCACGAGGCCCTTTTCCTCGAAGTAGGTCGTCACCACGGCCCACGCCTGATCGGCTGTAATGTTTGCCTCTTCATTCTCCGGCTGAGCGCCGCCGTCCATGTCGACGTCATCGTCCTCGTGACGCACGGTCGGATCCGCGTACGTGTCGCGCTGCTCGTTCGGGTCTACCGCGTCGTCCTCATCCCCGTACGCATTGTACACGTCCATCGCCCCGCCTCGCGCCGCGCAAACGCAGCAGCAGCAGCGGCAGCAGCAGCAGCAGCAGCAGCAGCAGCGAGAACAACTCGCCGCCGCCCGTCTACGAGTCCCTACCCCTTATCTACGCGTTTCTCCTCGCGCGCGATCTAGCCAGCTCCGCCGCGAGCGGCCTCCGCGGCCCGGCTCGGCGGCTGCTGCGCGGCTGTTGCGCGGCAGCGGCGGCCTCGCGCGCGCGCGCCTGCCTGCCTCTGCTGCCTGCGCTCTGCCTGCCGGCGCGCGCGGACTCGGCCGGCGGGCGGTGCGAGCGCACGGCCGAAAGGGCTTTGTTTGTTTGTTTGTTTGTTGTTTGTTTGTTTGTTTGTTTGCGGCCCCCGTTGCCCGGCGGCTTTTGCGACCGTGAGGGGCGCAAAATCGCCGGCCGCCGTTGCCTGCCTCTGCCTCTGCCTCCCGCCCTGCGCGCTCCTGCTGCGGCGCGGCCTCGCGCGGGACGCGGCGGGCGTGCGCGGCGCCGAGGCTGCTGGGGCCTGGGTCGAAATCGAGGGCGGACGCGCGTCGCTGCTGCTGCCGGCCGAGGAGGGACTCGTGAGCTGGCTTGGTGTGGCGCCCCGCCCCGCCGGATCGAGAGGAGAGAAAGAAAAAAGGGAAAAAAACAAATAAGAAGAGGATCTTGATGCTTTTGGAGCCGAGGGTGGGCGATGCAGTGACGACGAGTCTGGCGGGGTTCGATTATTGAGTGACGCTGATGTGCTGCTCACGTTGTTTCATGACGTGTTTTCACATCAGCAACGTGTCAGCAATGTCAAGTGCTCGTCATTTTTTTATTGAAGATCATAAATGCGAACAGACAACAATTCGCATTTTGTGCTTTGTCTCACGTACTTGGCCTCGCGTGATTTGATCGAGATTCCAATCAAGAAATTACAAACAAAGTCTAGCATGCCCTTTCTTTTTGTATTTGTCTAAGGTCTTTTTTTTTATTAAGACTTGCACTTTTTGCCTGCTCGCACCAATTTTGAAGCTGGAACGGGCTGGTTTTTTTTTTACAAAGGTACCTGGCTCATCAGCGACCAACACAAGATGCAGCGCTGTGCTCTTACTGTTAGAGCCTCCCTCTGACACCCTAGTTCATTGCTGTTCTCGAGCTCTTGACATCGGACTCGTCCTGGACTGCCCGATGCTGATGTCTTTCATCCTCTTGTATTCGGCATCCACCATCGCCTTGACATGGTCTGTCTGACCTGGACTCGGGACTCGGCGCAAGCCCACTTGGTCTCCTCGGCCGCCCGGGCCAGTGGCACTCTGCGGCGCGAACGGACACCATAGTATACTTTCACAGTGGCTTCGAAGCAACCGTCAAAACCTGTTCTCAAAACCCTCGTCAAAACCGGTCAAAACACAAAAGTATACCATGGACGCGTGTCTGGCGAAGAGGCGCGCTCGCGCGCAGGCGACGGCGGTCGCCGCAGCGGCAGAAGCGCTGCGCAAGACAGCGCTCGCGCCTACGACAGGGCCTGCCGCCGCCGCCGAGCCAGAAGGTGGAGTCGAAGTTCGAGCAAGTGCGAGCAAGCCCAAAGCGGTGCTTCGCGTCGGCGTCGAGGCCAAGAATGCTCAGGTGCGGCGGACGAGGCTGCGAACGAGACTCCGTGCTCGGGAGATGCAGAGCTTGGCGCGCTTCGAGGAAGCACAGCAGCTCTGGGACGAAAACCTGCGGCAGCAGCTGCTCTCCTCGCGAGGGGATCGCGATACCAGAGTCTTGTACAACTCGCGTGACCTCTTGTACAGTCTCGAATCCTTGTGCAAGTCACTTGATCGTAGCGACTCCGGATGGAGCCTCTGCCCAATGGGTCTGCGCACGTGCTCTGTGCGAGAATTACGCGAGACATTTGCAGAGCTGGGCCTTGACCGACGGCAAATTGGCGTCGAAGACACCTCTGACCCCTTTGTCGAAGCGCATACGACCCTGGGAAATAAACTCATGAAACTGTCTTCAGTACAACTCGTAGAGCAGTATATGCGTCAGGGTTGTCCAGCCTCGCTACGCCCGGCAATTTATCGCGCAGTGTTGTTTCCAAGCAGAGCCAAGGCCTCAACACGTCGCCGAGCGACGCGCCCGACTTTCAACGATGGGCCCAGCGCACCAGGTCGAGCTCGCGAGCGTGTCTCGCGCCGTCCGGAGACGACGGCGAGCGACGAGGAGTCGAGCTTGGATTATTCAAGCGACGAGGAAACGGCGGAATGCTCAGGTGCATCAACTCGCCCTGCGCGTGACTCCGACGCTGCTGCCGCGTGTGCGCAGGCTCTGGCGCGCCTTCATGCGCTCGATGTTGAGCTGATTCGCAACAACGACAACTACTTTGTCTTTGAGGATCTTTTGCGCGACGTTGTTCCCACAATCTTTCGCGAGCATTTGACATGGCTACGTGCGCACGCACGTGTGGCGCCTCGCGACGCTCGGGCGCTTCCTATTGTGCCATACCGCGGTCTAGCTCTGCAAGCGGCTCCCCTTGCCTTTGTATACAAGGACCAGTCTGAGATTGTGCTTTGCGTGCGAGAAATGTATGCTCGTTACTGGTGCCAGCTCAACACGATTCGAAATACTCCGGCGGGTGCAATAGGACTATCGCTGCTACCCAATTTGTGCGCACAGTTCGAAAGCTTGATCCAGGAACGTTGTAGCGACGTGCTACAGCACATGCTCGCGTTCGACATTCACCCGCTTGAAGTTGCTTTTCCGTGGCTCCACTTGGCCTTTGCCAATGCTTTGCCGGTCGAGCAGCTTTTGTTGTTGTGGGATCGCATCATTGGCTTTGACTCGCTTATTCTGCTTCCTGTTCTGGCAGCGGCAATTTTTGATTATCGTCGACCGGTCTTGCTGGCGGCGCGCAGCACCAAGCATGTACGCGCTCTTCTCGGCGAGATGGCCAACCTCAATGTCATCGCTCTTTTGCAAGCTTTTCTCTTTGCGCCAACGTGAGCTTCGAGAAGGCCCTGAGAGACACGATTATTGGTCTTTTCCAAAATTCACTTGACACCCATGTGTCAAACTCGGATTGACCGAGAAAACAAAACCTGTATGCAAAAATATAATCTTTTTGGGGGGAAAGCGCGTTGTTTCTTTGTTTGGTGGGATGGGGGCGTGAAGGGGGAAAGGGTGGGGGAGGAAGAAGCGTGCGTGGAACGGAAAAGAAGTGCGACAAGGAGGGTCGGGGGATGTGATCATGGAGGTGGTGAGAGCGGTTGTTTACTTCGACTTTGGTCACCGATCATCAGCAGCAGCCACCCGAGCTCTTGGCCTCGTTCTCAAAGTTAACAGGAGCGATAGGCTCGCCCTGGGTGATGCTAGCATCGGCATCCGCGCCGCCGCCGACCATGGACTTGCGGCTCATCTTTTGGTAAATTTCTGTGAGGATACGCTGAAAGGCAGTGTCGACGCCGGACGAGTCGAGTGCAGAGGTCTCGATGAAGGCGATGCCGTTCGACTCGGCGTAAGCCATGGCCTCCTCGGTAGAGACGGCGCGCAAGTGTCGCAGATCGCTCTTGTTGCCAACCAGCATGATGACGATGTTGCTGTCCGCGTGATCTCGGAGTTCCTTGAGCCAGCGCTCGACGTTGTCGAACGTGAGGTGCTTCGAAATGTCATATACAAGCAGGGCTCCCACCGCACCACGGTAGTACGCGCTCGTAATGGCGCGGTAGCGCTCCTGGCCGGCCGTGTCCCAGATCTGGGCCTTGATGGTCTTGCCGTCAGTCTTGATGCTCTTGGTAGCGAACTCGACGCCAATCGTCGACTTGGAGTCCAGGCTGAACTCGTTGCGCGTGAATCGAGACAACAGGTTCGACTTGCCGACGCCCGAGTCTCCGATCAGGACCACTGCGCGTGTCCCCAAAACAAAAAATGCCGGAAAGTAAAGGCAAGATCCCATCGGGTCATAGATAGAGAGATAATTAATGTCGGAAAGGAAGCCGTGCATGCCCACATCACAAACCGAGCGAACCACAATCTTTGTTAGTCGAAGCTGTCTTTGGTACATATCTTCCCCGCTCCTCCCCTCGAGTCATTGAATTCCTGCAAGCGTCCACATTGATTTCACGCGGACGAGACCCGCACGGCCCATGCAAATACATGTGCAGAGCCAAGGCAAGGCAAGGCAAAGCAAGGCAAGCCAAGGCAAAGCAAGGCGGCGTCGCCTTACCCCACCCTGATCGAATCGACTCCTTCCTTCCTTCCTTCCTTTCCTTCTATCCTTCATCCATCGATTCCCGCGGCTGCCTCCCACGGCGCCGCGTCCGCCTCCGCGCCGCGCGGCCACGTCTGCTCCGCGCGGCCCTGCGCGAGGCGGGCCCTGCGCCACTTACCCTTGAACAGGTAGTCGTACTCGTCCTCCTGCTTGAGCATGGTGTCGGTCTCCTCGGCGCTGCGCGTCCACGCCGCCTCGCCGGGGTCGCTCTCGCGCGCGCGCTCCGGCGCGCCCTCTCCCTCGCGCGCTCCGCCGCTCGGCCTGCGCCTGCGCCTCTCCCGCGCGCCGCTGCTCCGCCGCTGCGCTGCCGACGTCGCGAGGCTGCGAGGCGAGGCAGGGGCGAGTCGTTGCCGCTCTACATCGGAGGCGCCTTCGAGGGGCAGGAAGGAGAGAAGCAGAGGAGGGCGAAGGGAGGGAAGGAAGCAGAGAGAGGAGGGCGAGGAAGGAAAGGGAGAAAGGCAGGGCCAGGGGAGACAGTGGAGACGAGCAGGAGATCGCGAGGGCGGAGATCGCCAGGGCGGAGATCGCGAGGGCGGAGATCGCGAGGGCGGAGGTCGGGGAGCGGGAGACGCGAGGCTGCGGCCTCCCGGAGACTCGTGAAGGCGCGGGCTTTGCCGAGGAGAAGGGGATGCGGCGGTGCCCAGAGGTGGTGGAGATGTCACGATGATGACCGAAGCCCGGGCCGATCCGTCACATTCCAGGGGTTGATCGGTCGAGAAGAAGCCAGCGGCATGGCAACCCAAGGAACTTCAAGTTGCATGTTGGTGAAGGAGGAGAAGTGAAAGGACGAACAGACTTCTTCAGCCAGATGGCAGCGGCAGACAAAAAGTCCGCGCACGGACCGGGAAGGTTCTCGTCTCTTCCCTTCCCTTCCCTTCCCTTCCCTTCCCTCTATGGCTGACCGTCGTCGTACAGGCCGACTTTCTCGCAGTCACTGTCAGCCATGCAGGAGCCGTGGCCCGGCGAGCGCTGCAAAAGGCCCGCCATTGCCGTCTTCATCATCGACACCCATCACCATGATCATCGAGGCAAAGCCAATGAAGATCACGACGATTCGTTGCATGCCGACGGGGGAGGTCGGTCAACTCCATCACCTCTGGAACCTGGCCGTGCAATGCAATATGATTGATCCTCGAATCCCAAAGCCCAAGTTGAAGTTGAGCCATGACGGGGCTGACGGTGCTGGCGGCGCCAGCAAGCGCCGCGGGCCCCAAGCGCGTGGCACGCTTCGCGCCGAGCAAAAAGGTGCGCGAGCGGTACGTGCGGCCCGAACTCGGCACGCCAGAATGGCTGCGCCAGGCGCGCGGTGTTCTCGTGGTGCCCATGGCCTCCTCGCTCGACGATTATGGGGACGTCTTCGCGGCAGCGCTGGAGAATATGCCGCGACGCAAGGCGCCGTTCGTGCTCGTCGTCCTCGCCAGCGTTGTTGAGCGCCTCGTGCACCTGGGCTTCAGAAATACGCTCGAGCGCGCAAGGCTTTTTCTCGAGCGATTTGGCGGCGTCAACGACACGGCGCATTATCTCGCCAACACCTTCATGGTCGACGACAATGACAAAGTTCTCGACACCGCCCTGGACGCGCTGCAGTGGATGCGGTGGGTCCTCGACGCGCAAAACAAGGGCGCCGCCCTTGTCGTCGTCACAGAGAACCCCGAGTTCACGCGGCTCGCAGCCGCGAGACACCTCCAAGTCATGACCACCTGTGAATTCGTCGCGCGTCAGGGCATGGACGACCTCGTTGATCTGGCGCAAGGCATTCGCGCCGCTCTGCAGGAGGCGGAAGCTGTCCAAGACACGGAAATGACTGCCAGCGGACCCGACAGTGAACCCTGGAAGCAGTCCTTTTGGACTGACAAAGAAATCGAGCGTAACCTTGCTTCCAACGAAGCCTTTCGCGGCAAATTCCAGCGAAATAAGCTCTTTGCCGAGGAGGTCACCATCGTGCGCCCTGGAAATATTCCGGACATTACCTTCAAAGCGCGCTCGGTGAACCGCGCAGTACATGAAGACGACGTGGTCGTGCAAGGCCGCCGAATTGTTGCGGTAGAAAAACGCAACTGGAGGCCTTATGTCGCCACCTTGGCGCGCGCTGATGCGGAAAAGGCGGCCGCATCTGCGGGATCCTCGCTCTCGCTGCTTTGCGTCCCCCTCGACGTTCGCATTCCCAAGATTCGCATCACCACGCGTCAAGGCGCGAATCTCGTGGACCAGCGCTTCGTTGTTGCTCTCGATGATTGGCCCCAAGGTAGCAAGTATCCTCATGGTCACTACGTACGAACCCTCGGCCCCATCGGCGAGGTTCCTGCCGAGTCTTCGGCTATCATTGTTGAGACGGGACTGGCTGCTCACCTCCAGCCGTTCACACCCAAAGCCCTTGCGTGCTTGCCGCCAGAAGAACACCGCTGGACGCCACCTGCCGAAGAAATTGGAAAGCGTCGGGATTTGCGCGACGCCTTTATTTTTTCTGTCGATCCTCCCAGCTGTCAGGATATCGACGACACCATGTCCTTTCAAGTTCTCGCGGACGGCGCGGTTCAGGTCGGTGTGCACATTGCTGATGTGACACATTTTTTGGCCGCTGGATCTGCTCTCGACCTCGAAGCTCAAAAGCGCGCCACCTCCGTCTACCTCAAGGACCGTAGGCTGGACATGCTCCCGCGCCTCCTCTGCGAAGATTTATGCTCGCTGCGCGCAGGTGTCGACCGCCTGGCAGTTTCGGTCGTATGGACGATCGATCACCCCACAGAGGGTGACGAAGGCCTTACTGTTCGCGATGTATGGTCAGGTCGCACGGTGATTCGCTCAGCGCAGGCTCTCTCATACGCGCAAGCGCAGCGTCTGATCGACGGCCAGGACCCCCTGCACGAAACAGCGCCCGAATACGCCTCATCTCACACGGGCAAGCCGGTCCCCGAGAATCACGTGGAGCCTCTTCGCCAAGCTCTGCGTGGCCTGCAGTGCTGTGCACGCATCCGTGCGCGTCAACGTCAACGCAATGGCGCGCTCGAGCTCCAAGGCGAGGAATTCCAATTTGGGCTTGACGCCTCGCAACGCCCCGACAGCATTGTTTCCAAACGCAAGCTTGAGGTCCATGACATTGTGGCGGAAATGATGATCCTTGCAAATGAACAGGTCGCCCGCCAAATTGTCCACACCGACCCTCGCCTTGCCCTTGTACGGAGGCACGCCAAGCCGCCAGACAAAAAGTTGGGATTCATCCTCAAGCTCGCGCATGAGGCCGGTGTAACGCTCGATACGCGCTCGAACGCAAGTCTTGCTGCATCCATGGCTCGAGCTCGGGGCGTTGTCTCCTCAGATGTCTTTGCCGTGCTCAATGACGGTCTCACCCGAGCCATGTCGGAGGCCGAGTACACCTGTGCTGGCGAGGTGGCCGACATTTCCCATTTTGGTCTCGGTCTCGACTTTTACACTCATTTCACTTCACCAATCCGTCGCTACGCCGATGTCATCGTGCATCGACAACTTTTGCGTCCAGCTGTCTCTTCTTCTTCTTCGTCGTCGTCGTCGTCGTCATCGTCTACTTCTTTTAACGTCTTGCCAGGCGAAGAAGACAAGGTCGGCAATACAACGTCACTGGAAAAGAAAGCTTTACTGCATGACAAGCCTGCCAGCAGCCACTGGCTTGCCGCTGCAGAACGCGCATCTCGAGACGCAGAGCTTCTCTTTGGTGATTTGGACCACCAGACCGCAACTTCAAACCAAGGTCAAGGACGCACAGGGGGAGGAGGAAAAGCTAGTGGCGGCGGCGGCGGTGGCGGTGGCGATGATTTGCTGGGAGATCTTCTCGACGGACTTGACGACGACAGCGGGGATGGGCCTGATCTCGATGATATACTGGGTGGGGGGTTTGGAACTACCGATGATGCCGCTCTCGACACCCTTCTTCTCGACACCACAGCGCAAACTGCCTCGGCGCAAGCTCGTCAAGTAAAGGAAGGAGAAGAAGGAGAAGAAAACCAGGAGGGAGTGCTCGGAAGCTTGCGAGGGTTGCCCGATACGCAAATGACGCTTCAGCACCAGGCAGAGCATATCAATCGCTTGCACAGGGCCGCCAAGGAGGCTTCGTTTCGCTCCGAAGAGCTCTTCTTTTCGCTTTACTTCCAGCGCAACCCCCAGGTCAGTATGGCAGTTGCTGTAAAAATTCGCGACTTGGGCATTCTCTGCTACGTACCAAGATTCCAAAGCAAATTGCTCTTGCGTTTTGATAGTGAATGCACCCTGCATGTGGGGCGCACGGACGATGCAGGCATCGTCTCTGTTGATCTCGTGCACGACGTCGTGTTCAACTTCGAGGATGCTGATGGCGCACTTGACTCTGGAAGTCAATCATACGCTCGAGTCAATCTCTCGTCCGTGAACATCTCTGCGCTGGAACACACGAGCATTGAGGTCCTTCAAGCGTTTCCGGTCTACATCTCTTGCGATGCGCCCCAGGACAACCCAGCTCGCCGCATTCCGAAGCCCAAACTCATTCTTTATGCGCCGTCCTCCACGGAGGAGCGTCGCCGATTACTCGCAGATCCACCAGGGAAGAGCGGCACCCAGGCCGTCAAGGCCTTTGCTCAAGAGGCCTCGCCAAGTCTGGTCAAGCGTAACAATCAGAGTGTCGGTGCAGCGACACAAGACAGTGTGCATTTGAAAAATCCCGACGCCAAGAAGCGATTCACGTCCCCTTCCCTGTACAGCGCGCTGCAGGCTATCGATGTAAACGACTCGAATCCTGTATTGCCACCTCGGTCGTCGCGATCAACACATCGAACTTCAACTCCGCAGGTCGCATCGACACGCAAAGGTCGGGGGCGCCTGTGTTTTGGGGGCTTTGAAAGCCCCGAGTTGGCCGCGGCGCGCGCACGAGAGAGCCGCCATGCTGCCTTGGACGCGACAACCAGCGATCAAGTGCACCACCATGGCGCTCCAGAGTCCTTTACACGCATACAGGGAGATCATCGGGCTGTGGATAATTATGTGCGAAATGTAACGAGGGATGTTACACGCAGACTTGAAGGTCTGGCCAAGGCCAAGAGGGAGACCAAGATCAAGCGACGATTGAAACAAGGCTAAACCTTCTCGATTTTGTAAAAAAAAAAGAAGGGAAAAGAATAATAGAAGAATGGGGAATTTGTGCACGAATTACACTTGCACGCTACGGACTAAATCTATAGAGATATGAGCTAAAGTCTAGGCTCCTGGCTTTGTTCTACTGCATCTCGGTCGGAGCCCAGGCTCTGGTCGCTTTGTACAATTGTGCCCATGCAGTTTATCGTTAGGATTACTTTTTGGGATCTTGCAAGTCTACTTCAATCCCCTTCTGGAGAGATTGAAAAGGTCTCGGTCGCTTTCACTTGTGGAAACCGTTGTCTAGGCAATGTGAACGACGTGATGGGTTGTATCGCGCCGAATATGGGCTGGGTTGCCATGGGGATCGCGAAGAACGTCGAGGGTCGAAAGGTGTTGATGAGGGATTCGAAAGAAGCGCACAATGGAGTGCCAAAATGACGGGCGGTCGCACGGCAATGACTCGGTGGCAAACTTGGTGTAGTTTACATACATATTCGGACGAATTGACCGACACGTGTAAGGATGCGTCGCGTCGACGTCTTTCTCTTCAATTGGACCTGGGCCTGCAGACCGACTCTTCGTAAGAGGACTTGGACGAGGATTATCGGCACGGCCATCGTTTGCCAGACGCTGTGATGTCGCGAGCGAAACGGCGCCATCTTCGGAATCTTGAGCAGGTATTTCGATTGCGTGACCCGATTTGGATCCCGACCGTACACCGTTTCGTTGCGTCATGTTGACCGCGCGCTCGCGCATCTGTCGCCTCTCCTCCTCTTCTGTCTCCTCCTTGGCAAGGTTGAGCGTGTTGCCGTAGACGTCCCGGCTCAAATCGCGTGTAAGACTCCGTGGCAAGTCGGCGAACTCGATTGCGTCGAGATCCGTCGCAAAGACGTGTTCCAGGTACCGAAGAGGGAGATCGTTGCATCTACCATCAAAAGGGTTTTCCAACATCGACGCCGCTACGTTGACGCTGCAAAGCACCCAGGTCGACACGAACGCTAGCACTGCAGCCAGCGAGCCCGCCCCGGGCAGAAAGCCACCAATGATGACTGGCGTGGCAAGAAGCCAAAAGTGTACCGCCAAAACCGTAATGACTAGATAAGGGAACGGAAATGGGCTCTCGGCAATGTTGGCGCAAATGTGAAAGTACTTGTTCGTCTCGTCAGCAAGAGAAAAGATGCGGGAGAGCAGCGGTGGCGGCGCCACAAAGAGATCAGGGTACATGAGCACTACTTGCTCGATCCAAGACATGACGATGTCGCTTCGGTACCGCGTCGGTAGAATAACGTCAAACTCATCTGCCGTGCACAGATTGTCGTCGCCACGGCTGATGATATCTGGCAGTGTTTTTCCTAAAAAGCGCCCGATAGACAGCTTGTGGTACAGCCTTATCCAGCGAAAGACTGTCTGTCTTCGGCCTAAGCGCGTGTTGCAGGGCGCCCCGTCCTCCCCCGTCGTCTTTGAAAAGCATTTGATGGCAATGGCGAGCTGCGTGAGACGCGAGGCCATGAGTCCATAATTCTGCTGTGCAATCTGAAATCGCTTCACTGCCATCTGCGACCTGTAAACCACGACGAAACCCACCAGAAAGGCAAAGGCGCCAAAGTACACGCGCGATGATGCGATGTGAGTCTGCAGCCATGCGTTGAACGGCTTGACCTCCGCTGCGCAGACCGCAATCGTCATGCTCAGGAGCGCAGGAACCACCGTCGAGACTTTCGTCAGCGGCGACCCCGTCCCGTGCAGGAGCGTGAGCAGCCCGCCGGCCGAGAGGTCGTACACGATCATCGTCGCCTTCACCGCAGTCCTTGCCGCAGCCACGGCCTTCTCCGTCTCCCGCTCTGCCTGGGTCTGCCGCCCCGCGCACCAGTCCCCTTTCTCCGCGTGGCACCTTGCCTCTCCCTCCGGCGCTGCGCCTCATCACGAGTTCGGGACATGGGCTTTGCGACCGTAGAGGTCCGCCAAGACCGCCTGCTTCTCGCTTGCTACGTGTCGCTCTCGGCGCTCCTTTCCGGGCAGCAGACACGGACGCCGCGAGCAGTCTCCGCGCAGAGGGCCTGGACTCGCCGCAAGGCGTCGGAGAGGTATCCCACTACCGGGTTTCTTTGGCTCGGGTCGTCGGCCAATGGACTCAGTCAGGGCTCTCGCCAAGACTCGGAATGACTCGGACTCGGATGAGCCCATCGCCAACGTAACGGTTCTTCATCATTCATTTTGGAGTCCATCCACGCTCATCGGTCATTGATTCCCTTATTTGCGCGAGTCCCCAGGCAAGGTCGTGGCATCATCGATTGACCCAGACGCCGTGCGAGAACGTGCCAAAACCTTTTCAAGGACCATGTTCGTGCGCAAGTGGGCTTCGGGGCGTGGCCGCCACGCTGTGGCAACATCGGAGAAAGGCCACGTTTTCGTCAGCGAGCATGGTCTGAGCGACGTCAGAGACGAGTCGGCAAGGACTGGCCCCCGCGTGGAAAAGTTCTCCACCGCGGGCAACTTGCTCGCGACGCTGCGGAACAACAACATGTGTTTGCCAGAGGCTATCGCGGTGCGCGCGAACAGTTCGGAGCCAGAGGCTGAAGATGTCTTTGTGCTCGACGCAAGCGACGTTGCCGTGCTGAAGTTTCGCGTCTGCGGCGCTAAAGTGGAGCTCGTCGATCGCATTCATTGCGATGCACTCTGTACTCCAGCAGGTCTTGCTTTGCACAAAGATAGACTTGTGATCACAGATGCAGAAACACATCAGGTACATGTACTTTCCATGGAGGGACGTCTTCATACCAGCTTCGGGTCTGAAGGTGTAGGCCCAGGGCAGTTTTTCGCTCCTTCCGGGGTGGCAGTTTGTGCATCGCGAGGCGAAATTTTCGTTTGCGATACGGGCAATGACCGCATCCAGGTTTTCCGTATGAACGGTGACTTTGTTCGGAGTTGGGGCGCAAGCGGGGAATCGAATGGTTTCTTTCGTCGGCCCGTAAGCGTCGCCATCTCAGAAAGTCTCGGGGTCGTTGCCATTGCTGATCGTGATAACAATCGGATTCAAGCCTTTGACAGTGTCACGCTTGGGCGTCTTGTTTGGGTCATTTCAGCACACCTTGAAAAACCATCCGCCATTGCGTTTGATATCGATGACGATGTTCTCGTCGCGGACGCCCATGGCGCGCAATGGTTCGCTCCACCGGGAGACGGCGATAGTAGCAGCTCTGAAGAGGAGGAAAACGTGGCTGAAGAAGATGAGGAACAGGTTTGCAGAAAAGAAAAAGCTCATGTCTTGGAATCGCCAAGAGATCAAGTGATCAATTTGAGAGGTAATTTACCTGCAAAGTCCCCTTTGCACGTTCCTTCTCCTGCGAGCAACGTCCATCGCCGCAGGCCTTCATCAAGTCCGCGATCGACGTCAAGCAGATATACCGCTGAGAGCTTTGATGACGAAAGCGACGAGGAAGAAGCCGAAAACCATGGCGCGAACACGAACAATGTCAAGTCTCCCAAAAGGTCTCGTCCAAACGCTCCTGTGGGAAGAAAGCTTGTTGTGCGTCAAGACGCGTGGGCTTTTGCTGAGTCGAAAGCAAAGTCGCCGCCCTCTAAAATCGCACAGGACGCGCCGCCAGGGCGAAGGGTTCATCAGCAATATATTCGCGACGCACTTGACCGTAAAGAGGAGGTGCTCGCGCTGAAAAGACAAGTCGCAGACCTTGAAAACCACAAGGCGATTATTTTGGAGGAGAAGCGTGCAATGGACAGACAAATTGACGCCACCCTAGACATGAGCGAGACGAGCAAGATGTTTGCTGGGATCGAGTTGCAACAATCGGGCTCACGAATGAATGCTTTGGTCACAGAGGCCGATGTTGAAGCGTGTCAAGATCCCTTGCTTCTCGAGGAACGGCTTATTGAGCTTCGTATCATCCACAAAGACCTCGAAAAGAGCCTTCCAGACATGCGACATCAAGTTGCAGACCTCGAGCAGCTGGCATCGAAGCGAAAACTTCAGGCACAGCGACTTGAAGAAACTCTTGATGGGTCGATTGTGGACGTACCTCAACTTTCCGAGCGCTGCCAAGGTTTACGCGATCAAGTCGAGGCTTGCGAAAGAGAGATCGCTCGCGTGGCCGCAGAGCACAGACTTCGTCTCGTACAAATGTCGGAGGACAAGGCAAAGATTGCTGCAGCCTTGTCAAAGGCATCGATGGAGCTTGAATCTCTGCGATACCAAATTGGGCGGGCGCAATTGCGCAACAAACTCGCGGAAGAGCATGTCGAAGGCAATCGTGAAGATACAGAAGAGCTCATGAAACTTCGTCAAACGTTTGCCAGTCTCGGAGGCGAAGAAAAGCTCGTCCGACTTGCCTTTGCATCGGTACTGGCTCAAGGCCAGCACGATCTCGATTGCGAGCAGGTGCTACACGCACTTCGCTTTTGTGCTCAATTTGTGATTGGAAAGAGCGACGCTGTGCGTTCGCTCACTTTAGGCGATGTCGAGCAGTATGTGAGTCTCGTCACACAGGCCGACATCGCTACAGACCCGCTTCGTCTCAATTTTGCAGGATTTCGCGAGGCCTTCTACGATCTTCACAAGCCTCGGACCACATTTTGAAAAGAGCAACGATCGTAACGCGCGCGATGTATCATGAGGATAAATTCGAAAGCCTTGCATGCATGCATGCATGCATGCATTCATTCATTCATTCATTCATTCATTATTCTTTTCTTTTTTTCCATATCCATTCGTTCATTTATACGATTTCCAACGCCTCTTGCATGTGTTCTGCCCAGCGGCTCTGCCACCAGCGTACCTGACGCTGATACTGTTCTAGTTTACTTTCAAGATCGCGCTCTTCATCGTCCTTGAGACTCTCGTCATCATCGTCATCGTCATCATCGTCGTCATCATCGTGGGCGACAACGCCGACAATGTTATCATCCTTTGCGACCCTGAAAGCACCAGAAGTCCTCTCCGTCGCGTCGGTGTTGCGGATGTCGCCGCTGCTAGGATGTCTTTCCACTGTTTTGTTTCGCTTCCTTTTTCGGACGCGAATGCCCAGCTTGAGCTCGACGCGTGCGATGGCCATGAGCAACTTGTTTTGCTCATCCTCAATTTGCGATACTTTGGCACGCTGTGCCAAGGCCATGGAATCTGTTGACTTTTTCACGAGCTCGCGCAGCTCTACCTGAAGCGCGCGGTTCTCGAGACGCAAGCGATTCGCTTCCGCAAGTGCCTGAGGGCCGGGGTCGCGGGCCTGCAGAATTTCCTGGCGCGTTGCTAGCTCGCGACGAAGTACGGCAATCGCCTGCGTTGCGCGCGCGTGATACTTGCGAACTTTGCGCAATTTCTGCAAAAGGAACTTGCCGCTACCATTACCAGGCTGTCCCATCTCTGCAGCGCCGCTCCCAAGTTCTTGCTGCAACTCGATCTGCAAGCGGTGGACGATATTCCAATCTGCACCATCTGAAGCACTCTGTCTGCGACGCCCGCTTCCTTCTTTTGAAGACAGCTCACCAGAGGTCTTGCGCGTAATGACGTCGCTTTCTGGACCGAGGCCAAGCTGCGCGAGCTGGTCACTGAGATCCTGCTTGTCTCTTTCCAAACTAGCAAGCTCTTCTTCTGCTCGAATCATTTCGGTGTACGCAACGCGGTGCTCTGGAGCAATTGCGTCCGGATCAAGTTGCAGCGCACGCTGGCGCTCCGACTCTTTGGCGAAGTCCCATTCAAGCCGCTGCAGCTGCAGCTCCAGCTTGACGGTCTGCAATGAGTTGTCGTAAAAATTCTCTTTGGCAGTCATGAGCTGTTGCAAGAGCATGACGTCTTCTTGGTCGAGGTCGTCAAACTCACGCTCTCTCGCTACCACTTCTCTTGATAGCAAATGCTCTTCTGCGCTTGCGCGCTCCAACTGAGCTTGCAAATCGGCCTTTTTTCCTTGCAAAAGCTCCACCTCGGCTCGAACGAGCTCAATCTCGCGAAGTCTCTGCCGGTGACCTGCGCTTTCTTCGAATCTCTCATGCCGAAGCGCACCGGTCGCGACAGCCGGCTTCCCTTCAAGTTTTGCAAAGATGGACTGCATGACCAAGGAGCCCATCACGACCTCCTTTTCGTCTTCAGGTCTTTCGATGTCTTCTTTTGGAAGGGCGTTCGGGGATTCCATGTCTTTGTTGACGGGGTACGGATCTTGTCTGACAATGTCCATCTCGTATGAGGACTCTGCGGAGGTTTGTCTGATGGAGTGCGGATCTGATGCAAGCGTGGGCTCTGCGGAGCTGCTCCAATCAAGTTCAAGCTCGGAGAAAAAGGTGTCACGTTGACCTGCGCAGGCACTGGCAATCGATACGATAGCCCGTGTCAGGTGCATTGCACTCGCAAGACGTGTGAGATCTTTGTCTGACACGTGCAGGGCTTGCAGATTTTCTGTGGAAATGTCTTCAGCTTCAAGCCCATCGAGAGCGGAGAGATGAGTCTGCAGGTCGGCGAGCATACGACTGAACTCTGGCAGACTCTCATCTCGGACTTTCATTACCCACGCGTGCAGTGCCTGTAGCTCTTTGGTGCGCAAAAGTGCTGCGAAGTGAGAGTGCGGCATCTCGAGCAGGATAGAAACGACAATTTCCGAAAGCGAAAGTCCTCCGCTGACGTAGATCGTGCCAAGCTTGAGCAGGGCTGCATTTCGCCGCGCGAACAGAATACATCCTTGTGTGTGCGTGTCTCCTCCTTCGCCTTGGTCTTGGGGGTGTGTGTTCGACGTCGTTGACGTGCACGCGGCTCGGGCCCGTTCGATTGCTAGTTTTCGGTCAGATGTTGCCTTGGCCATGAGAATGAGGTTGTCGAGGTCGCTTTGACGTGAGTTCCGCTCAGCGTCTTCGAGATCAGGATAAGCAAGCCGGGTTTCGAGATTGGTGATTTGCAAATTGAAGTCTATGAGCTCCTTGGACAATTGAGCGCAAAGTTCATCTTGAGGGTCCTTCGAGATGCTTTCAGCCTGTATTTCGCGTAACGCCTCCTGCGCTTGCGCAGCATCGTCGAGAGCGCGCTTCAGACCGAGATTAGGTCTATCATGAGCCACGAGGTCGCACTGAACCAACGAGACGCGAATGTTTTGCAGAAAGGGCTTGATTTTGCCTTGCGCAGGTTGCGTCAGCGTCTGGACGAGGGCTGCCGCATCCTTGAGATCGACCTCGACGGTCCCTCTAATTTGGTCGCAGATGTCTTGAATCTTTTCCACAGATACCGGCGTGCTCTGTCCCGGCCCCTCGGCCAGGAACAGGCCCGAGGTGAAAGCTTCACCACGCACCTGAAGGTATTTTTTTTGTACGCGCGAAAACGCATCGTGCTGGTGAAGAACGAGATTGCTGTCGGGCTGTTTGTAACTTTCAATGAGAGCGACGCTCTCCTTTTCGAGCTGGACCCAGGCGGCCTTGGATCGTGCTGCGCTGCGCTGGTTTTCTGCAAAAGCTTGGCTTAACGCCTGCTTTGCAGTCTCTGCATCGTTCTTTGCGTCTGCGAAGATTGTAGGAATGCTCTGAGAAAGCGAAGACACGCGTTCCTCCAGTTTTTGGACGCTCGCGTAGGCTTCAAGAATGGCCGGTATACTTTCTTGCCGCAACGTCTGAAGAAAGTGTGCCAGACTTGCGCGCGGGCTAAGTTCTTGGAGCAAGGACGCCAAGATTCCAGTGAATTCGGCAAGCGCGCTTGCAGCTTGCAAACTGACCCGCTCTGCCGCCAGGACGGCCTCTGTCGTAAACTCGGAGAGCTTCGAGGTTGTAAGAACTTCGTGTTCACGCTCCATGGTGAGTACCTTGAGAAGCTGTTCTGCAGTCTTGAGGCGAGCAGAAATTGCAATTTGCTGTGCCTCGTGTTCGGCTCGGAGGAGCTCTCGCGTTCGCACGAGCATGGTGGGATTCACGCTGCCCACATATTCTTGCTGCACCCTCTTGCGCTGGACTTGGTTGGTCTCGGCGGCATCGGAAGAACTCTTTTCGGCAGCGTCGAGACGGGTCCGCATGTCGTTGAGAACCAGCCGATGTTTGGCCAAGTTGGCTTGGCTTTCCTGGATGGCGCGCTCAAGCTCCATGGACGCATATTGCTGTGTCTGAAGTCGCTGTAAGATCTGCTGCTTCATGTCTCGCGAGAATTTATGTGCAGCGTCGCTTCCTTTGCGAACTCTCTCAGACAGCAAAATGATTCGCCCGCGCAAGACGACGTCTTGGCGAAGGATCATGTAATCATTCACAAGTTCTTTCCCGTTGACCTTCGGGTCAACAAGCTCGGCAAAGTCGAGCAGCAAAGAGCGAACACTGGACAAGAGCACGCGCACATCGGCGGCTCCGGGGGTAGAGTCGACCCCGCGGGAGTTAGTGCGCGCGTTGGAGGGGACTGTAACTGGGGCTTTCGACCACGATGCCATGGGAGAAGACGCGAGCAAGGAGTTCGCCTCGATTCCAGGAATCGCCTTTGCATTTTGACTGTTTGTGGCGAGAGAGCCTGACCCGAGTTCTTCTTGCGAGGAGGTCTGTGCGACACTTTCGTCTAAAAACGCCTTTTCTGCTTCGAGGAGACGAAGTCGCTCGGTGGCGTCACGGAGCTCGTCAATGCGAGCGCGCGTCTCGTCGCGAAGAATCTTTTGCTGTGTGGTCTTGTCCTTGAGCTTGGCCTTGAGGCACAGCAGGTTCGACATGAGCCCGGTTTGATGCTCGAGTTCACCGATGACATCGCCGAGAATGCCATTGCGATCTTTCATGGCGGCGTCAAACTTGCCCTCGCGAGTCGATGTCGTTTGTTTTGCGGCTTGCAGTTTTCCCCTTGTTTCACGCAGCAAGGTGTCGCGACGATGCAAGGCATTTTCGACGCGCCCAAGTTCCGTCTCGCAGGAGCGGAACCTTTCTCGAAGGGTGTCGACCTCGCGCTGAAGAAAGTTGATCTGAACGCTGGGATCTGCTCCCTTTGCGGACTCTTTTTCGGCGGCAGCGCGCAGGTCGGCCTCTACACGTGCCAGCTCGGCCTCCTTTTGCTGCTCTCTGCGCGTTTTGCGCAGGTGAACCTTGACCGACTTTTCAAGCGCCTCCATGTCTTTTCGCAGAGTCTCCTTCTCACCTTGAATACTTTCACAGGTTGCGCGAAGGGTCTGCAGTTTATGAGCAAGTTCTCTCTTTTCTTGGATAAGAGCTCTCTTTCTCTCTTGCCGAAGTGTGGAACGACTTCTACTCGTCGACGACGCTGGCGCGGTGTTCTTCATGTCCCTAATCTGTTTCCTCTTCTCCTTCTTCTTCTCTTTTGTCGCGTTGATCGTTTTCTCTTGTGCGTCGGTAGCTGTTTCTGGATCATGATTGGTACTGTCGAGACCAGGAGGTGGTATCATTCGTTTGGAAGCTTTGATGTTTTTCGCTTGGGTAAGCTCCAGAGGTGTTGCCTCGAGTAGCATCGCCTCCTCGAGCTTGCGGCGTTCTTGCGCGCAAAACGATTTAATATTGTCGTTGCCTGTCGTCTCAAGCGCAGACAGGAGATCTTGCACGGCTGCCTCATTCTGCCTGAGTGCGACTTTGTTGTCTGTGAGCTGTCGTTGATTTTCATTGACGAGAGCGCGAAGGGTTTCAATTTTCTTTACAGATGCTTTGCGCGCGTCTTCGATCAGCGCTTTGAGTATTTTGTCCTTTTCCTTTGCAGGAATTGATTTGTTGCGACGGTTAAAATTTTCGAGTCTGGCCTGCTTTTCGTCGAGCTGGGACTGGAGAACGGCGAATTTGACTTCGAGCTCGTGCTTGCGGATCTGTTCTTCGGAAAGCTGAATGCCGTGGCGGGCTTTTGGACGCCGGTGCTGCTGCTGCTGCTGCTGCTGCTGCTGCTGCGCCCTAATGGCCTCCTTTTCCTGTTTACGAGCCTGAAGCAGCGCTTGATGGCGTTGTTTGAGCATGCGAGCCTGCTGTTGCAGACCCGCGTAGAAGCTGTTCAGAGCGTTGAACTCATGGTACTCAACTTCGAGGACCTGGGCGTCTAGAGCATCTTTCAAGTCGATAAGATTCTGCTCGTTTTCGGAGGTGAGGTCAAGTTTGGCCTCGAGCACCTTGTTTTCCTCCGCAAGGCCTCGAGAGGCGCGTGCAAGCCAATTGCCGCAGCCACGAAAGGCGGTTTGTTTGGTCATTGATGAAAACTGTGTGACGAGTTTTTCGAGAGCCATCTTGGAGTCGTTGGCGAGCACTGCGCTTTGGGATCCTGTAATATCTTTCGCGCGACCTTCGTTGAGCATTTCAAAGAGCAGCGCAAGTGCTTCGTCCGCGTCAGCCTCGCTCTTGTCGACATCTCCAGAAGTCCGTGTCGTGAAGTCCCGCGTGGCGGTCGAGGTGCGCGTAAGACGGCGCTTTGGTTGCGATGTCCACTCGCTGGAGAGGCCTCGCAAGGTATCGATGGCGGTCACGAATCGTTGCTGAGAAGCCTGAACGAGCTCCAGATGTCCGAGAACGCTGCGCGGGCGCCGTTGCAGTGACGTCGCTCCGTTCATGTCGTTGGTCGTTGCATTTGCGGCGCCCCCAAAGAGTTTGTCGTGCATATAAACCTTCTCCACGCGGGCTTTGAAGCCTGCGATGCGCTCGGCGCGCTGCGCCTTGATAAACCTTGTTTTCCGCTTGATTCTCGAAAGCAATGTAAGACGTTGCGCGAGCGTTTGCAGCGAGGTGCGGTGCTGCATTTGCATCGCTGTGCCGTCGATTTCGGGAACCTCTTCGCGGCGTTCATCTTCGCCTTTGGCATTGTCGTCAATATCGAACTCTTCTTGTCGTTGTTGTTGCTGCTGCTGCTGCTGTTGCTGCTGCTGCTGCTGCTGCTGCCGCTCCTGCTGCTGCTCCTGCTCCTGCTCCTGCTCCTGCTCAAAGGGGAGCGCGTCCCAAGTGGCCATTCTGCATTGGAAAGCCCTCGTTACCCTCGCGCCTTGGAGTTCGACGGAGGAGGTTTTTCGTCTCCCCTTGACGCACGGACGGCGCCCACCCGCCTATCTATGCTTGCTCGGTCTCTCACCGACGATATTTGCTCTTGCCTCTTCGCGCGCCCCCGTCTATCTATGCTAAAGAAGAGCTGGGCTTGCCGTTTGTCCGGTGAGCCCGACTTTTTCTGGCTGTAGCTCGCTGTAGCCTATACTATCTATCCTCTAGGAGTGGGCAACAACGTTTGCCACACAGAAAGAGGGGAAAGGTTTGCTTGGTGGTGCCTGGTGCAGCTGGTGAGTGACACGGAACGAGAGTTCTGAGCCACCAGCGAACCAAGCCGTGGCCAGAAGTTAGCTTTGTCATCTTCATTCTCCTTCCTTTTTATTTATTTATGTTCGACATACATTCTTGAATGTCAAGAACCAAGATGATGACAAGGTGGAATAGGTATACAACAACAAATGATGAAGCTGAGTGAGTGTTTGTGTAGTATTGTATGTTTTGATGAAAGAAAAGAGGGTGGTAGATAGGATAGGATAGGATAGGATAGAAAGAGTCTGAGGCGAGTGAAACAACCTAAATTTGCTCGTCGATCTCGACAACGCGAGAAAGAATATGTCGTTGCACGAGCTTGTTCATCTCGAACATGCCTGTGGGTAGTACTCGTTTGTTCGTTCGCTCGTTCGTCAGCGAATTTTTGCTTTTCAGGGCAACAGCAAGAATTCTTGGTCAACGTACCGACTTTGTCTTTGCCAAAGAGTTGACGGAGCTTTGTGTCGCAGAGAATTTCCCTCCTGTTGTCGGGGTTTTGCAGCTTCTTAGCCTTGATGTAATTCCAACTGCGCGATAAAGAATGAACCAAAAGAGATGCGTCAGTGCACTAGCCTTGAGAAAGGGAAACATGAACCGGTGATGGTGCAAGCGGAATTCAAGGGTTCGACTTACATGCCCTTGACAACATCTGCTCGTGTTGCTGTTGCCTGCTCGATCACCTCGAAAAGCTCATAAGTTAGGTGGTACAAGGTCTTGCTGATTGGACTCAGGCGAACCTGGCCCTGAGGCGCGGCCATGGGGGCATCTTGCCGAGGAGCATCCATCGTTTCTTTTTCTTTTTTTAACTTTGACTGAGTTGAGCTTGATCAACGTTCTGCGCAAGCGAGGTCCAAGCTGTCAGTTTGTTATGCCATGCGATATGGAATTTGCCTCCCCATTGTATCAGCTCTGTATATTTCTCTGGGTCGAGGTCCGCAAGTTGGTTTGTGTCGCGCGACATCCGCAAGTTGGCTCCCCAATTCACTTTTCTTGCTTGCACGTACCTGTCAGCAAGCGGGCAGGCCTTCGCTCTGGCCAGCCTATACAAGGATCCCAACGCGCTGACACGCAGGCAGGCACGCAGATTGGCAGACACAAGGAAGCACGCGAACACGCGCAGAGACAAACAAGGCCCGGTCGAGGGTTCTTCTGATCTCCCTCCTCTCTGCGCTCTCGCGGCACAGAGGCGGAGCGCCCTCCCTCTTTCTGCCTGTGTGCCTTGCCTTGCCTCGGCCTGCCTGGCCTTGCCTCGGCCTGCCTGGCCTTGTCGCGCCGCGCGTCGCTCCTCTGCGCCGGGCTCTGCGCGCGCGCTGCCTGGCCTCGCGCCTCCCTCCCTCTCGCCGCCCTCGTTTGAATCGAATTTGAATTTGATTTCGAATTTGAATGTTTGTCTCCTCAGCTGGCAGGCTGAGGTGAGGGCAGCAGACCTGCCTGCAGACAGTGTGAGGAGCGGCCGGCCTGCTGCTTCCTTTGCCGCCTGCTTCCTTCCTTTGATGGAGGCTTTTTCGCCGCTTTTCCTCGGGTCGGGCTGGCTGTTGCTCCTGCTCCAGCTTCGCTCTGCCCGCGCTGCTCCCCTGCCTGCTCTGCTCGCTCGCTCTCCTCCTCCTCTTCGTCGCAGCTGGCTGGCGGCCACGGCTGGCGGGCGCGATCTCTCTCTCTGCCTGCCTGCCGCAGCCGCCAGGCCGCTGTTGGTTTGGGAATGGCCGCTCGCCCGCCCTCTCTCCCTCTCTCCCTAACAACAACTCCCTCGCGCCGGCCAATCTGTCTGTCTGATTTGCGCCCTACGATGCGCTCTTGTGCTGTGCCGCTGCGGCTGCGCTGCTGGCCGTTGGCAGAGCTGAGCTGGGGCTGCTGGCAGTCGTGGTGGCTGGGGCGGCTGACGCTCAGCGCGGCGGAGGCGAGCCGGAAAGGCAGGACAGAATAGATAGAATGGCAGCCGCCCGCCGAGGGCGAAGGGGCGCGGGGCCTGAGCGGCGGCAGCGCAGCGACCTTGGCATGAAAGAGGCCGCGGCCTACCTCTCTCACAATCTTTCTTTTTCCCCTCACACACACAAGCACACATTTCTCCCCCTCAGCCCTTCCTCCTTCTCCCGCGCTTGCACGCGCACGCAGAGGTTGGTTTTTTCCCTTGGCGGCCTCACTCCCTCGCGGGAGGCAAAGGCTGCGGGACCCACAGCTACGTTTTCTGCGATAGCGGGGCCCCGCGGGAAACTGCCGGCCTTCGTCTCTACTGTAGTGCCTGTCTGGGCTGGCCGTTCATTCACAGTCAATCCTCGTCAAGTCAGCTGCAGCTGCTGGCTGCCATGGCTGCTGACTGCGGCTGCTCCTGCTGCTCCTGCTACTGGTTGAAGCTACTCATGGCGGCCAAGGGAACGAGTCATGGCCGGCAGGCGGTCTGTGGTGGCTGGCACCGTGGCTGGCCGGCATGGTGGCTGGCTGGCTGGCTGGCTGGCTGGCTGGCTCGGCAGCCCCGCACGGGTGTGGTTTGGACGCCCCCCTAGGCTGAAGTAAAGCCGCCCTCGGTACTTCTTCTCTCAGCAGTCACAGCCGCTCTTATTGGTCGGCCAAAGGCAGAGCTGTGGGGATGTGGGATGCGCACCATGCTGGGCCGTGTTTAGCAATCATGATCCTGTGCCTTCCCTTACCTCTCCTTGCCTTGCGGTTGCCGCTTCTCTCTCCCCCCCCCTTCACTCCCTCCTTCCCTCCCTCCTTCCCTCGCGGTCGCTCGCTCGTTCGCTCCCGGCTTCCCTCCCTCTCTCTGAATCCCTCCACCGGCCAGCCCGCCCGCCCGCCACCGATGCCAGCTCCAGCGGCTAGCGGGAGACCACAGCAGCCGTTGCCGCTGCCGCGGGGGAGGCAACCCGGCTCGAACAGAATTGGAGGAGGAAGGGAGGGAGAAAGGGGGGAAGGGCCCGTTCACAAGGCGCGCGCGGCTGCCGTCTGCGGGGCGGGGGGGAGCACCTCCGGGGACAAACTTGCCGAAGAGTGGGGACCGGTGGGCATCTTCTGCGGGAACTGCCTCGACCGCTCCACTGGGAGCCCCATCGCCTCACGCGCGGAGAGCGTGCGCACCTAGTGGAGCACAGAGGAGCGCCCGCCCAGTGGCGCCAACTTGACGTCCCACCCCGCCGCGCTGCAGGGGACGATGGAAGAAAGTCCCCAGGCTTTGAGAATAACCGCCTTAAATCGCTCGAAGAAGGGTGAGTGGTTAATCCACGAATTAAGGTTGAGGTTGGCTCGAACGGGCGGCCTCCTCTGCGAGCGACGCCCTCTCACGTCCTGTGCGGGGCCTCGTGAGGACGGCCGCGCCTTCAACTTTTTTTCCCTTGCCCTCCTCGAGGCGGCGCTCCACCCAGAGGCACCGTCCCAATGCGCGGCCGCTTCGGTCAGTGCCAGCGGTCGCGCACCACTGGCCACAGCAAGGCGGGCCTTTCCGCGATGGCGTGCAAGTGCGGGGCGCCCCCTCTGCAGCCCCCTCCCATTCGCGGATTGCTCTTCTCGAGCGCGCGCCCCTCAGCCTCCCGCGCCCGAGCAGTGCGCGTCCTCTAACCAGCGGCCCACAGCCCCAGACGCGTCTCGCTCGCCCTCTCACGGGCCGTCTCTCGCGCCTCTGCGTTCTTGACGCCGCCCCGCTTCGCCTCTTCGTGGTGTGGAAAAGCTGCACAAATGCTGCGGTGGTGGTCTATACGTAGTAGTTTCTTTCTTCAACTTGGCTTTCCTGCTTTTGCCATGGTTGCTCGCGCCGGGGGTGGTGATCGTGAGCTTTCGTGGAAAAAAAATCAGCAGCCAGGTGGACGGGGAGGTCGTGAAGACGCGCAACGCAGTGGTCGGGAATAAATTTGGAACCGGCACGGCCGGAGCGACGCGTACGATGGGGCGCATTTGTACTACGTTCGTCTACCGCGGCGCTTCTGCTTTTGCTGTTGACCGTGGTGGCGAATGCTAGTTTTCGAGCTCTGTGTTCTTGCTTTCCGAATCCGTCTTGGCCCCTGGTTGGCTGTCAGTCATAGGTCGTTGGTCGGTAGGCCTAGTCGTAAAGTGGATGATGATGACGATGATGATGATGATGAGGTGATGGTCGTATTGGTCCTTTGGAGTTCTTTTTCCTCTTCTCTCCATCATCCATGGCATCTGCGACGTCCAGGTCTTGATCTTGATCATGATCTTGGCCTTGCATCTTTCTTTCAGAAACAGGTTCCCTCGCGCGCGCTCCATGTCCGTGCCCGGGCTGGGCAAGGCACGAGACAGGAAAGTTCCCAAAGTGCCAACGACCACTCACCACCCGAGTCTCCTCGACTATACCTTGCTCTGCTCTGCGGTGCTCTGCAGCCAGAGATAGAAACCATCCAGACAGAGAACAAGCAAGCTCGTGCGGCGGTAGGTCTCGCGACGGAGAGGCAGAGACGATGGGCGATGAAGTCTTGACACCGCAAGGCGTGCTCGCCAAGGTCCGTCAGCTGGCAGACTTTCTCGATGCGCCCTCGGCGCAAAGCGGAGCCAGCACCAACCAAGACAAGAGCAGCAACGTGAACCGCAAGGACTACGAGACCTTCCGGGACATGATCGGGAGAGCATCGGAGCAACTCGAGAACCAGAGCAATAAAGTGGCCCTCGGATGGGCATCCCTGCGCAACGACGATGAGCGTCACGCCATTCTCCAGGCTCTCCTGCAACACACAGAACTTGTCTTCACGTGCACCTTCCTCATGGTTTCGAGCGAAGGTCTTTGCTGCGCTGCTGCACGCGATGAAATTGTCGCTGCCGCCAAGCAGGTCGCGGCCGCACTCTCCCTCATGATGGAGCTCCTGAGCAATGCTCAAACCATGGACGCAGATGTTTTTGCTGCTGAGATTGCCCGAAAGTGCGGCGCAGTCTGGGACGCATGCAAGGGCGTGCGCATGGTCGCCAAGTCGAATCGCGCAGCGAGCAAGCGCCGCGTTCTTCTCGCAGCACGCGCCGTCAAAGACACCCACGACGAGTTCAACCGCATGCTTCAGGACTCGCGTGCCTCGTCTTCCACTTCGAGTGAAACCCAAATGGAACAAGCAAGCGATGCGAACCAAATGGAAGAAACTCCTGGGTCATCCGCTGACGCGGATGCGCCCGCATCAGGGCCTAAAATTGGCAGCGACGAATGGTATGCTATGATGGATGATCTTGGGGATGAGAGCGACATGGACGATGAGGACGAGGATCGTCTTGAACGCGGTCTCGCACTGATTCGCACGGCCGGCATGGTCATTCAGAATGCGGCCAAAACCATTGGCGCAACTTCTCCTCGTCAAGCGACCGCTGCAAACTTGGATTCTGCGTCCGTATCCGCATCCGCATCTGCTTCTGCATCCGCTTCTGCTTCTGCTTCTGCTCCCGCTTCCGTGGTGCGGGCGCGATACGTCGCATGGCTCGATACCGTTGTGCTCGCTGCCGCACTTGCCGAAAAGACGGTCACTTCATTCGCCGTCAATCTGTATCCTCCTCACGACGAGGACCGTCTCCGCACAGCCGCAGCTCTCGTTCAGGCCAAGACGCAAGAGCTCACTCAAGCAATCACCAACGAGACCCCGAGTCTTGATGAGGGTGCTGCTGCCCACGTTCAAGCTTTGAACGACCTCCAAGCCTCTCTCGCCTCATTGGCAATATGATGATAGGCCTACATTTTCTTCTTCTGCTGCTGGCGTCGTCTATGCGCTGCGTTGGGCCAATACTATCGATGGACATGCCGACGACTGACTCGCGGACATTGTCCGATGCAAGGCTGGATTATGTGCGTAGGGCAGTGCAATAAATGCCATGACGCAAAAGAGATTGCCAGACTCTTGCGAGACTTTTGGCAGTTAGAATCGAGAGCGCGCAAGAGTCTGGCAATCTCTTTTGCCGTCATGGCATTGAAACACATGTTTGGTCAATGCAACCCATAAAAGAAAGGAGCAGCCAGAGATCGAAAGAGAAGACCAAAAAGGGAAACTAGCGTTGGAGAAACCAGACGATTATCTCTTCAAGTTGTAGCTTAGCCATAGGATTTTGTTTGCGTTTTGCAAATCGTCACTCACACATGTATTTCACGCAAGTACGGACCCTTTACTTTATTTCTTTCTCTTCTATTTGTCCCTTTTTTGCTTGTTATTTTAGGAAGCTGCTCGCTGAATGACCTAGACCTGGGGACCTGAGCCGAGATGGTCAAGCGATTGATTTGTTGTAGTGTTGTAATGACTCTTACTCAATATTTACTTGTGCTGCTTGCGAACTCTTGTACGATTGGGGAAAAGGCAACTCGAGGCGCTCAGAGTATCCGGGAGATTCGCGACAGCAGCGCGTTCTTGGGCCACACTACGCTGCACACGAACTGCTTCACTGAAATCGCGCCGCTGCAGTCTCGCAAGAGGTTTGACCCGAGGTGTACCGGCGCGCATCTTGACGAAACCGGAGCCTTGCATTTGCGCTCTCGCGGCGACGGCGGCGGCGACGGTGCCGGCAGCAGCAGCAGCAGCAGCAGCATCATCCTCGACACGAGCGTCCTTGAGAACGACCTTGCGTTGTAGCGAGATCGTCACAGCAGCATCCGACATGTCCACCGGAATCATTTGCGCGGTCGCCTGAGTCAAGAGCTTCTTTGAAGATCCATGCTGGTGCTGCTGCTGGTGCTGCTGCTGGTGCTGCTGCTGCTGGAGCGACATTATCTGCGACGAAGACCCTGTAGTACCGCATGCTGTCGCCGGTCTCGGCATTGCAAAAACAGACTCAATCATGGACGACAAACCTTCCTGCGTCGAAGGTCTCCGCAGCTCTTCGTCACGAAGCGACGCTCTTGCCACAGCCGCCGCGTCAGGAGCGGGGCGCCGGCTCCACTTTGCTGGCGCTGTCGAGCAACGCACCGTCTCTCCATCAAGCCCACGATATGTGGGCTGAAGCGGATTCGTGGGCGGCCGCTTTGTCACCAGACCGCGCTGCAAACTGTCGGCATGCGAGCCTGCAATTTCCTCCTTGAGAATGAGCTCGCGCTGGAGGCGCTCCTTGTTGAGCGCGGATCCAGCCTGGGCGCCAGGAATGTCTTCTGTTCGCAAAGCGCGACCTGACGCCTTGCGGCTCGAAATGATAGAGCTTCGTGGCCGGGAGCGAGGGCTGTCCATGATGCGCAAGTTGTTCACAAAGTAGACGGGACGCAGAGGATCCGTGGTGCGATTGGTGCGCTTTCTCTTGCTGACAATGTCCTGCACGTCAAGAGCATACCTCGTGATCTCCCGTCTTTGCAGGCTTTTGTACGCCATAAAGGACGTCGCCTGTGTCGCGCCCGGGATATCGGTCGTGCGGAGCGCGTCCTGCTCGTGTCCCGGGCGACGACCGCCGTACGTCTTGGGTCGCGCGCCCGGCAGATCGCTCACGTCCATGCTATCGCGAAGAAATCGAGGTTCCTGCATGGGTGCCAGTTTAGCTTGCGGCAGCTCATACTCGGGGTTGAGCGGATTCACCACACGCTTTGTGCGGAAGACCTTGATGCGCGGTTTGGCATCGTCAATGTCAGCTGTCGAGGAGCTGTCTGGCTTGTTGTTCCTCTTGACGTGCAGCTTCTTTGGCTGTGCGCCTTCAATGTCCCGTGTCGTGAACAGGTTCGGTTTCTCCCACCGCGTCCACCGCTGCGCAGGCGCTGCGCCCTCGATGTCTGACACGTCGTTCGTCTCCCGCGGCATGATCCTGTCCTGCTTCCTTGAGGGAACGAACTCTGCCACGCTCCGCTCCCCGAGACTCTTTCGTCGCGGCGCACGGCCCTGCACGCCGCCTTCGCTCGCTTGCTGGCTCGCCTGCGCCGCCCCGCCTCGCCTCTTTGCCGCACCAGCCAGCCTGCCTGCCTGCCCGCCCGCCTGCTCTGCGGCTGCGCACGTGCCGCGCCTCGAGGGAGAGAGGACTCGGCCTGCCTGCCCTTCCGAGCAGCAGACCAGACCAGACCAGACCAGCCAGCTCGCTAGTGCGAGCTAGCTGGCCGTAGCTGGCTGGCCAGCGCCCCCGCGCTCACCTCGTCCCACCGCCCAGCGTTCCCGCCCCGCCCGCGCTGCCTCGGCCGGGCGCACACCCCCCGCGCCGCGCAAAGCCCGCGCTCGGGCGCGCGGTTTCCCCGGGTGACCCCTCGGGGCTTCTTCGTTTCGTATTTATGCAGACCGTAAGAGTTTGCCCGAAGGAGCGCTCTAGAACTTGATGCAGCGCAAGCTAACCCCCCGGCGCTACGCGCGCACACCCTGCGACAGGGTGGAAGAGACGGGAGAGAACCCCGCGCGGGGGCAGGGTGCGCGAGAGCGGCGACCGTTGATGAACGGATCAATCTCGCCGGCGCCGCCCCAGTAGCAAGCAAGCAGCCGCGGCGCGAGTCCCAACTCCCCCGCGCACGCGAGGAGACAAACAGATAGCGCGAGCTGCGCAGAAGACGCCCACGCCCACGCGAGGACGCGGGCTGCGGCGCCGCCTCGTGCCGCGGACGTGTCTGCCTGGCCTTTTGGCCTGCACGGGACTGAGCGCGACGTCACGCGCCAGCTTGAAGGGCCAGAGCAGCGGCGGCGGTTCGTGCTGCTGGGACGCGCCCATGACGACGATGGGGCGGCGAACACAGCCGCCAAAACCACGGCCTCAACCGCGTCCTTGCGAGCAAGAGCAAGAGCGAGCAGAGACGCCCGCGAGCTCCGAGGGAGGCTGCGGATGCAGACGCGCCGAGCCAGCCGCACCGCTCATGTCACAGCCTGCAATGTCGCACGTTCAACGCGCCGAGGAGGGGCCCTGCGCAACGGCGAGGCCACGCGCCAAGACGTTGTCGCGACGAGGCCTGCCGCACGCACTCGCGGCCGTGCTCGTGGTCCTTCTGATGACGCTTGTGGGCGGCGGGACCCGCGCGGCCGCCACCGCTGCTACGGCTTCTGCCACTGCTTCTGATGCCTCCGGAGCGGCTTCCAACCCAGCCAAGGCATCCGACGCTTTCGTCGTCGCCGCCAATGATCTTCTCGCGTTCCTGCCCCTCGACGACCATGACGCCGCAGAGCCCCCAACTTTGCGGAACATTGCACCCTATGCCATCGAATCAGACAGCTTCGCGCTCGATGCCACGAACTGGGGCGGAAAATCTGTCGGCACCGGGCCCCTCGGCTCGCGCGCCCTCTTCCTGAACGGAACAGGATACGCGACCGTTCCGTACGACGTGCGCTCTTGCAAACTCTCCTCTTTTACGACTGGCGCATGGGTCCGCCTTTCGAGTCTTGCGCAATGGAACGACCCCGAAGATGCCTTCGTGTTTGCATTGACGACCCCGCATGGGAGCGGATTGCCCGTCTGGGCCCTTGTCATCAATGCCGGAGAATGGGTCCTCCGACTCGAAGACGGCGAGACCCAGCTCCGCTCAGGCGTCCACGTTGCGCTCGAGGCCTGGACTCTTGTCACACTGTCTCTCGACGCATCTCCGGCTACAATCGCATCGGGAACACCAACTGTAAAGATTCACATCGACGGCCAGCAAGTGGCCAGTTTAGCGATTCCGGGCGTCAGGTCCTGCGCCTTGACAGGTGCAGAGACGCAAGTGCTCTCCCTTGGCGGAGGGCCGGCCCTAAAAGGTATGCACGGCTCGCTGCGAGCTTTCTTTCTTTACCGGACGAACCTATCACCGGCCGAACATGCCAAGCTCGCCGTCGCGGGCAGCATTCTCGCGCGCGTGCCACCGACGCTCGCGTCGCGCTCGGCAGGCTATGCACTGCAGCTCTCTGGCACAGAAATTTTATCGCTTGACACCTTTCCTGGGGCCACAGGGCGTCGCATTACTGCTGCGGCAATGAGCTTCTGGGCACGCCCGATGCGCGCTACTCGCGCTGCCCCCGAGGCCCTTGCAGAGGCCGTAATTGCATCTCTTCTCGGCCCACAAGGGTCCTGGTTTCAGGTCTCCTTGCGCTGGGAACCCCAAAAGGGCACGAGCGATCTTCGCGTCACAATCGGTCGGGGTGCTGATGCAGACCCGTTTGTGTGGAACACCTACGTCACCTTGGACATGGACGTCTGGGCACATCTGGCTCTCTCTTGGGACCAAGATCTTGTCATTCTCTATGTAGACGGCGTCGAGGTGGGGCGTTTGCAGGACCTCGCGGGCCTGCTCGCGTCCATTGAGGCCCCCGGACCCGCCAGTCGTCTCGTGCTTGGAGCGCGCGGCCTCGACGAGGCCCTTCAGGGGAAACACATGTTTCTTGGCCAAATTGATAGCTTTCACCTTTGGGAACGCGCTCTCTCCGAAGACGACGCCGCTCGTCTGGCCATTTGCAGTAGCACGGGCATGGAGCCCGGTCTCGCAGCCTACCTTCCATTTCAGGAATGGCTCTTGCTCGCGCAGACTCGTAGTTTGGTCTGGGGGCTTGATGCGTGGGCGAGCTTGGAGCTCGTGTCGCTCGAGCCGATGCTTGACGCACAGGCTCTTGTTCCGAGCACAGCACCAAGAGTTGACGACCGTCTCGTCACAGAAGAAGACCTCGCCGTTCTCTTTTTCTTAAATGCCAGCGACGCGCGAAGTCGCCCTCTAACAATCACCTTGCGCTCTATACCTGCCTCGGGGTCTCTTTTCCGCGTTGCTCAGCCTCGCGAAATTATTGAGGCCGACTTGCCTCTCGAACTCGAGGTTGGCGAGCTTCTTATGTTCGTTCCAACAGCGCACGATGTTGGCGAAGACCTTGCTTCCGTAAGCTACACTGCCCATGTCATTCCAGCTCAAGCACAAGTCGCCGACGAAATTCAATCCGCAGAAATCACCACCGTGTCCATAAGTGTGCTCGCGACTCCCGACGATGAGGACCTGGTGTCCGTTCTTCCTCATGAGCATATTCAGGTATCGCTTCTCAATCTCGCAATCAACGATGTTGATGCTCTCGAGGCCTCGTCTGGCCATGAGCTTCAGGTAGAGCTAGCGCTTGGCGCTGACTCCACTGCGAGCGTCGAGCTGGCGCAGGAAACTGGACTCCGCGTACAAAGCCGGACCGCTCGCGCGCTCACTTTCTCTGGCACCTTGGCAAATATCAACTCCGCCCTTGCAGAGGTCACAATTGACCACACCCTCGAGTACGAGGGCTACGAGGACCTCCAGCTTGATGTCAACGATCTCGGTTACTATGGCAAAGGCGGCCCGCTCACGGCATCGCAACACTTTAGGATCGGAAGCAAGCTTGCCGCCATCCCATTGCTCACGGCTGCAGTGCCGCGGGAAATCACGTCAGAAACCGAATCAATTCGCATTCGTGGCGCCAATTTTATTGGCGACGCAGAGAACATTCGATGCATCTTTACTTTCAGCTCAAATGACGGACAGTACGCCACTGCAGAGGAACGAAGTGCAGCTGCAAGTAAAACGGCGAGCACCGAGAACAGTTTGCTCACCTGCTCTATTCCAGATGGACTTGCGCAAGATGCAATTCAGGCGGGACAAGTCTCGGTTACCGTCGAGAACGAGTCGCGCTTGCGTGGAAGTCTGCTTCAATTGCGCGTGCGCAATTCACTTCATATCGAGTCGATCAGCCCGCGCCTTGGCCCCGTGTCAGGAGGCACCTGGGTCGTCCTCGAGATCACGGGGGGCGCGAGTCCGGCTCAAGAAGGTGACGTCTGGACTTGCGTATTTGGCGCAAAGATGGTGCGCGCATTCCGACAAAGCCATGCATCTGTTCGCTGCCGCGTCCCGCCTGCGCAACAAAGCGGATACAATGTCACGATCGGCCTTTTGCGGAACGATGCATTTTATACCAGCCAACTGCGATTTTACTACGTCGATGAGGCAATCACCCAGGCTGTCATGCCAACGCAGGGCTCCGAAGCATCAGGCTTTCAAGTGCAGGTATTTGGAAGCGCATTTGTCCCCAACGAGCACCTCGTCTGCGTCTTTGCTCTCGAACCAGACTTACCACGCGCTGCCGAAGCCACAAATCTTATTCGGGTGTCCGCGTACAATGTTTCCGAGGATGAACTAAAGTCCACATCGCAACTCGCATGCGAGGTGCCACCGCGCTCCGTGCTGCTCGCCGCCAACCCGCATCTCGATCCCGTGACGGACGGTCTCACCGCTTATCTGTTCGTCTCTAATAATGGTGTTGACCTTGGAAACTCTCCTGCGCTCCCTCTTGAGTACAAGGTGCTCCCAGAGCTTCTCACGGTGCAACCGGCGGTACTGCCCGTGGCCGGTGCCTTCCCTTTGGTCGTGCATGTCACCGATCTTGGGCATCACAGCTCGGGTCCTGCTGTTTGTGTCTTCAATCGAACGATTGCAGTTCAGGCAAGCAGCGTCTCTTCGTCTCAAATCATTTGCGCGTCCCCGCCATGGCCTCACGCGCAAGCCGACGTCACCCTCCATGTGGTCACCTCGGATTTTCTCCACCTTCCTCTTTCGGATGCGCAGTTCGAGTCCGCTCTCACTGTTGGTTTTCTGGCTCCAATGGATGAGTTTGGCGCTTTGGACGTCAAACCCAGTGCACTCACGTCACGTTTGCAAGCACTCGAGGTATTCATTTCCACCTCGCAGCAGGCCAGCTGGCCCGAGGATCTTGAATGTGTGCTCGAACCAAGCGATAGACAGGAGACACTTTACTTTGCAGATGCTGTTGCGCTTACCGCACGCATTCGTGCTTGCAAATTCGTCGCCGCGTCGCTCGATAACTCCACATCTGCGACATTGTGCTTGCGCCCCAGACGCCACGACGCAGCATACCAAGCATCGTCGCTCGGATGCTCTGATCTCCCCGCCTTTGCGCAGGCCATCCTGCCAGTGCTCGGCGCCACACTGCTAACTTCACTCGCGCCGAGTACCGTGTCTTCCACCGGTGGGGCGCAGGTAGTCGTGCAAGGAATTATTGCAGCTAACGCCTCTTCTGCAGAAGGCGTATTTTGCAAATTCTCCAGTGCGACCACATCTCATGCGCACGTGGTCCAGGCATCCTCTGCAAACGCAACAAGCGTCGTTTGCGCGACCCCAATGTTATCTAGAGGCGTCTATGCCGTCTCCATTTCGACTGACGCGGGCTACCACTTTGTCTCCGCGGAGGGTCTACCCTTGACGGTGACAGAACCCTTTGAACTCTTTGCCGTTTCTCCGCGTCGAGCAGACCCGCGCGCCACCGAGGCGGTGACCCTACATGGTTCCCGCCTGCAGTCGCTAGATCCCGATACAGAATGCGGTTGGCGTTTTGCAGAGAATGCAAGCCTCTTTGAACGTACTTCTATCGTCGATCGTGATATTGACGGTCTTTGGCTTCGATGCCAGCTTCCGCAAGCTGTTATGCCGCCTGCGTCGCTCACCGTTGAGCTCATGCAATACGACCTCACCGTAGCAATGGGGCTGGACGTCTTGCGTGTCGATCTCGTATCGCCGCCGCGAGCCATCGCGCTCTCGCCGCAGCATGGCCCTCCTGGAACATCAGTGCGAATTGACTTGGATAAAGCATTGTCGCACGTTTCTTCGCATTCCTGGCGCTGCGTCGATCAGACGGGCCGCTTACTCGCCTCAGTGATCTGGATTGACGAATACCAAGTCGAATGCACACTACCAGAGGATCTCGTGATAGAGTCCATTGGTGTGAAGGATGGCGCTTGCGAGGAATTTCATATTGAGACTTTGCCCTTTTCCATGTGGCAAACCCTCGCTGGGGGAGTGCCGACGCGGACACTCTCAAAATTTTCCACGGTCGTCCCAGATAGCACGTCCGCCACAACCGCAGTTCTGGTCCAAGGAGTACCTGGCAATATCCGAAATCTCAAGGACTTTGTTTGTGTCTACAGCTCGTACGGGCTCTCGGGCTCTCCGTCGACCTTTACTGCTTCGCCAACGAGAATCGCCAATGACACTTTGTCTGCCAACCTTGTCGTAGAGTGCATGCTCCCTGCTCTGCTCTCGCAAGGTACCTTTCGTCTTGCGATCTTTTGGACACCTGGATCGGTCATGCTCACGGGCGAGTATAAGCTCAGCATCATTCCGCGTCCGCAACTTGCCCGTGCTGATCCTGCTGTTCTCTCCGCGAGCCTCGGGGAGGCCCGCGTGAGCATATTGGGCAACTTTGCGCTCGAATCCTCGAACCATTCGTGGACCTGTGCCTTTACCGGCGGTCCCGCCGTGGTCCATGTCGCTGCGTCATTGGGCGATGAAACACGTCTTCAGTGTGACCCCGTTGACTTTGCGGCGAATGTAGGTGTTACCGACACTTCAGTCATGCTCACAGTCACAGCGTACGTTGATGAGCGAAGCGTTGGGAGTGTGCAGATCATGATCTTGGCAAACCCACGTACCGGAGCTTCGATTTGGCCCGGATCCACCCACGTTGGCGAAGAAGAAACCCTCTATGTGTCTTTCGGAGATGCGGCGGAGGCAATCTCTATTTTGGAAAGCTTTGCATGGGTGGGCTGTGCATTCACAAACCAAGATACTGCGAACGAGGAAATTGCTTTGGCCGTTGGCAATATCCGCTCGAGCTCCTTGCAGTGCACTGTTCCTCGTGAGATTTCACAAGGTTCCTATCAGGTTGATGTGGTTGGCAGCTATCAGTCGGACGCGACGAATACGCGCCATCAAATCTACAGCAACCCCGGACTTTTTCGCGTCGTCTCGCCAGTGCCCTTCCAAAGCGTCTCGCCTGCTTCGGCTATTGCAGGAGAAACGGTAGACATTGATTTGCATTTAGCAGCCACCTTCGACCAGGGTTCTGAAGCAGTCGATGGAGTCCTATGCAAGCTTGCCGGAGGTACTCGAGTCGAGAACACAACACTCTATGCTAATGAGAGCCTCCATGGCGCACTTCGTTGCCAATTACATACCGATTCATTTGCTGTGGGCGCCCATGCAATTTTGCTCTCATGGACGGAAGGTGCGACCTTTGTCGAGCCTAGCGGCATCCAGCCCTTTGAGATCTTGCCCGCGCTCGAGACATGGTCAGTGCTTCCCGATGTCGGCTCTCATCAGGGCGGTACGCAACTTGTGGTACGAGGAGACAATTTCCCTCTCAATAGAACGCTGGAGTGCAAGTTTCAAAATGGCCCCCGTTTGCTTATCTCGCCGGCGTCGGCAGTCTCGTCGGATACGGTTGAATGCCAAACGCCTACGATGGATCTTATTTCGGATGCTCGACGCGAACTTTTCTTTGTATCAGTTGGTATCAGTGGTGAGCCCGTACCTGTTGCGCCGCACGTTGTCACTTTCACATTTGTGGAGGACCCTGCGGTGACGACAATCTTCCCAGAAGTAGGGCCCGAGAGTGGTGGCACGGAAGTCATTCTTCAAGGCGAGAACTTTCCGCTGGAAAGTGACCTTTTCTGCCGGTTCGGTGGCTTACATGTGGCTCCTGCTGTGGTTTACAGCGCAGAACGCGCAATTTGCATAACCCCGCCCCATGCACCAACTCTAGACTCGGGCCCTGTCGCTGTTGAAGTTTCCGTGAATGGCGTTGACTATGTCAGGGGAGACTCGATCGCCTTTTCGTACGTCATGCTTACACGTGTCAGCTTTGTTGAGCCAGAACACGCATATGTTGGCGCTCGAGTTCAGGTCTTTGGAACTGGATTTTATCCGACGGGCCAGGACCGCTCTGTTGTTTGTCGGTGGGGAGAGGTCGCTAGTATCGGTACTTGGATCTCATCGACGCAGGTAGAGTGTGTGGTCCCGGACCTTGGCGACGACCTCGTCAGGGAGTCTCCCACCTTTGTGTCTCTCCAAGTCTCTTGCAACGACGGTCAAGATTTTACAGCCCGCGAAGATCATCTTGGCGTCCACGTGGAAACGCTAGGATCTCTTGTGAGTATTGAGCCTCGAAATGGCCCTCTTGAAGGCGGCACGGAAATGACTATATCGATGGATGGATCTTTTGGCCAGCGTGCGCGCGATGACTTTGTCTGCATCTTTGGTAGTCGCGAGGTCGTCGAAGCTATTCCGCATCAAAGAACCGATCGGGGCCTGTTTACGTGTATCGTACCGGCGGCATCAGCTCCCGACGAGGGTGTTTACGTTTCACTGCATGTTTTGCCTCGCTCACTGGTTCGAGAAGACAATCTTACGGCTTCCACGGAGGGACATCCGACCTTTTTCTTCCGGTACGATGCTGACATTGAACTCGAGTCCGTCTGGCCGGAAATCATCCAAGAGGGCTCGGTCACGCACGTCAACGTTGTCGGAACAGGTTTTCGAGCTGATGCAGACTTGCTGTGCAGAGTTGGCTTTGGGTCTTCACCAGTATCCGCTCGCCTTCTCACGCCTTCACTTGTTCAATGCCCAGTGGACCTCAGTGAACTTCGACCTGGTCGCATTCAGCTCTCCATCACAGGAAACGGCCAGCAGTACTCGAACCAGGTCGATCTCACGCTCATCGCACAGTCGCAAGTGTCTTCTGTGGAGCCCGGCTCTGGCCCCGTGCATGGGGGTACATCCGTTACAGTTCGCGGGACGGGCTTCATGGCCGGCCCAGACTTCGCATGCTACTTTGGAGGCACGAAAGCTGCTGCAGCGCACGTGATCTCCAGCACGGAAGTTCGATGCGTTGCACCGCGAACGAACCTTGCACACATCGTCACTGTCAGTGCCTCGAACACAGGGGGGTTGGATCAAGCGGGGCTTTCCGCTGCACAGTTTGCGTTCGTGAGAGCTGCAACAATTGCCCAGGTTTACCCAGTGCGCGCAGATATTGGAACTCGTGTTTTTCTCTCTGGTTTATTCCCATCAACGCCTTCGGACGCTCTTTTGACGACGACCCTGTGCCGCTTTGGGGTGGTAGAGACCCCTGCGCAACGCGTCAATGACACCTCGGTCTCTTGTACGGTTCCGCGACAAATTGAATCCCAGCTCGAAAACGCGCATTCTGCATCGCTAGACCTTAGTGTGAGCTTCAATGGCGGTGCAGACTACTCTCTGCCCGCCCGATTTACATTGGCAAGAGCCATCGAGGTCGCCAGCATCTTTCCGACATCGGGCGCAGCTCGTGGAGGGACCGAGGTCGTGCTCAGCCTTGCGCAAGACGTAGACACCGCCCTCTTGACGGGACCTGCCCTCTGCCGATTCGGCCAAAAGTCCCCATCGCAAGGCCATTGGCTTGATCGTCGCCGCGTAGCGTGCTTCTCACCACAGCTTACGCCTGGCGCACATATCGGAGTAGCGCTCAGCACAGACGGCCTTCATTTTAGTTCATCGCCTCGCCTCTTTTCGGCCGAGCCCGATTTCAATATTGTGGCTCTGGCACCCCAAGAAGGTACCGAGGTGGCCGGGTTGGACGTATTGATCACGACCGAAAGCGAGTTCCCTCTGCCGAATGATCGGGCGATCCTGTGCAAATTCGGCCAGGCCAATACTGCGCTGGGCCGCAGACTGAGTGATCGCACCGTGTCATGCGCTCTTCCTGCCGGTAGCAAGCCTGGCAATCTTACCATTGCGCTGTCTCTCAACCAGGGTCAGGACTTTGTGGTGAGTCCTATAGATTTCGTAGTTCGAGCCAAAGATGGCGCAGGTCCAAGCCTTCTGTCGCGTCTCGCACCACGTTCTGGCGCGTCGTATATTCGCATTATTTGGCCAGACTTTAATGTGCAGGAGGATGTTGAGTGTAGCTTCAATGCGGCCGCACGCACGCCCCTTCGCCGTGTGGCTGAGTTGGACCAGACCTTTGAATGCGATATCCCTGGCGAAACAGGTGTGGGCGCAGTTTCCGTTGCGCTAGGAAAGAAGCACGGGTCTCATTTTATCACGCTCGCCAAGGTTGGCCAAATCTACTTGTACAAACCATTTCAAGTCGGGCCTCTCGTCAGTAATACCATCGAGGAAGGCCAAGCATCGGTAAAGGTCTGGGCGAACCAAATGCCAAATATTCGCAGGGCTCGGTGTCGATTTGCCAATGCGCAAGGAGCTCGCTACGCTGATGGCTTCGTCATCATGCCTGATCATGGTGTTTTGGACTGCTCCATTCCTGCTGGGCTTTCTCCGGGGAGCTACATTCTTGGAGTTTCTGTCGACGACGCGGGCAATGACTTTGTTGAAGCTCAAGGCGAGGCCTTGCGGGTACTTCCATTTCTGAGTGTCGATAAAATCATTCCCGCGCAAGGCCCTCCGAGCGGAGGCACCCTTGTAACTGTGCGCGCATCCATCGAGTTTGATGCAGAGTCTCTCGCCCGTGACCCAGTACTCTGCGCTTTTCAGGCTCTCGACGGGTCACAGCGCTGGAAGGAATCGCCGGCAACCTTGTCCACCACCCATCAAGGGGCACTCTCTTGCTACACGCCTGCACAACGTGCCAGCGGCGACGCCGCCATCTCTCTGTTGCGGTATAGTTCGCAGCGGGCGGGGACGACGTCAGGTGCTCTTTCGCGAGCGTTGCTAGCGCCCCACTTCTTTTCGTACATGGACCCCCCACGTGTACTCTCGGTGAGTCCTCCTGCGGGACCAACAACGGGAGGCTTCAGAATTGAGCTCTCCGCTTTCTCGCGCATCGGTGAGCTAGCGCGTCCTCTCCTGGCCCGTTTCGAGCTCCCCGATGGCAAGGTCAAGGATGTGAGATGCGCCGACGTGAGCGACGTTGAGAGTGAGGCGGCGGGCGTACTCGTGTCCTGCGATGTTCCCTCGTCTCCCGAGGCAGGCTGGGCTCGACTCTCCCTCGCTTCACAGGACACGAGCCACGCAGCATCTGCGAACTTTCTCTTTTATGCGCCCTATACCATTGATTCAGTGAGTCCAATGGGAGCGTCTGAATTTGGTGGTCCAAGGGTCATCATCGAGACCAGCCGTCCCGTGACGGGAGCTCTGCGAGGGCTCGTGCAGTCTGGCGCTTCCTGCCGATTCGGCACATCTTCTCGCATTCCGGCACGATGGCTCGACGCGTCCCATCTCGAATGTATTGCCCCACGACATCCGCCCGGAAAAGCCATGCTTGCCGTGTCTCTTGTTGCAGATGGCCCGCTTCTCGATATGCGGCCAGAAAACGAATTCTTTATATTCCACGATGCAGAGACACTGAGCAGCGTGGAGCCTGCTCAAATGCGAGCGAGCTACGGGAACAGAGAGGTCGCCCTGCGCGGTACTAACTTTGCGGCCGGTATGAAATGTCGTTTTGGCAACGTCGCTGTGGAAGCACGCGTGCAGAATCCGAATCTCGCATTTTGCGCTGTACCACGGCCCCTTGCGGCCGGCACGCAAACGGTCGCTTTGCAGGTCAATCGCTGGAATGTCTGGGATGAGACATGGGCCGAACATTTGGAGGACTTTGTGCATTTTACATATGTTGAGGAGATGGTCGTTCTCGACATCTCGCCGCCGACGCTGTTCCCTGGAGAGAACGTGAATGTGACGGTGCAAGGTCTCCAAGGGCAAGATCTCGCCTCCGATGCGATCTCGTGCGCTTTCGGTGCTTTCGCGTCTCAACCCGCAACTGTACTCGATGATGGCCTCTCGCTTTCTTGCGCATCACCCGTATTTGACATCCCGGCAGAGAGCGCGTACGCGTTGGCGCAAGTGCGCATTGTCGACGCGTTAGGGAACAGACTCGATGTGTCGGACGGGAGCGCAGGCTCAGTCGTAGAATTCCGTCGCCGTCCTCGAGTCTTTCAGGTGGAACCCCTCGTAATTGCTCAGGAAGAAGCGGACGATAGCGATGGGCTAACATTGACTTTCGGCGGTGTAGGCTTCTCATCGCGTGCTTCGCTTGTATGCATTTTCGAAGCATCCAACGAGACGATTTCCATGGCGCCAGTGACGACAGAGTCCACATCAACTGCAACTTGCAAGCTTCCAACAAATACTGCGGTGGGAGAAATTTACGTGTCTGTTGCATCGAGAGAGGCGGCCTTGCTTGCCACGTCCCGAGGAAAGACTAGTGCGGCCGGCTTGGCCCTTGCGCCGATGGGACGTCTCCGGCTGCATGTGGTTCCCCAAGCGATGGTTCACTCACTGAGTCCCTCCAGTGTGTCCGTGGCTGGTGGCATGGAGCTTCACGTGCAAGGCGAGGGTTTTTTGCGGATTCGTGATCTCGAGAATGGCAATCTACTGTGCCACTTCCGCAACGGTAAACGTACTCTTGCAAGTG
Source organism: Aurantiochytrium sp. KH105 (assembly GCA_003116975.1). Taxonomy (NCBI): domain Eukaryota; class Bigyra; order Thraustochytrida; family Thraustochytriidae; genus Aurantiochytrium; species Aurantiochytrium sp. KH105. Next base: position 720,523 of record BGKB01000017.1, on the reverse strand, counting down.
TCGTCAACGATACACACGTTCGCTGCACGGCAGCCCGCGCAAGTTCTCCAGGCGAAGAGCTGGTCCATCTGTCACACTCCAAAGGCAGCAAATACCTCGTGCAAGGTGCTGGAGCACTGACATACTATCCTTTTGCGCGCGTGCTGCACCTTTCTCCGCGCTTTGGATCTGTGCAAGGAAACACTCTTCTCACAATTGTCGGTGATGGCCTCGAAGAGCTTGCTGCAGCACAAAAAGCCAACGGTGCGACTCTTCACTGCTGCTTCAGTAGTGCGCGGGACAATCTAAGCATGTGTACCGAAGCAGCACTCGTCAGTGGTAATACTGTGCAGTGTACAACTGCAAGTTGGCCGCGAGCTCTCGATACAGTCGAGCGAGAGGTTGTGGCCGTGCGAGTGCTAGGCCAGGCCCTGGTGCAAGAGGGCCACGATTCACAACATCAGTCCGCACTCTTTTCGTATGTGCCCTCCCCAGTCGCGCTGCGCGTCTCACCATCGACGTTTTCTGAAGTGGGAGGTGAGCAGGTTCTCATCGAAGGTAATAACTTTCTGGCTCTCGACCCAACCTTGGAGCCCAAGTGCATATTTGGGGCCGGGCTATCGATGCCAGCGCAGATTCTCTCACCTAAAACAATGGTTTGCACGACTCCGGAAAACCTCGTCCCTGGTCCAATCGCCTTGCGGGTCCACTTCAATGGTCAAGACACTATGGAAATTGAAGACTCGCTCGAAGTCTTTACGCAAGCAACTGCGACAAGTCTGGAACCCACATTGGGGAGTGCAGCCGGCGGCACGCTAATCACTGTGCGTGGCACACAATTTGTACGATCCTCTGATCTATCATGCATCTTTCACGGAGAACCTGGTGTTCACGTCAAAGTACCTGCACACTATGTATCAGCTACAACTGTAACATGTGGCTCGCCGCCAATGCACCTTGGTCTGTCAACAAATGAGGAGCCATTGCACACTGTCGCCGTCGAGGTCTCTAATTCGGGAACTTATGATCGGAATCGCACATCTTTGGCGCGCATGCCCACCTTTACGCTTCACGCTCCTTTGAGCATCGCGCGAGTATCCCCAGGTACTGTTCACGCCGAAAGCCTCGTCTCACTCTCGCTCACCTTTGACGTTCAATCTGACGCAAATTTGCTCCGATTTTGCAGATATGGGTCAATTCAAAGCGAACTTGAAATCCACATCGACGGGGACCTAACCCGAGCGGGCTGCACCTTTACCGTGCCTGCAGGCAGCATTGGAGCTGCGCGTCCAGTATGGGTATCGGCCAACGGTGTGGACTGGCATCCAACAGAGAATGTCGTCACGGTCGTTCCAGATGTAGTGGTCGACGCTCTTATCCCAATGAGCGGCCATCACCACGGCATGAGTCAGGTCACACTCCGAGGCCATGGCTTCTCCTCCTTCGGTGCGCTTGCGTGTCGCTTCGGTGGCGGACCTTCAACAAGAGCTGTTTGGATTTCTGCTCAAGAAATTCAGTGCACATTTTCTCAGGCAGCAAAGAATGCTCACGCCGTGGGAGAAGTCCTTTCCGTTGCCATTGCAGCCGATGGAGTGCACTTTCAGGAAACGGGGAAATTTTTTACGCTACTTCCGATGACGCAAATCTACGAGTTGCAGCCGCGTCGTGCTGCATCTGATCAGCCCGTCACGATCGACATTGTCGGCGCAAACATGAATGTCATTGATCCTGAGCGCGCCTCGTGTCTGGTGCGACGCCAAGGAAGTTCCTTGGGCGATTGGCAACATCACGTTCCTGCCGAGATCATTTCAGCGACGCAAGCGCAATGTCAGAGTATGTCCCTCGCAGCCGGAACATACGAGTTTGACTTGCTCACGAATGGGGTTGATCCTGCTTTTTCGACGTCGCCGCAAATATATACAATTGTGCGACCTCCTGTCGTTTCTCGCATGTGGCCGCGACAGGGATCGGCAGCAGGGGGCACTCAAATTACGCTGTTTGGTTCGGGATTCTCGAAGAGCGATCTCATGATGTGTTCTTTCGGAGCAAATCAGCAAAGTCCAGCGCGCTTTGTCTCTGGCGAAGCTCTCACCTGCACCGTGCCTCCGGTACCCACTTCAGCGGTCGGATCGGTGCAGATTAGTCTCTCGACGGTTGATGGCGCGGTGCGAGCCAAAGGAGCGCTTACGTTTCGGTACCTGGCCGTACCGATCGCTGAGAGTGCCATTCCAGCTGCGATTTTTGCAGACGCTAACGTGTCATCCCTGGTCATTGTCGGGAGGGATTTTGTCGATACCAACGAGGGCACCTGCACTTATTATCTTGGGACAAGCGAAGAAACACTTACGGTGCCAAGGACTTATTTGGATCCGTCGCGTGTCGCCTGCGACGTACCAATGATTTCGCGGCCAGGCGTTGTGCGCGTCATGCCTACAAATGACGGGCACACAGGTCTATTACCTGTCGCTGTCAAAGTCTTGGCAGTACCGCGATGCGCCACTCTCGAGCCCGCGACTCTTTTGCGAAGTCAGCCTGCGACGACTCTTCGCGTCAATTTTGCAGAGAGTCTTCAGGTCACCGATGTACATGATATCGAGTTCTCTTGCCAGCTCTGGAGCGAGGATTCTCTGCGCACATTTTCCGCACAACTGTCCTACGATCTTAAAAGTCTCGAATGTCTCGACGTGTCTCTTGAAACAGACGGTGAGTACTCAATCGACATTTTGGTGAGCGGTGTGAAAATCCCGCAGACATGTGGCAGTAACAGAATTCATGTCGTCAGCACGGCCAGCATCGCTCCGGACCAGAATTGGTCCATTTCGATGGCAGGAGGCTTTGATGTGCCTCTTCGCGGATCTGGCCTTGAGTTCATTCACGGGCCAGTGCGCTGCCTCTTTGGGGATGAAACTGCCGGCTTTGCGCGAAAGCATTCCAGCGATGAAATTCTTTGCGTGTCGCCCCAAATGGTGGATTCCGGTCGTGTAGAGGTTCGTCTTGTCGATGCTCATGACACCATTTTAGATACGAATGTGCACGTCAACTTTGTCGAACCCATTGTCATCGAACATGTGCACCCTACTCTGCTTCCAGAGGCTGGAGGCACTGAGGTTCACGTGCAGGTGCAAGGCGATTTCTACGGTCGAGACGTACGATGTCAATTCGGAAGCGCCATGGTGGATGCTAAGGTCGATGCAAGCGGATATGCTGTTACTTGCAAAGCCCCGCGGGTGGTTCCGAGTCAAGTTTCGTTCGCAATCGTAGTTGGTCAACAGGAGGTAGTCGCAGCCACTGATCCGGTCACATTCATTCCGCAAGTTTCTGTGTCTGAAATCAGTCCTGGAGCAGGTCTTGTTGTCGGCAGGGCGCCCGTCACGATTCGCGGCACAGGCTTTGCCAACCTGGGTCAGCTGCATTGCTCATTCGATACATTTGGCTCTGAGCCAGCAGTCTTGATCGATGCAGAGACATTGGTCTGTGCAACGCCCGCTCTTCCCGCCGATCTGCACAATGCCGAGCTCCACACAACGCTCTTTATCTATGGTGGCGAAGACGGCCTGGTTGAGGTGGCCCGTCTCGAGAACGCATACGTGTTTTATCCAACGCCTCGGGTCGAAGATGTTTTCCCAACACTCATTTCGGCACCATCGCCTATCACGTCAGCTATTCGCTCTCAGGCACTCATTTCCGTGTATGGCCAGGCATTCCCCAGGATCCAGGGTTCAAGCTGTCGTATTCTGCAGCATGTCAGCGATGGGGTGTTTTCGAGCCATGTCAGCCCTCATCCGCTTACGTGGCGATCTCGGGAACAGGTTGATTGCGTTTTGGACGCATCGCAGCTTGAGATCGGAGATGTTCGCCTGGAAATAAGCTTCGATGGAGCTCACTTTTTCGCAGCTGGCCGCCTTACTGTTCGAGGACCTGTTCAGGTCCATGGCGTGGAACCACGGAGACTCGATGCTCTCGGAGGGACGCCCCTGTTGGTTCGCGGCGAGGGATTTATCCGTTCTGCAAACCTTCAGTGTAAAATTGGACCAAGCACTATCGTACCCGCAGACTTTGTGGACTCCGCAACTTTGCGCTGCATCGCGCCGGCCCAACATCCCGGCCCAGCTGTGCTCTCTGTCTCTGTCAACGGCCGCGACTTCTCGGAGCCCAGCTGGTCTGCATCTGTGGAATATGCCCCATCCTTCGCAGTCGCTGCGGTCTCGCCCGCATCGGGTTCTCGCATGGGCGGCACCACGCTCACTATCACCGGAACAAATTTTGAGCTCGGCGCACCCATGTACTGTCGTTTTAAGGACGTCGATAGTGGCGACGAGGTTCGTGTTCCGGCGCAAACTGTGTCCGCTTCTCAGTTGCGCTGTATGAGTCCAGCATGGCACGGCTTGAAAACGGCGATTCTTGACATTGTTCACGCCAATGACATCTTTACGGAATCTCTCGATCGCACTACGCTTCACTTTACGTACCATGCAGACGCGCTCCCAGAGCACATCGTTCCTGCTTTTGGTCCCGCAAGTGGTGGCTCCGAAGTACATATTTTCGGTCGTGACTTTATGGCAACCCCAAGCCTCCAGTGCATCTTTGATGGAAAGACAAAGACACCTGCGACCTTTGTCTCAACGAATGAGCTCCTGTGCATTACACCACCCGTACCAGACAGGCTTCATATGCCTGTCATAGTGAGGATCCAGGTGACGAATGATGGAAACTCTGTGTCGTCTCCGCTCCAGTTCACATATGTGCCCCGTCTTCAAGTTAGTCGGGTCTTTCCTTCGTTTGTGGCGGCTGGGGTTGCCGGGGCCATTACGGTCGTCGGTCAAGGATTTCGTGACTCTACACTTCTCAGCTGTCGCGTTGGGGGTCTTTCTGATGCACTTTTCACAGCAGAGTATTTGAGTGACGAACGCATGCGGTGTTCATGGTCGCAGCTTGCGGTGCCACCTGGAGCATACGAAGTTCATGTGTCAAACAATGGACATGATTATGAGGCGACCTCTTTTGTGGTAGAGGCCGCTGCCGAGCAACCCCAGCAAGATCGCGCCCGCATACCCACGACAGGTGGGCATCGGATCCGCGTAGGGCCTTTTGCATCGAGGCGTTTGCACGCCGCTTCTGGAATCGTTTGCGAGTTCGACAATGCTCGCTCTACCGCCGTTCTTGACGAAGAAACTGACAACTATGTCCTTTGCTCGTCGCCCGTATTCGCTACGCCTGGGCAAATTTCGCTGAGCATTCTTGCATTGCAAGACGACGAGGCTGCCGATGAAGAGATTCTCTGGCATGCCCAAGAAAGTCTCACTGTTCATGAGCCTTTTCTTATTACCAATGTCCTGCCACGAACTTTCAGTATGGCGCACTTAACTCGGGCCCAGCTCACTTTGCTTCATGAGCTGCCGGGAGGTTCTTCCCGTGACATTGAAGTGGAACTCTCGTACCCAAGTGGTGCGGTGGTATTGGTCCCTGCAACCATCGTTGGCGAACGTGAAGTAGAAGTTGACATTCCAGCAGTCCCTCTGGACGAGGCAGGAGGGGAGAACTCTCTACCCGTGAGCTTACGGCTCCGGCTCGAAGGCCATCCGGATCTTTCTCAGACTCCAGCGCGCGCGGTGCACCGCGCGGAGCCTGTCCTGATCGCAATGAGTCCGCATATTGTCACTGCTGGTTCTTTGGTGATGCCGATCGTGCTGACGCTGGACGCCGCAGTATCCATACATGACGATGCAGTCGTCCTGTGCCGCTTTGGAGCAACCACAGTCAGTGGAACCAGACTGGGCCCGCTGCAGGCTGTGTGCGATGCTCCACCGATGGCGGCCGGCGTGATTTCAAGTGTCGAGGTCTCCTTGGATGGAGAGAGATTTACGGAGAGCGGCTTTGAACTTTCCTACATCAGCAGCCTTGAGGCCTCCCACGTGTCTCCTGATCGTGTCGAAGATCGTGGAGGCAGTGAACTCGTCATTTATGGCCAGGAGTACCCTGCTGAGCTCTCTTCCATAATGCGATGCCGATTTAGGTCCGAGAGTCAGAATCCATTGGCCGCGGCTGTCACCACGAGGGCAACTTGGATCAACGAGAATGAGATTCACTGCATTGCTCCCTCGCGCAAAGAGGCACAAGCGTTGGAGTCCTCCTTCATCGTCATCAGCTTGGTCCTGCCGACGGCTTTGCCAGGAACTTTTGTGGAGCTCACGCGAGACAATGACGAGCTTATGTTCACCTATGTTCCCACAGCAGAAGTGGTCGGCATTTGGCCTCGCAGGGGTCCCGCGCGAGGAGGGACGCTTGTTCAGGTGCACGGAACTGGGTTCTCGGATCTCTTAGAACTCGCTTGCGTTTTCTCCCTCGAAGATGACGAAGACGCAGTCGCCGTCCATGTCCCCGCAGAATTCGTGTCCAGCAGCGAAGTGCGATGCGAGTCCCCCTCGCGAGCGTTACTTTTGTCAAACAATGCACTCGACGCTTCGTCAAGCTCGCGTGCGGCAGTCCGTGTGTCACCGAATGGTGCCGATCTAACTGCTTCTCATGCCGCTTTTGTCTTCGAGATCATTGCCAAGGTTCACAAAGTTTACCCAGAGTCTGGGCCGGCACAGGCTGGCTCCATGGTGACCCTCTTTGGAGCTCACTTTGCCGACACATCCGCGTTATCGTGTCGCTTTGGCATGAGCTCGCCTTCCGCCGCAGTCTACATTTCCGACACTGAAATTCGCTGTCAAACCCCTCTTCCACCTCACAATGGGCCGGTTGTGGTGGCAGTGACTACGAATGGAATCGATTACTCTTCGGACCTCGTCATGTACACGTTCACGGAACGACCTTTGGTCTTTGGGATTTCGCCTCAGAGCGGACCTCAAATCGGTGGAACGCAGGTCACCGTGACTGGAGCCAATTTTCGAGAGGGTGTAACTTGTCGCTTTGGTACCACAGATGTCGAAGTCACTCAAATTGTGAGCAGCACGGAGCTTGTTTGCGTTACCCCATCGGTAACGATCGACAATATGGGTGCCACGCGCGAGGTCCAAGTCGACGTCTTCGATCAAGGTTCTCTGAATCAGAGCGAGACTGGCCTTACACATTCGCAGGCTACTTTGTTCCTGTATGTGCCGGAAGCGACGCTCGACAGTCTGTTCCCGCCGCATGGTCCATGCTCGGGCGGCACGCTTCTGACAATCTACGGAGCTGACATGTATCAGGACGAAAGCGTGCCACTGCCGCTATGCAAATTTACCGTCGTGGACACCTCCCCTTTCCAAATGTACGAGGTACCAGCCCAAGCCTTGTCAGACACGAGTATCGCGTGCGTCACGCCAAGCATTGATTCCGGGTCATGTGGCTCGCGCTCTCATGTGCTCGTCTCTGTGAGCTTTAACGGCCATGACTATGCAAGCCCTGCTCTTTCATATGTGTTTGTCCCCGATCCAATTCCTCATCGGCTGTCCACGGCAAGAGGGCCCGCTCAAGGCGGCTCCGTAGTACGCGTATTTGGAGAAAACTTTGTTCGTTCTCCCCTCACGTCGTGTCGCATTGGTGACGATGTTATCCAGGCCAACTACATTTCTCCTTCTGGCGGGTTCATCGACTGCACGACTCCAGCAGGCAGGCAGGAGGTGAATGAGGTCCAAGAAATTTTTGTGACGACCACAAGCGAGCCCAACGCGACGACCTATGGGATTATTCTCTCGTCCTTGCCGGCTCAGGAGGAGATTCAGCGTTTCGCTCTCCATGCTTGGGGTGCAGACTCGGTTTCTGGAGCAGAAGCAGAGGTTCAGATTATTCATGTGCGCGGTGGCGGGCCTATCCAGGGTACCTTTACTCTCTCCTTTCGTGGTGAGACGACAGTTGCGCTTCCTTACGACGCGTCTGCTGAGGGCGTGGCGGATGCTCTTAACGCACTCGAGGAGATCGAAGGAGTCATTGTTGAGCGAAGCGCCAATGCAAATTATTTTGCATGGACAGTGACATTTGAAGGGAATGCAGGCGACCTGGAACCTATTCTTACAGACAGCTCTGGGCTCTCAGGCCTCGCCAACGATGACACTGTCATGGAAGTCACGGAGCTTCGCGCGGGGACTTCTGCCGCAATTAGCTCGGGCACGTTTACACTCAGCCTTAACGGTAGCGTGCAGACGTTGCCATTCGATGCCAGCGCCACTGATTTCCAGCAAGCACTGGAGGCTCTTCATGGAGTGGCCGACATCACAGTGGCACGCTCCGCAGCGCCAGACCGCAACGGCGCGTACACATGGGAGGCCACGTTTCCAGGCATTCTCGCTTATGAACTTGCAAGTGTCGATGTTACAGGACTCGCTCCGGCTACGGCCGTTGCCTGCGCGTACGAGCGCGAGCAAATGGGTAGTACGCCAGGAGGGAACTTCGTACTGTCTTTTGCTGGAAATGAAACGCGGGCACTTGATGTCACGTCAACATCAAGCGATATCGAAGTCGTCCTCCGCGAGGATCTCGAGCTCAATGCCACAGTCAGCGAGACCGTAATCGCAAACTCTTCGCTCTGGGAGAAACGCATCATCCTCACTTTCGACGATCTCGAGGGCGTCCCGCTCGAGCTCGGTGTTGACATCACGGGTGTCACCGGCACAGAGTCTGCCTTTCGCGTGATAGATATGGCCCGAGGCGCTCAGCGCCTCGAGGGAACCTTTCGAGTCGGATATGAAGGTGCGTGGTCTCCCCAGCTTTCGTTTTCGACATTGACTGCGTCTGACCTGGCCGCAACACTGCAAAGTTTGCCAACGGTCGGTACCGTCCGTGTGTCTGAAATTCTTCGCGAGGAGGACGCGTTCGCTCGTTGGAGAATTACATTTACGTCCCGAGGATCCCCGGCAAACATTGGTCCCTTGTCGTTGCTGGACGTCGAGTCTGACTTTGGCGTTGGAACCGACTTTTATTTGCGCGCCAACAGAATTCAAGCGGGTTGCTGTTCATTGTCTGTCACGATTGATGGACAGCAATTTTCAGACCCCCTTGCCTATCGCTATGATTGGCACCCTCAGGTGGCTTCTCTCTCGCCGCAGTATGGGTCTCCTCATGGCAAAACACTCTTGTCGATCCATGGTTCAGGCTTTTATGAGGCTCAAGCTATTTCCTGCGTCTTTGACGGGACGCTTGAGTCGCCGGCGAGATTTGTGAATGAGTCGATGCTTACTTGCGTGACGCCTCCTTTATCCGCTCTTCAAGATGCGAACCTCACGTTTGCGGACCAGCGCGACGTGCACGTCACCGTACGTTATCCGCTTGACCATGCCGAAACGCACGAGTCGCAGACCTTTGCAACGTTCAAATTTTCATTGCCACTGCATATCCAGACAATCCAACCACCTCGGGGAAGTCTTCGCGGCGGTGTCGTTTTACGCGTGACTCTCGAACACAATATTACGCTCGATGAAGTCGATAATGCCGCCTGCGTTTTCGAGACAAATCCTCTTGAGACTGTGGCGGCGACGCGGGAAAGCGCCAGGTCTCTTGCGTGCTTGGTCCCTTCGCATGCCCCAGGTCTCGTGGCTGTCCGGGTCACGCTGAATGGTCACGATCTTTCCAAAAATGCGGCATTCTTTCAGTATGAAGAGGCTGTTCGTGTTCACAGTTTGAGCGTGACAAGCGGATCCCGTGCAGGAGGAACATCGATCCACGTCTATGGTTCTGACATTCCACGCTCCGAGGAGCTGTCATGTGACTTTGGGGACCGCGGTATGGCTCCTGCGATGTGGCAGGCCTCGAGTCAAGCCTCGTGTGTGCTTCCGGGTCCTTCGGGAATCGATCTCTCTACGATTGATCGCGTACTCGTGCGCACGACAAGCCGAGTCGAAGACCTCAGTTTCGGGCAACAAACCTTTTCCATGTACTCTTCCGTTTCCGAAGTGGAAGCAGCCACGGGATGTGCGACATTCAATGTCAACCGCACGTACTACAACGGCACTGAGATGTCGTGGCTGGCGGAGACAAGCTGCGCCGCGGCTCTTGTTGCCAGCGCTAGCTCGACCCTTAGCGTTGAGGTCCTCGCGAGCGACACTGTTCTGGTAGCTCTCACGTCGAACGGTGTTGAATTTTCGAACCCGATGGAGTTCACGGTCTTTGACGCCCCGACAGTGACAAACGTGGAACCAGTCTCTGCACCGCTACAAGGTGGCACGGTAGTCACCCTCTCCTTGGATATTGATGGCTCGCAACTAGATATCTCTTGCTGGTTTGGCGATCGAAGGGTTCTCGGCGTGATTGTAAACGGTGGAACTGCTGTGGAGTGCGTCACGCCATTGATGGAGCGCGTTCAGGAGGTGACGCTTCGTTTGTCCGCAAATGGCGGTGTTGACTTTCTCGCTGGTGCCACCGTCTTTACCTACGAGAACACCGTTCCGGCCACGATTTTCGCTGTCGAACCTCTCTCCGGTCCTGCCTCCGGAGGCACTCGAGTGGTTTTGAGCGGACAAGGAATCGCTCATCTTGGTCTTGGAGGTCAGGCTACATATTGCCTTTTCTCAAGTGGAAACGAGGTGGTCACTACAGAAGCTGTCGCGAGTGGGTCGGATGGGCTGGCGTTGGAGTGCCAAAGCCCTCGTCGCAGTGAGTTTTCGTCCGTGCCAAGCTTTGTCTCGCTTGACGTTGGCGTCGGCGAGCAGCGGCAAATCCTTACTGCCTCGCACATGAAGTTCGTGTATGACGACGACGTTTTGATCCAAGCGATCAATCCGCCGCAGGGTATGCGCTTAGGCGGCTCTGATATTCTCGTGCGGGCTGGACCCATTCCGGAGGCGAGGAGGGACATGGACGGACAGTTGCTTTGTCGCATCGGATCCGAAACTGTTAAAGCAGAGCTTGTTGAACCTGGAGATATTGCTACATTGCGCTGTGCAGTTCCTGAGAGAAGTCCAAATCCTCATGTGGAATCGATTTGGTTTGACGGCCCTCGGCCTCGCCACCGCGTCGAGCGCATCGAGATTCGAGCACCTGCTCCTAGTGCCGAAGAAGGCATCATCACTCTTCAAGGCAGCGTGGTGGAGCCAGACATCCAAGTCGTCACCATGGCTGGACCGGATACGCCTGGGACGTTCAAGCTGTCGACAACCCTTGAGGCTGCGGATCGCACAAAAGTCATTGCCGTAGAAACGTCTGCGAGCGCCGTGTATCCTGAAGCCCACCTGCTAGCAGTGGAAGCAAACATTGAAACGCAGCAAACAGTTGCGACGATGGCGTTTCATGTAGTCCCCGAGGCTGTGGTGTTCGAGGTGCAGACACTGACGATTGCTGCGACCTCGGGTCTCACCGGTACTTTCACTCTGGCTTGGAATGGAACAAGTTCAATGGCTACCCTCGCGGCTGAGGGCTCGGCCGAAGATGTTCGAGCCGCACTGGCGGCGGTGGCTGGGCTTGAAAATGTGCAAGTGAGCCTCAATATGCTGTCGAGCGTCGCAGGTTTTCGCCGCGACTGGGACATCACGTTTCCTCTCATCACCTCGTCTTCTCCAGTTCCGCTCATTTCAGTGGAAGACGGTCTGCTGGAGGGCGTCGGCCTAATGTCTCGTGTCGAGCGTCTTGTTCCCCAAGCAGCGAATGAGTTGCAGCTTCTCCGCATTAGCCGCGTGGCCGATGACATTACAGTATCCCTCAGTGAGAGCATTTCAACTCTCCGCCTCGCAAACGCGGACCTGACGGATGTGAACAAGGTGCTAGCGTGGTTGGAAAGTGTACCGGCCTTTGGGTCTGGGCAGGTGAGCATTGTGGCGTCTGCAGCAGCCTCGGATTCAAACTTTGCAGCATACGAGGTAAGCTTTGATGGGGTGAATGGCGACTTTCCGCCCTTGACACTTTCCGATGCAATTTCAGAGGTGGAAGAACTTCGCAACGGGACGAGCGAGATTCTCGGAGGGCTGATTGAAGTTGAGGTCACCACCAACGCTGGTTTCTCGAATCTCGTGTCAATCAACATGGACGTCTACCGGGCGGATGAGCTGAGCCAAGTGCTCGCGGATGCTTTTCCAGAGTACAGCTCAGATCTCTTTTCAATCTCAGTGGACCGTAGCTCGTCTGGCATGGGTAGGAACGGGGCTCGAATCCTCACCATCCGTCTCCCCCCATACTTTGATATCGCACTTGCATCCACAGAGGCCATGCGTGGAACAGGTGTTGTGATTTCAACAACAGTGGAAACGGGCCTTGCCGCAGATTCGGGCACATTTCAGTTCCGTATCGTGTGGCCAGCAAACCTTGGATTCTCATCATTCTCAGGGACGCTAGCAGTCGACGCTTCAGCAGCAGATGTGAGAGCAGAAATTCTTGCGTTGGAACCTAGTTTCCCGCTGGGCCAAGTTGTGGAGGTTGACACAGGCTCGTTCCGGTACGCTTGGCGAATTGAGCTTGATACGCCTGACACGGCATATTCCAACACGGATCCGCACCACTTTGAGATTGACGGTAATGGTCTCATTGGGTTTTCTGCTTCTGCGATTCTCGAACGCAGCGCCAAATTCAATGAGGTGCAGGAAATTGCCACTGATACGGCGTCCGTCAATGGGCGTCTCTCTGGCGTCTTTGCCCTCACGCTGGGCGAAGCATATGGGAGGGTCCGTGGACTTGCATACGATGCCAGTGCCGCCGAGGTACAGGATGCCATCCACACGCAAGCGCCGCTCATGGGAGCCGTGTCAGTGACACGTACGGATCTGACCCGGACGCGCTATGCGTGGACGGTCACCTTTTTGGAGCTTGCGGGGACACTGCCCAAATTCCAAGTTGACACATCCTCTCTGCACTCCAGTATACCCGGCGACGAGGCACTCGTCACCGTGCGGAAAGTTCAGCGAGGAGAAGGAGAACCTCTCTATGGCGCATTTACGCTCCGCTGTCTGCACTGCGCTCCCGGCGTTCAGGAAACGTTCATCCCGTTTGATGCGAGCGCGGCGGAGTTCCGTGATGGTGCAAACGAGTTGCTGTCTCGAGGCGGGTCGCTTTCGTCCATTAGCGAAGTTTCTGTGAGCAGCCCTGACCTGAATGGAGCTCGCACATGGATGGTGACCTTCGCAGCCGGCAAGGACGATGCTCTACCTCCCGATCTCGAAGTACGTCTTGGGTCGTTGGGCGGTTCAGGAGCGAACGTCGACCTCCGTGTCGACACCGCCGCAAGTGTCGCCGAGGTTCAGTCGATCAGTGTCCCGTTGACCTTGTCGGGCACAGCAAGCTGTCTGGCAAATGGCGGGTCTTTCAGCTTTGCTTTCGCAACGAGCCCAGACGACATGGCCTCTGTGATCGCTGACGCACTCGGAACCGACGAGACAGTGAGCGTGAGCCGCGCAGATGGCGCCAGCGAGCGAATCTGGCGTGTGACATTTCAAGATCGCGTTGGAAACGTGCCTGATACGCTCCTCGCCTGTTCAAACCCAGGCTTTAATGTCGCCACGCAGGTGCAGGGAACAGGCACTCCTTTGGGCGGCACATTCTATCTTCGGCACGATGGCATGGTCTCTAGCGACCTTGCCTTTGATGCAAGCGCTGCTGAGGTCGAAGCTGCTCTTGGTGAGCTGGGAATTGACGTTCTCGCTGTGGCACGATCGACCAGTGCTGACTTCAATGGTGGCCTGGCATGGGAAGTTACTCTGGGTCGTAACGTGGCTCCTGAGCCCGTTTACGCGGGAAGTCTAACGGGAACAAACGCACGAGCATATTGGGCTGCGGTTGAGCCTTTTCTCGAGCCTCGCAACGAGACCTTTTCGCTTGTCTTTCAAGACCAGTACACCATCGCTTTGAACGCGACTTCGACGGCGGCAGATGTGGGTGCTGCTCTTGAGGACCTCGAAAGCATTGAGTCCGTCAATGTTGTCCGATCTGATGATTTTGCAGATGGCCGCGTAACCTGGGCAGTGACCTTTGTCCCATACGCAAACGGCGAATTCACGCTGCAGTATGGCGAGCAAGATGAGCTGAGCGCGCTTGGCAATCCTTCTTATATTTCAATTCTGAAAATCCAATCAGGCACGAATGGACCAGAAGGCTCCTTTGAACTTAACGTGCAGGGTGGAGCGGCTAATCAGGCTATTGAAATCCAAGTTGGAGCCGCATCGTCTAGGGCTGCTCTTTCTAGTGTTACTGCTGCTCTGGAGACGCTGTACCCAGATGCGACGCCCGGATCGCTGCAAGTTGTCCAGGATGGCCCAGATGAGAGTGGACGCGTGGAATGGGCGTACGAGCTGACTCTCGACCCCTTATCGTCTACGCTATTCAGCGGCCTCACGGCAACCTCGACCACTGTCACGGTAACCACCTCTCGTACTTCCAGCGCTGAGCGCGCGTTATCCGGGTCATTTCGTCTTTTCTGGGTTGATGACTCGAGCGATATTACCAGCGACATTGACCTCAGTATCGATGCAGACGGACTCGTTTCCGAGCTTGAAGCCTTTGCAAACATTGCTTCCGTTTCGGTAACAAAAGAGCAAAGTGAGAGGAGCGATGACGGTATTTCTGTGGAGACCGTTTTTGCGTGGGAGGTGACTTTCGCGCCACGTGCAGACGGCGCAAGAAGTAACGGGCTGCTGGGCATCGACGACGCGACGTTAGAGGGGCCATCATCGACGGCTGCGGAGATCATCGTGGCTGAACTCGAGACGGTGAACGAGGAACAGACAATCACGCTCGTTCCGACCGGGGCATCCTTGGCCGGAGACTTTCTCATTGGCGTGCCGGGCACCTGGCTTGGTTCCCAAGATCAAGCTGTCGTGGAGTGGACAAGCACAATTGCAGCAACTGCATCAGCTGAAGACGTCGGGAGCGCGCTCGCCGAGGTTTTTGTCAGAAACGGTTTTACATCAGCATCCGTCTCGGTATCGGCGTCTGGACTCTTTGCCTGGCGTGTTGTGGCTCTCGAAACCGTCGTTGGCGACCTTGACCCGCTCCTTGTTGACGATGCGGGGCTGGTAGGCCTCGACTCGTTCTCTGTGAATGAGGATATCAATGGAACATCGGAGATCATGAGCGGTACCGTTGGGCTCGTTGTGCGCGGTCCGTGCTATGAGGATGGAGTATGCCGCGTCCGTACGCTTGATCTAGGTATCGCATCCGATACCACCGCAGATGACCTTCGCGCGAGTCTTGCAGCTCTCGACGACTCATGGTTGCACGACGTGCAAGTTTCACTGGACGCCAATACAACCACAGGAGATCGCGAGTGGAAGGTTACATTCATGGACGGTGGGCCATTTCAGCGCCTTTATGTGGACGAGGATACAACCACGCTCGTAGGCTCCCGTGCTCGCGTACGTGTCGATGAAGAGGGCGCCGAGGCACCGGTCGGCGTTGTGACAGTTGACGTGTCCGTGAACGGTCAAGACTTTACGGCAAGCAATGTCCAGTACGAGTACCTTGAGCTACCTGTTGTACACGGCGTGTATCCGAATCACGGGTCAATCGAAGGTGGGACACTGGTGCTGGTCATAGGCGATAATCTGGCCGTACCTAATGCCAGTGATCGGCAGCTCTCGTGCAAATTTGGCGACACCACGTCCACGGAAGCGTACGCGGTGAATGCGTCATGCGTGTATTGCGTGACCCCGGCAGTTGGATGGGAAGGCCCGCGTACGGTGATGGTTGGAGTTCGTGGCGCTGCTTTTTACTCGGCACGGGAGGTCAATTTTACCTACTTTGAGCCGCTGCAGGTGGACGAGCTCTCGCCATTGCTCGCCCCACTTGGTGAGAACGTCGTGCTTCAAGTCCGCGGCTCTGGCTTTGTCCCGACAGATGAACTTGTATGCCGTTTCCAAATCGTACAAGAAGGACTGGAAGCCGAGGACGACGATGTGGGTCCACTTGTGGTATCTGCGGCCTGGATCGACGCATATGAGCTACGCTGCACTCTCCCAGCGACGGCGTTTGAGAATCCTGCGCGTATTCGCGTGGAGGTTTCGGCGAATGCGATGGACTTTGTCACGGCCCCTGTACACTTCGTTCTCTTTACGAAGCCAACCGTGACAAGCATTTCTCCGCGAAGCGGGCCTGCTGAGCGTCCGGGGTCGCAATTGACGCTTCGTGGCTCTGGATTCGTCAACGCACCGAGTCTTGTCTGCCGCTTCGACGAGGAGCTCGTTGTCCCTGCCATTTTTGTCCACGCCGGAGAGATTCGGTGTCTGACGCCTGTCTTGGAGCTTCCTCTCGACTATTTCCCGCTCCGGCGACACACGCACGACGATGGAACAGCCCTTTTCCCTAACGCTCATTACTTTCCGCTGTACCTGTCGCGCCTGGTTGACGTTGAAACGAGCGTGAATGGCGCGGACTTTCATCGAACAGGTTTTCGCTTTCTTTACACGCAAGAGGCCACCGTCACAAGTACAATTCCAGGAGCGGCCTACGTGGGGACGGCGTCCGGTCTCACGCTCTTTGTGTCGGGCACCGGATTCGTGAACTCGACAGACTTGACGTGCCGCCTTGGGCATGAGACAGCACGTGCGTTGTACCTTGCACCAACGCTGTTGTCTTGTCATATTCCGTCAAGTCCAGACGCCGATCCGTCTACGGGTCCGGGACGCGACCTGATTGTGGCTGTCGCAAACAACGGGCAAGACTTTTCGACTGATTTCGTTACGTTTCACAGCCTTGGGCGCTGCCCGGGCGGCATGTACTGCCCGAATGCAGTGCAGGCTCTTCGCTGCCCTCCAGGCGCCTACTGTCCGGGTGCTGGCAATGGAAACTTTACCCTTTGTCCGAAGGGCACCTACCAGCCGATGCCTGCGACCGAAGGTTGCCTTCGGTGCCCAATTGGCTACGCGTGCCCCGAAGAGGGCATGCGTGTACCCCGCCTTTGCCCGGCAGGTTTTGTATGTGATGTCACCGGAACCGAGGAGCCCCGGCAGCCTTGCCCTGAAGGCCACTTTTGCTTGGAGGGCACGGCCACTACAGCGACGACATGTGGTGACCCATCTATCCTGTCAAGCGAGCTGACCCCGAGCAGGCGACTCAGCGAACTAAGTGGTACTCTTCGAAGGCATCGCGCTCCGCTTGGCGGCGACTTTGTGCTCGGCGCGAGATCCACGGCGTGCTGGAGCAATGCGACCCAAGACTTTGGCCTGCAGGTATCGAGCTACCCAGCCAGGTTTTGGGCGGAACGCCATCTCTTACCTCTCGACCCAGACGCTCCCTTTGTCCCGATGCGCGGTCGCTTCTGCCTCGATGATAGCTGCCTGCGTCTCAGTGATGCGGATGCAATGCGCGTTACGGACTATGCCTTCCAGTACTCGAACTTTAATCTGCGGCGCCCGGTCCCCTGCCCCGCCGGAATGTACTGTGCGCCGGGAACCGCCGTTGGGGAGAGCCACATGAAGAACGTGACAACACCGCAGCCATGTTTCGAGAATATGTACTGCCCCGAAGGCAGCGCCTCGCCTCAGGGCGCAGGGGACTGTCCACCGGGATTTTACTGCCCTTTTGGTACGAGGCTAACGTGCCCTGTGGGTACGTATTGTCCTCGAAGTGGCATGGACACGCCGCTCCCTTGCCCGCCAACGACCTTTAACAGCATGGTCGGTCAGACGACTTGCACTGCGTGCCCGCCGGGGTACTTTTGCCCGGGATTTGGCCGCGTTGACCCAGCAAGCTGCCCTCCCGGATTTGTGTGCTCGCAAAGCGGTCTCGAGCGTCCAGACACGCGCTGCCCTGCAGGTTTCTACTGCTCGAATGGCACGATGACTTCGGATGTCTTTCGCAATGATACTACATTGCGCCCGTACCCGTGCCAACCGGGCACTTACTGTCCTGGAGGCGTGGGCTATGACGAGCTGCTCGAGGGTGACTATCTGTATGCGCAACCCTGCGCACAAGGTTTCTACTGCGAACTAGGCTCAACGTCCCCCAAGGGATCTGGACTGTGCCCCAAGGGCTTTTACTGCCCCAAGAACGCGTCAGTACCAATTCCCACGGACCCTGGTGAGTTCGCGTACCTCGAAGGTACAGTTCAAGCTGCAAAATGTCTTCCCGGCTACTATGCGCCAACCATTGAAACCGTCTCATGCTACCCGTGTCCTGCAGGTACGGAGTGTGTGAACGACGGTACCTCGGAGGCTCTAATCTGCCCCCCGGGAACCTATAAAACGATGACACAACCCGGCGAGAGTGTTGTATGCCGAGGCTGTCCCGCTGGAACATGGTCCAAGAACTGGGAACTTCGAGATAGCGATGAATGCACGATTTGTCCTCCGGGCGTAACGTGCCCAATGGATGGAATGTCGTTTCCTTGTTCGTACGATGACCTTCCAACCCCATACACGCCGACAGGTCTCAGCGAGTCGCAATACAAGTGTCTGAACAAGGGCACCAACTTTTACTATGGGTACTTGGAATGGCCAATCGACGCTCGCGGCCGCGGACCGAACTTGGTCGACTCTGACAAGGTACAAGGAAGCGAGGAAATTATCCTGGACGCAGACGGAAACGAAGTCACTGTGACTGTACAGTGCTACAGCAATGCACAACCCGAAGGAAGCAAGGTCTACCAGCGGTTCCGCGATTTTCACGGCCCGCGGTACGAGATTCAATCCGGCGGTGTGTACCATCAAGGATACGGAGATGGCACGTACGAAGGCTACTTTGGGCGTGGGTCGCTCTTTATTGAGCAACCGGTGTCAGAAACCTATTATGCGTCTCGAAACTGCACGCCGGGGTACTTTCAGTACAATGCCAGCACTCGTTCAGACGACTGGGTGGTTGGCACGTGCGAGGCGGATCTCATTTGCGCCTACACAAACAAAGCGGAGGCGCAACCTTGTAACGAGGGCTATATTTGCGGTCAAGGCACAAATGCTGTGAACGCATTGGACATTGAATGCGCGCCTGGATACTATTGTGATTTTGCGACGACAACAGACGTGAGCCTCGAAGCTCCTCAGGGAAGGTACGATGCGCTTTGCGAAGAAGGATATTACTGCGAGCGGGGAACGGGCAAGGGTCAAGCTCAGTCAAAACCATGTCCCGTGGGCTACTTTTGCCCCACGGGGCTTGCGAATCCGTACACGGGCATCATGGCGAGTGACTCATTGACGCGGTCGCTAAACGAGACCACGGCAGACCCCTTTTATAACTATCTCTATACTGCGACGTGGGACCCTGAAGGCTTTGAGCCGCGCGAAATCTCTGAACATGATGACAGATGCTTCAAGGGGATCAACGAGGGGCTCTTGAACACATACGAGATGAAGCGTACTGCCGAGGGCCTCTATGATGGATACATTTGCGTAGCCACAGCGAATGATCTTCGCTGTGGCCGGGACCACAAGTGGCGGCTTATTGCGGACACGATCGATCGGCAACGTTGCGACTGCGATACATATAAGGAACGCGCGCTCTTGGTCTTTAAATTATGGAGCTGCACGCGCAACGACAACGAGACGGCGTGCGCAGATCTCGTGGACGATGGCGATGGTTTTCTTGCGACGTTTGCGTACACAACAAGCGAGTTGAAATTCATTCAGTCCCGAAAATTATGCGCGCAAGCTCTTGATCCTTCGATCGAGTGCGAAGATGTGCCGCACGGTGAACTGGTGGAATCAACGCAGAACGGTACTTCTCTGCAGTCTGGTAAGGTCGTCTATGACATGGAGACGTACTGCAATGGTATGGAGGACCCCGAGGCTTGTATGCTTTTCAAGTTCCGCAATGATGCCTCTCAGTTGCGTAAGCGCAGCATGGCATTTGCTTCCTACGACGATCTCAAGTCCTTTGTCTTTACAGATGGCGAGAATCTCATCGATGATGACGCGTCAACCTTGCTAGGTCAACGTTTGATGACTCGGCACGGCATCGCGGCCTCGACATCAAGTTACAATCCCTACCAGGGCGCCTTTTCGGCTCAGCTTGACATCAAGCTTGCCTGCTCGCTGACTGAGCAGTGTTCCTACACGGACGCCATTTTGTACGACCTTTGGGCGGCTGTGCAATTTATTGATGAGTTTGGCGATGCTGCAGAGGCATTATTGGAATCCTCGCGCCTCGATTCGTGTGCCTGCCAGGATCTCGCGCGTTGTCCTGACGGCACGACCTCGCTTGTGGGCGCAAACAACATTTACGATTGCGTCAAGAATGACAACGAGGTCCTCGAGCGGCTCATGCCTTTTGTACCTACCAACCCGCTCATCAATATGAGCGGCTGGGAGGATACCATTGAGCTTGTGGATCGTGAGCTCAGCGAGGAGGAAGAAGAGGCCGGCGTCTTTGGCCAATATGTGACCTCAGATGGCTACGTGGGCATGGGCAAGGTGCCTCTCAAGGCCTGGGACATCGCCGTTGTCACGATGGACTTTCGAGACCTCATGCGGAACCTCACCTACAACGATCACTACCAGCTGTCCGTGTACTTGGACTGCGCGCCGTGCAAGGTACGGTTTGTGTGTTCCACGACTGATGAGGACGACCGGCCGGAGTGCTGCGACTGCGATCCACACGGGCTTCCATACTTTTTCGAGGATGTCTACTATGAGCCAGAAGACTACCCGGACAACAAGCACGCACTGGTACAGGTTTCGATCAGCGCAATGCGAGACCTGGAGGTCATCTTTGTGCTCGAGCTCCTGCACGGCTTGTACTATGGGCCCTTTCATGACATATCCCCGGCGTCGGGGGATATCGTGATTCATCGACCCTCCCGGGCCAACTGGGGCCAACGTGACCAGTTCCTCTCCGTTATTGTTGCCGAGGAATTCGAAGACCTTGCGTTGCCTTACAATTTGCCTCTTTCGATGCGCAGTTCTGGTTCTGCGTCTGGTCTTGACTATAGCACGTACGAGGTTGAGGACGATGCCTTTATCGACCGGATCGCGCGGATCAAGATCGGTGACCCAGAGTACGGAATTCGTTCCAACACCGATTTTTCTGGTGACACGCTTGAAAGGAGGCAACGACGGCGACAATTGCAATCAAGCGACGGAGAGTACACGACGATCGACGATCTTCTGGATGGCGCGAACAACAGCACAAATAATACACTCGAGTATGTTGCACGAGACCCTGCGTCCGTCTTGGCGCGGGACGAAGGCTGGTGGGATCTCGTTGATGGCGAGGGCGCGGACTTTTTCGCGTTGCATTATCTACCCTTTTTCAGCAATTGCCGCGAATACGACTCGCACATCTTTTTGAGCAAGGTGCTGGAGATGCACCCAGCACCCCATTGCACGCATGTGTCCTTGGAAGAGACCATCTACGTGAGCCCTTACCCATGGAAGGATCAGCTCGAGCCTCAGGCAGACGATTGCCGGCTCACACCGGAAGAGCTCGACGAGCTGTACGCTCCCGACAAGTTTTGCGTTGATGCTGGCGATTGCGCTGACAAAGAGGCAGAGTACCCAGGCATGTCGCTCTCTTGCACATATGAAGAGGAAATCTATCGCGCGGCGTCCAAGACGCGGTGGTACGAAGCTGCGGAAGGCAGCACCTTGTTCCACATTACCAAGTACCCGGTGGCTGTCGATGATTTTGTGACAACCGAGGACGAGAAGTGGGGCCGGCGCGACAACCTTGCTGACTTGATCGGTACGGAAAATCTCATCCCGATTGAAGTTGAGGAAGACTTTGGCAGCCAAGAAAACCTGGTACCGCGCAAAGTGTACTTCTTTCTCATGTACTACCAGTACACTGCGGAACAAAAATCGATCGTATATGGTTCAATTCGCTTTGACGACATGTGCACGATCAGCGATGACCCGGCAGTGATTGAAAAGTACTCCAAGTACAACCCTCCTATTGGGGAATGCGAGAGCGAGGACTTTGAGTACACCTTGTACTTTCGATGGAGCCCTCTCGGATGGTTCGATCTGATCAACACGTTCCAGTTTAGCTGGGATGTGTACGCCCTGTTTTTCGCCATTGTCGGTGCCGGAAGCACACTTGTCGGCATCGTTCTTTGGGCGTTTTCTCGCATTTTGACGCGTCTCAAGCACCCGCCGCCTTTCAAGTTCTTTTCGTTTTATCGGACCGTCGCCAAGCCTTCTGCCTACGGAACACTCCTGGGCTCGGTCCCTGTTGCCCTTGCGGCCCTCGTAACGCTTGCCTGGTTTGACTGGCTCGGGTCCGACGAGCCTGCCAAGACGCCTTCGGCAGCGACGTTTGAGGGTATCACGGGCAACTTTCAGGACACGCTCATTCTCACCGATAAAAATCGCGAGCGTTACCGAAAGGGCCGCATGGGCTTGTCCTTTATTGTCGTGTCCTTGTACTTGGTGATTGCCTCGATTAAGCTCGCCATTCCTGCCAACAGGTTTGACGAGCGCAAGCGCGACGAGAAGGCGAAATATGGCGTGCATCGTGGAGACAGCGATGAGCTCGACGAGCTTAATGACGACGAGCTGGAATCAAGCGTCACATGGCAGCCGCGTTTCTGGAAACGCTCGCATGCCGTCTTGCTCAGCCTGGCGGAATCGCTCGCGCTCTTGGCGATTTTCGAGTTTACTTACAGTGGCATTTTCGAGACGTACGTTGTGGAGTTCCTCGTCTGCTTCAAAATCGGACACATGATGCTGAATCTTTTCCTGCAAGACATTCTACGGGACGTGCATCTGATCGCTCCCTTTGTGGTTGTCATTCAAGTCGTGGAGATGACCGTGACCATGGGTGCCTCCGACTTTATGGATTTCGTTGTCTCCTACGTGGTGGAGCTGGGAATGATGCTCGTTGAGCGGCTCGTTGCAGAGCCTGTCACAGACCACATTAATCTGATGTGGCCAAAGTGGAAACTCATGCTGCGCCGTCGGTTCGTGAATAATCGTCGCAAAATGACACGAGATCAACGCGCGCGCGAAGAGGCCGAGTGGAAGAAGGTGAACGAGCTCATTGCTCTAGAGACAGAGGGAGTGGAGCCCCTGCTTGGAGCCTATGCTACCTACGTGAATTCTGCTCAAGCGCTCATGATGGCGCCCTTTGTGAACATCTTCCTCATTGTCTTCAACAAAACCACCGAGATCCCCGATGGATACGGCATCAGAGAGACCGATCTCAAGTTCTACTTTATGTTCTCGCTGCTGATCATTCCCTTTACGCTGGCGATGGACATTTTCCTGCTCAACACGCAAGAGCTTACGCTTGGATTCAAGATTTACGAATACGTCTCTTACCAGCAGTACCGGTTTTCCGTGCGCGAGCACCGGTGGCAAATGGACGCCGACACCGTCGACGAGAGTATTGCGCCCAAGTTGCAGTACATTGACAGTCTGTGCTTCTCCTCGCAGTACTTTTTCCTGGCCGGTTTGCACGCGTGGGGTATTTTGCTTTTTGTCTTTGGCGTCACGGTTCACATTCGCAACACGTACAATCTGTTTGCCGATCCGATGATGCCGGCAATTGTTCTCGTTGTCTGGTTGCTTTGCATTCTCTTTGAGAAGCTTTTGCGAAGGGTAGGCGACAAATTGCGCATCTGGCGTCTCAAGAGCCTCGAGGGCACCGTGGATGACGACGTTGCTAACAAGCTTGCAGTGGGCGCCGGGCGCCAGGAAGATCTCGAACAGGAGCGTCTCGAGCTCCAGGCGATGAACTCGGAGCGTTTTCGGCATCGCTTCCTCGAGCGCAACCGTCCGTGGATTCTCCAGCATTTGGCCGAGCTCCTCACCCCGCGCACGCTGCAGATGCCCGGCCCGGACGGACGTCCAAACATTGAGTACATTCGGGACGTCTACAACGACCTCGTCGCGATGGGCGAGGGCCGGCGCCAGGTCGGAGATCGCGAAGATATTTCCTCGGACGAAGAAGACGACCAGGAGCTTTTGCGCCGGAATTGGTCCAAGGCTCCGCTGAGCGCATCGTCGAAAGCTATCGCGCAGTACTGGTTGATGCGAGCCCGCCAGCGCCGGGCTTTCCATAAGCTCGTCAAGGGCCACATTGCCAAACAAGTCGATGATACGTGCGGCAAGTGCGGGCGCAATCAGCAGAGTGGCGTGCAGATGTTCGCTGAGCTTGCCGATGAGAATCACCAACCGGACCCGCGAGCGCTCGATAAGCTCATTCGGGCTTACGAGGAGGCATACCCGGGCAAGGGATTCGATGGTGCGCTGTGGCAAGCTTTCTTTCGTGGTCATGCGATCTTCACGACGCGCTGCCAAGTCTGTCTCGATCAGCAACGGCAGGCCGAGATGGCCAAGCGGCGAGAGGCCATGCGGGCTCCTGGCGCAAGCCGTGTGGCTCGTGCTGTGGACATCTCCTCTGACGAGGAGGACGAGGCCGACGATGATGTCTATGACCCAGTCATTGTGTCTCGCACTTCGACTGAAGGTCGCGCCATGCTCAAGTGGCTCAATGCTGCACGTACCCGACTCGGCGGCGAATTCCCGCGTCCTGATGCTCGAGAGCAAATGAAAGAGTACGCGAATCGCATGAAAGATGCCAAACTGCGCAAGGAGGCTCGTCGCAAGTCGCGTCGCGCTGCAAAGGAGGGCAATACCTCGCAAGCTGGTCCTGGGGCACGAAGTCGCGGCACCGCCAATCCGGACCTCGACGGGCCTGAGTTTGGTCAGGTCTCTTTGTCTGCTGCAAGCACAGCCATTCTACAACGCTGGGTACGGAGTGCTCAGGCTTCGCTGGTGACCAAGGGACAGCAAAAAATGACACAGGTTCGAGCGGACCTGGATGGGGTGCTCGATCAGATGCGAGAGGAAGACGATTGGTTCTTTTCGGCCGACTTCCGCCACGAGGGTCTTGCACTCCAGCAAGAAGGCGTTGAGCTTCGGGACAAGGCTCTTGCTTTGGACGGCGACGCGCAGATACGAATTGGCGAGCTTGAGCAACAGCTTGAGGCCTTTCGCATTGAGACAAATCAAGAGATCGATGGAATGACTGCGACACTGGACGAATACATACAGCAGGAGAAGCTCAAGACCATTGAAGACGCCGAGGACAAGATTCAGGAGCTCACGCAGGCGATGCAGCAATTGAAGGATCATTTCAAGCTGGAGCCAAACCTCACCTCTGCACAGCGCACGGAAAAGACCAAGAACCACAACCAGCAAGTGCAGCAGATGGAGCAGCGCATCGCCAACGAGCGCGCGCATCAGCTCGAGCAGCTCGACATTCGTCTTCAAGAGAAGCGCGATGAACTTCGTGGGAAGATTGAGAAACTCAAGCAGGCGTTGGCTCTGAAGAAGCGTGATACCAACGAGGCTATTCTCGCCATTCGCCAGGAGGTCAACGCTCAGGTTGCTCCGGGAGAGACGAAGTTTCAGCGCACTGCGGTTGTATATCTGAACAAGGCGAACCGCAAGATCGAAGCGAAAAAGGCTGAAGACGCTGCGAATGCTAACGCGAAGCAGCCAATCGTCAAGAAGCAGCGACGCCGTCGCAAAAAGTAATTGCTGACCTTCCCTTGCTCGTGCCAAGGTCTTTGACGAAAAGTTTATGAATTGGTTCTACGCACATGGAAGTTTCATTCCCTTTTTGGACCAGAACCCTCGTTCAATTCCCTCTTCCCCCAAAGAAATGAAAAAGAAAAGATAAGAAGAGAAAGATGATATTATATTTACTATTCCATGATCAGCTCTGAGGCAGCAGAACGAAGTCAGCTAGCACGCCAAATTGGCTTTTCTGCTCATTTTTCGTTCGCCACGCCGGTATCCGTGAAGTCTGGGAGGCTACTAGCTGAGCATCGATCTCCATCGTCCAGTTCTTACCCACTGAGAAGATCAACAAAGTCCTTATACCCAAACATGATGAATGAGCACCGAACCACTCAATCTAGAATGGTTTTGCACGAAATAAAGTTCACAGTCGCTTGCCTGGGGCGTGTTCCCTATGCCAACGTGAACCGGTGCTTTCAAAGGGCTCAGCCAAACCAAGCATGTCACGAAGTGAGAACATGCATTTAAAATTTAAGGTAAAAATAAAAAAAAGAAGAAGAAAAGTAGGTACACTAGGCCTCCTTCTAAGCTTGAATTGCTGGTTTCAGTCACCGTGCCTGGCTGGGACCTGCAGTGTCAATACGCGGATCTCAGCTTGCCCCTTCTCTTTTTTAGGTTCGACAAGAAGAGAAGAAGAGGGAGACCCCCCAATCTTAGTCGATTGTTCGAACGTACAAATCAAAAGCGTCGCGAATCAGTGAGGCTAGCATATGTATGTGTATAAGACAAAGTGAGGATCGACGCACAAGTTACGGGTCATTTACCGAACGGAGTCTCACATGAGCCTGAGAGTCGAACAACTGCTTCCGACGCCGGCAAAGCAAGAGCTTCGTCCACCTGTCTCAACCTAGTCATTTCTTCTTGCCTTCGACCCGAATCAAAACTATTTCTTCTCAATCTCGAAATGGCTTTGTACAGTAGTAGCATAGTGTGCCAAAGGGTCTCTCATCAAGCCTGCACAAGCACACATGTTCAGAAATCAAGAGAACAAATGCAGTTTTAGTCTATTGCTTCTGAGCATATTTTGTGTATTTTTTAGTAGAAAATATTAAAAAAGCTAATTTTATATTATTGAAATTTGGAAAAATATATGATCATATATTATATAACAGCAATTTTATAGGTCAAGGCTAATTTTACAACAACAAATACTATAATATTAATTTATTTTCAATAATTTATATTTTAACATCTTTTATAGTTGCCATTTCGCTTGTTGGAGGGGTGTCGGGCGTCCAAGCCTTGGGATTAGTACTTGGCGCACACGAATGAATCAAAGATTCCTGTTTGGTGCTGGTCTGCCAGCCTTGTCTGCAGCCAAGACAGCAATGAGCAATCAATGAACTTTTCTGATTGCTTACCCAGCCACCGACGGCAAACAGGCACGCGCGTAGGCTCGTGGGCGTCCCCACGGCTCTACGCGCGGCGCTGCCGCCGGTGCTCACGCGCCTTCGCTTAGGCTAGCGAGCGCGCAGACGAAACGAGAGACTTGGAAGATGTCGGTTATTTTTGGTATTTTTGGTAAGTTAGGTGTATGGCAATCCAGGCCGGCCATTCATGCGAGGCCGCAAAATGGGTTGCAGCAAGATCCGTTGCGAAAAAATGCGTTGCGGCAAACTGCGTTGCGGCAAACTGCGTTGTGGCGCGGCACGACTCTGATATCGCTTGAAATTTGAAAAAAATCGTCAGAAAATCTAGAAAATAAAAAGGTAATTTATGAAATTGAGACTTGTTCTTTTTTGGCCAAAGCACAACAACTACGCTTGAATTGACCAAGCAAGGTGAGATCGCTTACAAAACTCAGTGATGTACTATCTGCAAAAGGAAAGGTATCGCTATGATCGCGGGGAATTGTCGTCAACGATGCTTTTCTTTTGCCAAGTTGAGCCGCTCTGTATGTAAGCAAGCTTACACCCACGTACATTTATTTTAGCGGCGTATGGCTGCTCGCGTCTGCAGACTGCTTTGAGCTATCGAAGCATCAGCTTAGCTCGTGAATGCCAGTCTGAATGACTCATACCTAAAGATAGGCTAAGTTTGGTGGGCGAGGTCCAATCTTGCTCTGCACATTTTAGAATGTTAAACAGCTTAAAATTCAATCATGGAGGCAAGCACGCATGCACAGTGTCTGTTTCAAGCTCAGTGTCATGGGCACAAGCACACCGGCATGGAGGTTGCAATGCAACCGTCGTGGAGACAGCCGTGGCTAGCCAGCCGTCCGTCCCCGCCTTGAAGACACAAGATAGGGAAACCTTCATTTCTCGAATTGCCGAGACTTGAGGCTATGTCCTGGTGGAGAGGCTGCTGTCAGCGTCAAGCCCAGACACAACTCGTCTTGTCCATCCATCCATATTTGGCAGATAGCAGCCACATGAATGATCGATCTCTCGCGCGCAAGAAGCACGAGACAGCGCGTATCCGCGTGGACGGTAGCGTGAGTGCCAAGTACTAGCAAAAAAGCATTGGTTTATTGGACAGCATCAATCTGCTGATTGCAGATGGGATTGGTCGATAAGATCAACGTGCTCCCGTCAGGCTCGTGTGCTATGGTACTATGTATACACATATACATACGTATGTTTGCCTAAGGGGAGTCTGGCATCGAGGTCTGGAAGACGTAAAAGAAATGAATCCTTTTTCCCTTTTCCTTTCAAAATCAAATCAGACAAAGCAGAGGGAACAAACAAAACACATAGTGATGGAGGAAAGAAAGTAGTAATAAGACGAGAGTCGGTCGGGTCTGTGGGTGAGGTGGTCTTTTGGTAGGTTGACTCGGGACGGGTTTTCGATTGAGTAATGACTCAATCGGTCGACCAACAAACAGCGCAGGCCGAGCGGGCAAAACACACATACACACACAAACAGAGAGAGAGAAACGCTTGGGACCCCCAGCAGTCTCCATTCGTTGATCCATCGAGTCATGATCGAGTCGGCCAGATAACAAAGGTGTAATATCTTGTCCGACGCGAAACCAAAACAAACGAAGAATGTCCTCAAATATTGGGTTTCCAGCCCGAGCGGTCGACGTCAGCATCCTTGAAGCGCGGGTCGTACTTGTTTTTAAACGAGACCGAATTAAAGCGCCTAAAGTCGCGAATCTTGGGCTTGAAGGGAGCCTTGAGTTTTCCATCTTGCAATCTGGCCATGGGAAACTTGGCAAGAAAAGGGTGCTGCGCAAGACCAGCACGCACGAGCTTGACGCGCTTGGGCTTGCGGGGCTCGAGCAGCCCTGTGATAAATTTGCGACAGTCCTTGCTGAACTGGGCGTGATCAGGGAACTTGATGTCGTCGGCATCTTGGTGACCCAAGACCGCCTCGTAGCAGTCCATGGGCGAGCGTCCCTGAAATGGCGAGTTTCCAGCAATGAGCTCATAGGCAAAGACGCCAAGAGCCCACCAATCAACGGCGCTGTCGTGACCGCGGCCGAGAATAATTTCGGGAGCCATGTACTCTGGTGTACCGCAGACCGTGTAGGCAATGTTGGTCTTCTTGGCAAGTCCAAAGTCTGCGATCTTGAGGTAGCCGTCGGCGGTGAGGAAAAAGTTCTCGGGCTTGGCATCGCGATAGATGATCTGACAGGCGTGAATGGCCTCAAGGCCGCAAAGCACAGAGGCAATGTAGAACTTTGCATCCTTTTCGACGAGTCGCGGGCTATCGCGGCGGGAGCGGCGCATTGCGCCGTACATGTCGCCGCCGTCGCAGAGCTCCAGGAGAAAATAAATGTTTTTGCGGTCGTAAAAGGCTGCAAAGAGGTCGACGACGAAGCGGGACTGCGATTTGTGCGATATCTCGGCCATGGCATGCCGCTCGTTCTCGACCATTTCCTCCCAGCCGTTGTCGGTGATGAAGCAGCGGCGGAGCGTCTTGAGCGCGAGAAAGTTGGGCAAGGGGTGGGTCTCGCCTGTCTTCGGGTCTGTCATGAGGACCTCGCGATCGGGAGCAGGGCGTACGAGGTGAACGCGTCCGAAGCTTCCCTTTCCGAGTTTAGAGAGAGGTTCGAGGTCGTTGAGGGAGACCGAGTTGCAGGGGAGGTCAAGGTCCTCCCAGGAAAGGTCGCCCGCGGTAGTCGAGGTGTCGACCAAGTCCTCGTCGTCCTCTTGGTCGGATTCGTCAGTATCGAACTCTTCGGACTGGTCCGATGTGGCGCTGGGAAGGCGCACGCCGCCAGGGCTCGCGGGGGAGCCGCGCTTGGAGGATTCAGTAAAGGACGCTTGGCGTTGCTGGTGCTTGACCTTGATAGTCTGCAGGGTGGTCCGCACGTACTCCTCGACGTCGGTGGTGGGCGCAGAACCGCCACGCTTGGCCTTGAGCGTGCCTCCGCGCAGGCCCTTGCCGCTTCCGGATGCGTCAGGAAACATGGTCTGCACGTTGTCGGCCCATCGAGCCTTGATGGCCTCTCGCAGAGGACCAATGAGGGACTCGAACTCTTCGACATCAAGCGTGAGCGTGGTGGTTCGGTCCTCGGAGGCGACCAGGCGCACGTCCGACTTGGTCGCGCGTTCGAGCAGAGCCCACTCTCCGAAGGACTCGCCGCGGCGCAGGACAGACTTGAGCTCCTCGCCAACGAGCATGTCAACGCGACCGGATCCGACGATAAGGACCTTGTCGAGGGTGTCGCCGCGCTCGAGGATGATGTCGCCAGCCTTGTAGACCTTTTCGGTCATGGCGTCCGCGAGTGCAACGAGCTCCTCCTCGCTGAGGTTGTCGCTGAGGACCTCCATGCTGTTGAGGCACTGCATCTTGCGGGCCTGGCGCTTGCGGGCCTGGGCCTTGCGAATTTCGAAAAAGGTGCGGCGGTCGATGGCCCAGAGGACGCCGTCCGTGACGGCGCGCACGGTGACGGCCGCGGGCTGTTCGTAGAGGAGAGCGAGCTCACCGAAAAAGGTGCGGGGTCCCTTTTCGGCGACAAGCTCGGGGAGGGCATTGTCTTCGTCGCGCCTGCGGTAGACGTGGTAGGATCCCTTTTCGATGACGTAAAAGCTGTCGCCGACCTCGCCCTGCTGGACGACGTCCTCGTGGGCCTTGACGGAAACGCGGTACATGCGGGAGACGAGTTCGTGCATGGAGTGGGCGTCGAGGTCGTCAAAGAGCATGCCGGAGAGGGAGATTGAGGTCTCGATGGTGTCCTTGATGAGTTGCTCCGTGGTAGGTGTCTTGACCTCGATGCGGCCCGTGGGCAGGCCGCCGCCACGCATGAGGGGGCGCACGGCCATGCGGGGTCCGGCTTCCTGGACCTCGCGCTGAGGGGCCTGCCCGGACCTGAATTCGCGAGGGTTTTCGAAGACGCCGCTAAAGTACTTTGCGCGGGGCAAGGTTTCATCGCCGGCCACCGTGTTGAAGCGCGGGGTCGAGAGCGCGTGGTCGCCGTTAAACTCGTCGGTACCAAAGGGGTCGCCGTCGCCCTTGGCTTTGGAGGTGGCAGCGCCGCCGGGGGCAAGGGCGCGTGCCTGCTTTTGCTGCTTTTGCTTGGGCGAGGAAGCAGCAGTGGGGCCGCCATCGCTGGAGAAGGCGCCTTGCTCGTCTTGCGTTTGCGACTCGCGGCGCGAGGCAAGTTGCGCAGGGGCGTCGGGGAGGCGCGCCGTGTGACGCGGTTTGGGCTTGGACCAGAAACAGAGCAAGCCACCGCCACCGCCGCCGTTGCTCTGGCGTCGAGCTTCGCCGACATATCCGCTATTTTCCTCCTCAAAGACGTCTGCCGGGGGGGGTGGGAGGTCTTCTTGGTCAGCAAAGTCGTCCTCGTCTTCGTCTTCGCTGTCGATACTTGTATACGAGGTTTTGGCCTTGGGCTTGGATGCCCCTGGTGGCGGGGGCACGCCGGCGAGGTCAACCTCCTCGCCGTCGGTGAGGTCCTCGGCGTCCTTTTCGTCGAGGTCGCCGACGACTGGGGGCGCGGGATGGGTGTCGTGCTCGCGGAAGCGGGTGCGGCCGCGGGTGGTGTTGCCTCGCTTCGTGGTGTTGCCTCGCTTCAAGGTGGTACCCTCGTGGCGTTCGATCTGCTCCGCGAGGCGCTTGGCCTTGCTCATGAAGACGTCCGAGTCGTGGAGAAAGGTAGTGGTCATCTTGATGGACTCGCGCTCGCGGCGCTTGTCGAGGGTTCCTGCTGCGGGGCGGTTGGCCATGAAGCCGGAGACGGCCGTGCCGATTTTGCTGGTCCGCTTCGCCTTGGGCGCGGCGAGTTTCTGGTCGCCGTCTCGGAGGCGGAGGATGGCGAAAACCCAGCGCTTGCAGACGTCTTCGGTGGCGGCGCGCAGCATCATCGAGGGCGTGCCGTCGCTGAAGACGATTTCGAACTTGATGCCCTTGTTGCCGACAAAGAGTATTTTTTTGATGTTGGACACGTAGGCCGTCTTGCGGTCGCCCTGCGCGAGGCGCTCGGCGCCCACGAACTCGCGCATGTTCGTGCCGTGTTCGTAGTGGCTCAGAGTCCACGTCCCGTCGGCGCCTGCGCTGAGGACGAACCAGCATCGCCGCCACCGCTCGACGCCGCTGAAGGACTTTTCCTTCTTCTGCAGCCACCCGGACAGCGTCTCGCCGACGTTGTCCTCTGCGCTCATCTCCTCCTCGTCGGCGGCCTGCTGCCGCGCCTCTGCGGTCGCCATGGCGGCTCGCCCGCGCGCGCGCCCGCCCTCTCGCTCGCTCGCTGCTCGCTCTCGTGCGAGGCCTTTTGCGCCTTTGCCTGCTCGCTCTCTGCTCTCTGCCTGCTTGCCTGCCCGCCCGCCTGCCCGCCTGCCTGCCCGCCTGCCTGCGTGCGTGCGTGCGTGCGTGCTTGCACACGAGCCGAGCCGCGTCGAGTCAACTTGGGTCGTCGGGTCTGGCGCCGCCTGCTCGCGCCGAGCAGTCAGACGGCCAGACAGCGAGACGGACAGGCTGACCCGGACCACGCGCCCGCGAGCCTCCAGCCGGTCGCTGCTCCAGCCCGGCCTCGTCCGCTGCCGCGCTCCCTCCACGGACTCGCGGTCGCGGCGTGGGGCCAGCTCGGCCGCGCTCGCCTCGCCGTCGCGCGCTCTCCGATTTGCTTGCTCGCTTGCTTGCTTGCTTGCTTGCTTTCTTTCTTTCTTTTGCTAGCTTTGCTTTGATTTTTTTTTGGCCCTGCTTATTTTGCCTTTTATTACGATTAGCCTTGCGTGCAAGTGCTGCTTCTACTTTTTTTTACTTGTTTACTTCATTTTCCACTTTCCATTCTCCACTTTCGCTCTGCCTTTTTGATTTCCTTCCTTGATTTATCCTTCCTTCTTTCTTTGCCCCGCCCGGCCTTTCCCCCTCCTCTCCCTTCCTCCCTCTCTCTCTCCTCTCCCACTCTCTGCTTCCCTCCCTTCCATCCTTCCTTCCTCTTTTTCTTCGTTCCTTCCCCCCCCCCCCTCTCCCCCCTCTCCCTCTGCCCCTCTGCCCCCTGGCCCCTCCCCCTCCCTCCCCTACTTTCCCCCTTTTTTCTTTCTTTCTCTCTCCGCGGCACGTGCACGTGCGCGAGCGAGCGCGTGCACCCGCCCGCTCCCGCTCCTGGCCGCCTGCCTGCACTGGCCGCCCGCCGGCCTGTGCTGCTCGCACTGCTTGCACTGCTTGCACTCTCTCCGGCCGCCGCTGCGTGAGGGGCCGCTCGCCGCCCCATCCTCGCTTGCTCGCTTGCTTGCTTGCTTGCCTGCCTGCGTGCGTGCTCGCCTCCCCGCCTCCCCGCCCTCGCGCGGCCAGTCCCGGCCAGCGCGGCTGCCGGCCGTGCCGCGCATGCCGCGCGTGCCGCCTGGCTGGCTGGCCGTTCCCCCGAAGTGGACGATGCTAGTATTTACTACAGTTACTCACCCCCCCCTCGTTCTCAGCTAGATACAGCGGCCGCGCAACATTGCAAGAGTCAGGTCAGTGCAGCAGGCAGGCAGGCAGGCAGGCAGGCAGGCAGGCAGGCAGGGAGAGGCGCTACGCTGGCTCGGTCGGCGCTTGCCTGCCGCTGCCCGCTTGTCTGCCTGCTGCCTGCCTGCCTGCCTGACCGCCAGCGAGACCGGCAGGCAGACTAGCCCGCCATCAGCCTTCCACTCCTTTCCACTCCACTCAACCGCTCTGCACGCAGCACATTACCTTACATGCTGCAGCGGGCTCAGGCCGAGGGAGAGAGGAGGGAGGGAGGGAGGGAGGGAGCCTCGCGGCGCGTCCGTTCGTGGTTCCTTTGTTGCAATCGTTGGTTGGCCCGCTCGCTCGCTCGCTCGCTCGCTCGCTCGTTCGTGCGTCCGGCCCATGCAGCAACGGAGAGGAAAGTGCAGGGGCGGAGAGCGGGCCGCGGCCGGCGGGCAATGGTCCCGCTCGAACGAATGAATGAACGCTCGGCCGCGGGCGGTCGTCCCTGGCAAGCTTTGACGGTGGATACATTCGGGCTTCTCTCTCAAGATGGCCGTGCGTGCCGCACCGCTGCTGTTGCTGCTCTTCGTGGGACGACTACGCTCGCTTGCTTGCTTGCTTGCTTGCTTGCATGTATGCTTGCTTGCTTGCCCGCTCGCTAGATTCTGCACGAGTTGCTATAGTTTCTGTCAAACCAGCTTGCTTGCAGTTGCTTGCATGTTGCCTTGCCGCTGCTCAACTTAGGATGGGAGCAGCAGCAGCAGGAGCGTGGGCCTTATTCTTCGTTTTCTTCGTCATTCATCATCATCTTCATTTTCTTCGTCTTCATTTTCTTCTTCTTTTACTGTTAGTTTCTTCTTCTTCATTTCTGCCTCTTCTCTGCCCCGGCGGCACGAACCTGTCGCTGTCGCTGTCGACGCCGCCTCTGCCCGTCTCGCCGCCCTGCCCCACCAGCTGCCCTGCAGCCACGGGCAGCTGCTGCTGCAGCTTCAGCTTGCCGAAGCAGATCAGCGGTGGCAGCACATCCATCTCCACGCGCTGGCTGCATGCAGCTGCTGTTGCTGATGCCAGCTGCACCAGCAGAGTCCTTGACTCTTTTCCCCTTCCGAGGCCCTTGCGCTTGCCTCAGCCGCCGGGCCGCAGCCGCTCCGCCGCCGCCGCTTGTGCCAACAGCGCCTCCCTCCCTCCCCTTTTTCCTTCCTTCCTTCCTTCTTCCTTTTCTTTCTTCCGAATCCGTGCGCGCCTCTTCGTGCGACCCCGTCCACTTCGTCATGGACCGTGGATGGGCGGGCGCAGGCATGGAGCAACCAATGGATGGATGGATGCATGGATGCTTGGCCTTTCTCTGCAGCTGCTCTTGCGTCCTGGATGATCTGCAGCGCATGCGGCCGTGCCTGACGCTGCAGCCGAGATGCTCTCTGCACCGTCCGTCCAGGCAGCGAGCTGCAGCTGCAGCAGCTGGCAGTGGCCGTGGCTGCTGGCAGTGGCAGGTGTAGATCCGCACGACTGCGACCACAGCCACCATGCCCACTGCCGAATGCTCTCCACACCAGCCGGAACTTCGAAGCAAGTGTGCGCGCGAGTCTACGTGTGTACGTGCGAGTGTGCACGTCCCATGCGCGGGGTGGTTGATGGTCGCCGGGACGGGTGGGTGGTGAAGCGCCAACCGCCCTGGCAACAGCAACCAGCCAGGCAGCAGCAGCAGCAGCACTTGCTTGAGAGCATTGCATCGCATCGCATCGCATCGCATCGCATCACGTCATGAAGGCAGTCCGTGCATGCAACCAGCCAGCAACGCCGGCTTCTGCGCACTGCTTGCTTGCATGATGATCAGCACACCGAGCCACACCAGCAGTAGGCTACTCCCAGACCTGCGGTCGGTGCGAGGACGCGCGCGCGTACCTTTCCTTTCCTGCAGAATAATTAGGGCTGCGCGCTCGTCACGTGTCGTGCCTTCAGCAGCATGTCAGCATGTCAGCATCAGCATCACGAAAGCTCACATCAGCACGTCGAGGCTGGCTGGCGCAATCAGCCGGGCGCGCGGACATGCCGCGCTGCTCACTGTCAGGCCAGACAAACAAACAAACAACGTGCGACTGAGGAAAAGGGGAGCGAACCGCAAAAACGCAAATTCCGACGTTGCGACGCGGGCCAAGCTAGTGCGATCGCAAGCCAGCGGGAGCGTTACGAATCGAGCGGTTGCTGTTTGCTTGCGAGCGGTTTCACGCCCTTCCAGTAGCGAAAAGAAAAGATCATCGTCGCAGTCGATGTGCCGCCGCATGCTTGCAACCGCGACGGCGAGCGCTCGGCTCGCGACGGCAGACGCCGGCCAAGTAGCGCGAGTGGGGGCGCAGCAAGACCACCAGTCAACCAGGCATCGAGCCAATCAAGATGGGCTTCGAGAGAGTGCAGGCGTATAGCGACGCCGTGCTGTCCATCGTGGCGACGGTTCTGGCGGCACCACTCCTGCGTATGACAGAGGCCTCGAAACGCGAGATCCTCATCACGGGACGCTCCCTACGCAGCGTGCTCCTCGCGCCGTACAAGCTGCAGGCGATGGCCGTCTACTACTGGGCCTTCATGTTTGTGACGCTCGTCTGGTTCTGGCAGGGA
This sequence comes from Aurantiochytrium sp. KH105, assembly GCA_003116975.1. Lineage (NCBI taxonomy): Eukaryota > Bigyra > Thraustochytrida > Thraustochytriidae > Aurantiochytrium > Aurantiochytrium sp. KH105. Next base: position 684,761 of record BGKB01000017.1, on the reverse strand, counting down.
CCCAAGTTCCACAGCCTCTCCACGACCCCACGCGCGACCTTTCTCGTTTACGCCAACTACCTCGAGCTCCTCGTCACAAGCCTGCTGCCCTTTGCCGCCTCCGCCGCCGTGAACTCGGACGAAGCCTCCTCCGGGGCGCGATCCTTTTCGTACCCACTGTACCTCAACGTCTTCGCCGTGGCCGCGACACACCTCCTGTTCCAGACGCTGGCACTTTATGTGCGTGAAACACATCGCAAGGTGTCCTGGCTCCACTTCGAAGAGGCGTGCGCCATCCTCGCCGTCACCGGGGCCGTGCTCATCATCGCCGAGTGGTACGCCGGCTTTGCCTTCTTCGCCTACCTTGCGATCCCGCCCGTCGTTTACATTTTCCGCCGCCGCATCGCCTGCGCGGCCTTGCAGCCCGAACACTCCACGTCCGCCTTACCCCAAGACCATGCTTACGAGCCTCTTGCAGACCCGGCCACATCCGACGCCCGTGTCGCACATGCCGCACCACAACGAGATGCACAGACTTCGCTGGAAGGTGTCTTTAAGAACCGCCTCGAGGCATTCACGGACGGCATCATCGCCGTCGCAGCGACGCTCACGGTGCTCGAGCTCACTCCGACGCCCGCTTGCAAGGAGCTCACCGACCCAGAAGACTGCATCTTGCACTGGCAAGACGGATGCCGCCCCACCATGCCGGAACTGCTCGTCTTTCAGTGCGTCTACGACGACACAGAGGACACCGCCCACGACAAGCTCCTCCTGATTAGCTACCTCATCTCATTCTTTGTGCTTCACGTCTTTCATTCCCAGCACACGGCCTGTTTCGAGACGCTCACCTCGGGCGTGACTGACCTTGGGATACAGCTGCTCAATGCACATTTCGGCGTTTTTGTCGGCATGCTCCCCTTTGCCTTTTCCCTCGTCACCGAATTTGCCATCGAACCCATCTCGGAAAATCGCATCAAGCCCTGGCACGCCAAACACAAAATCACGCCCGACGAGGCCGCTGCAAAAACGGCTTGCGCGTTTGCAGGGGTCATACTGCTTCTCGCATCGTTGTGTCTGCTTGGCTTGCTCTTTCGGGCCACCTGGCTCTGCCCCACAGGCACATCTCGCTGGCCTGCCAAAGGGGAAGTTTTGCGCTTCTCCGTCGTCCCGGTTCTCAGTCTCGCGCTCGTCATTTCACTCTCGCTCGGCGCGAGCGAGGCCCTCTTCCTTTGGGCCGCCCTTATCCTTCCGCTCATCATTGCTGCTGCAAAGCTTGCAAAAGAGACATGGGCGTCCTCTTCTTCGTAGTATACCAAGGCTTTTTACAAGACAAACTCAAACGCAGACCATAAACCACGGGATTTTTGCAAGCAATGATGAGTGTGAAACCTTAATGAGGCCTCGACAAAGAGTCTCTTCTCGGCACTATGCTCTTCATCCGTCACCCATTTACCGAAAATGTACATTACAGGTCGTGCTAGCCCAGGTTCTCGCACCCACTATACGACTCTTCAGAGATACTTTTTTTCACAAAGCAGGTCTTGCTGACCCAGGCGCGCCCTTCATAGGGTTCTCGCGCCCACTATACTACTCTTCAGAGATACTTTCTTTACAAAGGAGGTCTTGCTGACCCAGGCACGACCTGCATAGGAGTCTTGCGCCCGAGGCACTCTTCCGAAAAAAAAAAATCTTTACAAAGTGGAACAAACAGAACAAAGTCACGCCAAACCAAGCCAAATCCTGCGCGGCATGGCGGGCGCCAAGATCTACTCCAAAGTCGCAACCCGAGGTCGCCACGCAAACATGGGAACAAAAGGCGCAAAGCCGGCCTCACCACGCTGATCCCGAGCCCTCAAGGTCGTCAAAAGCGCCTCGCACGCTGAGCCACGCTCCTTTGCCAAAGTCTCCAAGCGTTCAATCTGTAGACGAAGACGCGCCTTGCGCTTGGCCTGACCACGCTGTTGCCGCTTGCGAGAACTTGCACGAAGAAGTCGCTCCAGCGCTACAATGTGTTGAGCGATTGTCTCGTCGCTCAAGTCCAGACGCGCCACGCGCGATCGCCAATCGTCCGCTAGGAACTGGTGCTCCGCGCACAAAATGGCATTCTCCGGTCGCTCTCCACTAAAACCATCAAGAGGCGTGAGGGACATCTTCGACACACAGTCGTCGCACAAAAGAACAAAGTCCTTGCACACAAAACACTGAACACCCTCTCGCGTCTCGCTCCAAGGCGTGGCGCACGAAAGACAGACCGCGCGAGGAATGCTACTGATGCCACTGCCCTCGCCCACAACACTCTGGCTGAAACGCTTGTCGAACTGAAAATTGATACCCTCGAAGAAGCATTCGCTATCCTTTGCAACGTCCGCTCCCTTTTCTTCGTCACCACCAACAGGGGCCTCTTCAGCCGCTCCAGAGGCCACAATTTCAGTCGCGGTTGTAGACTCTGCTGTCGGGTCTCGCAATGGTGCATCCTCTCCATTGGCTTTTGCCGCTGGAACCCGCGTTGCTACGCCACTTGCCTTGGCGGCTGGACTAAAGCGCTCCAGATATGAATGAATACCGCCCGCGAGCTGGCTCACTTCGGAAGCCACACCCAAGTTCCGCACCCAAGCGCTTGCCTTTTCGCAGCGAACCCCGCCTGTGCAGAACATCGCCACATGCTTGCCCTTGAGAAGATCCTGATTGGCCTCAATCCATGACGGAAACTGAGCAAAACACCGCAGCTTGGGGTCCACGGCCTGCCGAAAGGTGCCCACGGCCGTCTCGTAATGGTTACGCGTATCGAGCACAACAATGTCCTTGTCCTTTTCGGCTCGTCGCAGCAACTCATGGAAATCGTCCGGACTTAGGTGCGTACCGCCGCGACCGCCCAGAGCAGTTGGCTTGGCATCGCGCATTGGGCCCGTGGACGTCACTTCTGAAGTCTTTTGCACCACAAGGGCACCTTCAAAGGGATCTTTGCCCTCGGCGCCAGCCCCGCTGTACTTGTATTGAATTCCTGGAAACTCTTTTGTGTTTTCCATAAAGGCCTCGTACGCGGCCAGCGCCGACATGCTTCCGAACAGGGTTCCATTGATACCCTCTGGGGCCACGCGCATGCGTCCGCTGAGCCCAAGCTCTGCGCATTTGGATTGTTGCCTCGAGATTTCCGCCGCAACGCCGTCTCCGAGGTTTACGTACTTGTAAAAGAGAACCACGGCACGCTTGTCCGTGTCCGCTTCGTTGTGCTCCTCTTGCTCCTCTTGCTTCTCTTGCTCTTGCTGCTCTTGCTGCACGTCCTCGCGTCGCGGACGTTTGGCCACCGGCCGGGTCGCCGCCGTCTGCTCCATCTTTTCGCTCATCGTCGTCGCCGCCACTCACTCACTCACTCCCTCGCCAAGGGGGTCCTCGTCCCGACGCCACCGCCCGAATCTCCGCAAAAAGAGGACGCGAGGTCGCGATGGCGGGGTCCGCGACGCTGGGCTTCTTGCGCTCTCTCGCAAAGGCTCTGTGCCTGCCACGACCGCGGCCCGACGATCCGTCTGCTCGGTGAGCGAGCGACCAGTGATGTGAGTGACCATGAGTGAGTGGCTGCCACAGACACGCACACAGACAGACATTATGACAGACAGACATTATGACAGACAGACACAGGCAGGAAGAAAGGATAAAGAGGGAGCGGAGGAGAGGGTGAGCGACGCCGGAGAGAACGCCCACCAGCCAGCCGCAGAACGACGGCAGACCCGATCAGCGCGGCCTGCCCGGGAAGAGACGAACGGTAGCAGAGCAGGGGGACGGCGCAGGCGAAGGCGCAGGCGTAGACGTGTGCGCGCGTTGGCGGAGCTCGGAGCGGAGCGCTCGAGGAAAGCAAGATGGACCAGGTCGAGGAACTCGTGGGCTTTTTGCGCGCGCCGAGGCCAGACGTGCGCAAGCAGGCCGCAGAGACCGTGCTGCAGCTCACCGGCACAGACGCAGGCGTGGTACTGCTGCTGTCGACACACGGCGATGACAAGGACGTCCTCACGCTGCTCGCGCGCCTCGTTGGCGACCAGGAGCAAATCGCGAGCCCTGCAGCCGCGGCGCTCGTGAATATGTCCACCAATGACCGCGCCAACGCCGCGCTGGTCGAGAAAAAGGCGCTGTGGTCGTCCTTGCTCGAGACCCTCAAGGGTCTCCAGGATGCTACCGCATCGGGCGACGGCATGAAAACAGAAAAGCCCGTCCCGGCTCAGCTCAAGACTTGCGTCAAGCTTCTTAGCAACCTCACCACCTCGGTGGCCGGCGCGAACCGCCTCATTGAGGGACGCCTCGGACGCGACTACGCCGGGCTTGACGTCAAGCTGCTCTTGCGCGCTTTTCTGCGCGCACCTGCAGAGATTCCAGAGGCCGGCCTCGTGCTCACAAACGTATCGCGTCTGGACGAGGGCCGCGACATCTTCCTTGCCGAAGACGGTCTCGCTTCGGTCAAGCGCCTCATCAAGCTAGTCACTGCGCACGATCCCGTTTTGCGCCGGGGCGCTGTGCTCACGCTGCGCAACTGCTGCTTTGACCAGGCGCGTCATGGGGCCCTCCTCACGACCACGGCCTTGGTTGACACCTTTTTGTTGCGCCTTATCGGGCCCGAAGGCATCGAGAGTCCTGAAGACTTTGCTGATCTCTCCACCGCTCTCCAAGACGCCCTCAATGCCGCGCGCGAACCCGGCGCCCAGCCGCTGCGCCGCGAGCCAGAAGGGGACGTGCGTCGCGGCATTGTCGAAACTCTCGTCATGTTCTGCTCCACGCGTCAGGGTCGTGTTTTTCTCCGGGATCATAACGCTTATGGTGTCGTCAAGGTTTACCACCCTACAGAGTCCAACGAGGACACTTCCGAGGTCGTCTTTAAGCTCGTTGACATGCTTTTGGGCGACGAAGAGGATGAAGACGACGACAACGAGGTCACGGGAGCAACCGTGACCGAGCTCGAGCCAGAGCCTGTCTCCGAGCCGGCCGTCGAAGTCATCTCTTCTTCGGACCCCAAGGAAATGGAGGAAATCGCCCAGGCAAAGGGGGACACCGAAGATGACGAAAGCATTTTGCTCGAGGTCGACTGATAATTCTTCTCTATGGTTTGTTTGTAGAAAGAGCAAGTCAAGTCTGCACTTTCACGTATTACAATCGGATCGTCTGGGGTCAGAGAGCGTTTGCGGAGCTCCTCTATTCCCGCTCAATGATGCTCGAGCACAAGAAAGAAGAAACAGAAGCCTTCCCTCCTCAAGTAAGGACCACAACTCGAGACTTTTATGTGTTTGACAGTGACATGGGTTTTGTCTGCTTGTTCTCGCCGTTCTCGTCTTCTTCTCCTTAGTGCATGTACACGTATAACCAATCGACCATCTACGTAGGCCTATCTTCTCCAACGTCAAAGAAATTATCAAATACCTACCTGAAGCCTTTAAACAGCTTCTTTTGATCCTCTTCCAACATGGCAAACCTTATCGTTCTTTCTTTTCCTCTCGTGCGCATTGCTTGCTGGTTTACTTTAGGCCTACTGTCAATGACTCGGGAAAGGAAAGGAAAGGAAAGGAAAGGAAAGGAAAAAAATTGACGTTTCGCGCAACCGACTCCCGTTTCACCCGTTTCGACGATCAACCGTGGCGCTCCGTTGCTCCACTTGCGCGCGGTCATTTTGCACTTTCCGCCCTGCTGCTCACAGTGGAATACGGACGGCGCCAAGTGGAGTAAGGCACCTCGCCCGGACGAATGATCTTCTGGCCAGGCTTGCCAACCGCACAGAGCAGCTTCGCAACCGCGAGCCCGCGGCGCTTTTTTCCCCTCGCGGACGGACTCCGCTCGGCGCGCGTCGCCGCGGCCGTTCGGGCGGCGCCGCTCGATCGCGCGTGCGTGCCCGCCTGGCACCGCGCCCGCCCGTCGCGCCGCGTCTGCGCGGGCGAGGAGGGACTGGCTCAACGAGTGAGCGGCAGCCGCGACGCCCGGCGCCCGAGCAGCTTGCCTGTCCGCGAGCGCTTCGGGCTGCGCGTGCGCCTCGAGCAGGCCGAGCACGTCCAGAAGCAGGAGTAGCAGCAGATAAAGCAGCACCGGCTAGGGCAGCTAAAGCAGCAGCAGCAGGATCATCAGGAGCTAAACTGCAAAAACTCTCGCGCAATAGCACGAGCAGAAGCGGAAAGCCTCGGGGGCCTCACGCGACGAGCTTAGCTAGCTAGCACGCTCGCTGTTCGAGCTCACCATGTCCTTTGGCACCTTTGGCAGCTCGGGCGGCTTTGGCAGCTCGGGCGGAGGCGGCTTTGGCAGCTCGGGTGGCGGCGGCTTCGGCAGCAGCAATAACACTGGCGGCTCGCTATTTGGAGGCGGTGGAGGCAACACCGGCGGAGGCTTTGGCGCCTCGTCGACTGGAGGCGGCTTTGGGTCCTCGAGTGGTGGCTTTGGGTCCTCGAGCAACACGGGAGGCGGCTTCGGTGCGAGCGGCGGCGGAGGTGGCGGCGGATTTTCCTTTGGTGCCTCGAGCGCACCCAATTCGGGCGGCTTTGGATCCTCATCCAACACTGGTGGTGGCTTTGGTTCCTCCAACACGGGCGGAGGTTTTGGATCCTCCAACACGGGCGGCGGCTTTGGGTCTTCCAGCACAGGTGGCGGCTTTGGGTCCACGAACACGAGCGGCGGCTTTGGATCCACCTCCGGCGGATTTGGATCATCCAACACGGGCGGTGGCTTCGGGTCCTCCTCTGGAGGCTTTGGATCGACGACCAACACTGGCGGTGGCTTTGGATCGCCGAGCCAACCGTCTGGAGGCGGTTTTGGGTCTTCCGGAGGCTTTGGATCCACCAACACGGGCGGCTTCGGGTCCACTGCAAACAATTCGGGTGGCCTCTTTGGCAGCAGTGGCAATAACAATACAAGCTCCTTTGGTGGCGGGGGCGGTTTTGGCAGCTCATCCAACACTGGGTTTGGCGCGTCCAACACGGGCGGAGGCTTTGGCAATGCTGGCGCGGCCAATAATGGCGGTGCACCTGGAACCGCCATGACCCCCTTTACACCCACGCCCGATTCGGCGAGCAACAGCAACGAGACCTTCATGACAATTACCGCCATGAATCAGTACGCCAACAAGTCCGTGGAGCAGCTTCGATTCGAAGACTATGCTGCGGGGCGTCGACCGGGCGCAGCCGGCAATGCAGCTGCCGCCGGCGGCGGCGGCTTTGGCGCCACAAATACCGGTGGTGGTATGTTTGGGAGCAACAACAACGCGGCCGCCGGAAATTCGGGCGGTGGTCTCTTTGGATCCTCGAACAACACAACTGCCAGCGGCGGTGGTCTTTTCGGCAGCTCTTCGAATACCGGCTTTGGGGCAACCAACAACAACGCCAACAGTGGGGGTATGTTCGGCTCTGGAAACAACAACAACAACAACAGCTCTGGAGGGTTTGGATCTCTTGGCGGATTCGGCTCATCTTCGCAGCCGCAAAACACGGGAGGCGGACTCTTTGGAAGCACCAACACCAACAACAATAGCTCTGGAGGCGGACTCTTTGGCAGCTCCAACAACAACAACAACGCTGCGGGCGGAGGCCTCTTTGGCAGCTCCAACAACAACAACAACAACGCCTTTGGAGCCTCCAACACGGGCGGTGGCGGTCTTTTCGGATCCTCGAACAATGCACAACAAAACAATGCTGGCGGCAGCAGCTTTGGTGGCTTTGGAGCAAGCAACAATGCCAGCAGCAGCGGCGGAGGCTTTGGCTTCGGAGCCTCGAACAATACCGCAGGTGCTGGCGGCGGAGGAGGCCTCTTTGGTAGCTCGAACACCAACACGAGCGGAGGTGGCGGCCTCTTTGGCAGCAGCAACACTAACACGCAGAGCAACCAGTTTGGCGCATCGAACGGCGGAGGCGGCCTCTTTGGTGGTACCACAAACACGAACACCGGCGCATCCGGCGGTGGCCTCTTTGGTAGCTCAGGAACATCGTCCTTTGGCGGTACCAACAATAACGCAGCAGGAGGCGGAGGAGGTCTCTTTGGTAGTTCGAACACCAACACCAACACCGGCGGTGGCGGCCTCTTTGGGAACACTACTACGACCAATAATTCGGGTGGCGGTGGCCTCTTTGGGAGCTCGAACACCAACACAGGCGGCGGTGGCGGCCTCTTTGGAAGCTCGAACACCAACACCGGCGGTGGTGGTGGTGGACTCTTTGGAAGTTCGAATACCAACACGGGCGGTGGCGGCGGTCTCTTTGGCAGCTCGAACACCAATACGGGCGGTGGCGGGGGCCTCTTTGGCAGCTCAACCTCCAACACGGGGGGCGGGGGCCTCTTCGGCGGCGGAGGCATGCAGCAGCAACAGCCGCAGCAACAGCAACAGACGGGCGCCTTTGGGTCGTCGTCGCTTTTTGGCTCGACGCAAACTTCGTCCTTTATGCAGCAACCGCAACAGCAGCTGCAAAACCCTATGCAGATGCAAAACAATCAGCTTCTCGCGCAGCAGCAAGCGCTTGCCCTCACAAACGGCGAGCCGTACGCCACCGGTCCTTCGAGCCAGATGGCGCGTCACATTGCGCTGGCCAAGGAGGCCTGGCAGCCCGTGGCGAATGACGAGTCCAAGGTTCGGGGCGACGGCGAAGGTGACAGCCTGCGCAAGCGGACCGGTTCTGTTTCCAAGTCTGATGTCTCCAAGACGCCGCGCCGCGGCGCTGGCGCGACTCCAATTGGCAAGGTTCAGATCCGCCCACGAGGCTACGGCCGCACCTATGGCGCTGTTGCTTCAATGGTTGAGGCCGACAGTGGCACCACCCCAGAGTCGAGTTTACGCCTGGCGCGCACAGGCTCCACGCCCAACCCGAGCACGCCCAATCCGGGAGCCCCATCCGGAAAGGCCGCGGACAAGCTCCTCAAAGATAAACCGGGCAACGGCGTCCTCAGCCCCGGTGTTTTTGATCTCAACAAGCGTCTTTCCATTAAAAAGGCGAACCGCAAGAACACCCCTCTGCGCTTTGCGCAAACGCAAGCCATCACCTCTGGTCCCGCGTCGGTCCCATCAGGCGCCAGCGAAGACGTTGCTACGCTGCTCGAAGGCGCCGATGGCCAGGATAGGGAGTCGCAAGAAGGCAAGGCCATCGATGATGGCGAAGCCAGCGTCAGACGCGAAAATAGCGACAGTCAAGACGACAACTTGGGTGACGTCACCCATGAAACGCCCTCCCGTTCGGGCCGTTCGCGCTTGCGCATCAGCAAGTCGAGTCATCGGCTTGGAGAAACGGCACGAGCAATTCGCGAAGACATGGGCGGCGCCAACGATGGCGAAGAGGGTGAAAGTCTGCTGGGCACGCCTGCTCGCGCTACGATCCGCTCGCCAGATGACGATCGGCGTTCGCGAACCGCCACATCCTCGCGCAGCGCGAGACGCAAGGATCCTGTCTCGAAGCACTGCCCACGCATGAGCAAGGCCATGGCCGACGAGGGCTACAGCACGTTTCCGGCCATGTGGGATCTCGAGCAAATGACTGACGAGGAGCTCGAGGCCGTGCCCAAGTTCCGCATCCAGCGCGAAGGCTTTGGGTCCGTAGAGTGGCTTGGCAAGGTTGACGTGCGGGACCTGGACATTGACACCTCCGTTTCCATCGAACCCATGTCTATCGAAGTGTACAAGAGCGAAGACGAGACGCCACCTCGTGGCACCAAGCTCAACCGTCCGGCAATTTGTACCATTGAGCACATGGAGATTCCTGCTGACTTTGAAGGTTCCAATGAGGACTTTAGCGAGTGGCTTCGCGAGTACACACCTCAGCTCGACGCTGTCTTCATTGACTACGACCTCGACGACTGTGTATGGACCTTCAAGGTCAAGCATTTCACGCGCTACGGTTTTACGCCTGGTTCGACCCCTTACCCGCGCTCGGGAAAGCGCCGCGGAGGCCGTAGGGATGGCCAGCAGCACCACAATAATGGCAACGTCGACGACGAGGAGGAAGAAGAGCCTCTCGTCTCGTCTGGGGACGTTGCAATGGGCGACCAGGACCATTATGACCAAGAGGGCAACCCGGCCATGTCTGCTCTCGGATCCGGCGGACCGGTTGGCGGTACGCCGAGCGATCTCGCAACGCAAACTTTCGAGGATCGTATGGTGGTCGCCGGCTCGCATCAGGACCTGGGCCGAGGCTACATGCCACGTCTGCTGTCCGGCGGCTCACCGCCTCGACAAGGTCCGAGCCTGACCCCCTTTCGACCGCCTACGCATGCACGATCGAGTCTGCAGGGCAGTGATGGTGCTAGTGGAGCGGCGGAAAGCGCGTCGGCACCTGCGTTGCCGCCTGCGCGCGAGCCGCACTTCCCTGAGCTTGACGAGCTTGCCATCGAGGATGGCCCCACCTTTCGTATCTTTGCCGAAGCCGGTGCCAAGGTTGCAGACCGCACTAAAGCACCCGTTCGACGCCTGCACCGAGGCTTCCGCGCGAGCTGGGGTCCAGGCGGGAGGCTCGTCTTTCCTCAAGGCGCAACTGTGCGCACCATGAAGCTCAATGTTGACGATCCGACTCCGGCCGATGGCAAGCGAATCTCTGTGGTGTTGGACGCTTGCCGTGCACATGCGCACGCCAAACGTGTAGGACGTGAGAACGAAGCAAGTGCGGTGCTCGCAAGCACGATTGACACCCTTCTCGATGCCACCTTTTCCGGTGACGACGCGGGAGCAACGGAAAGGAAAATTTGGTCCCTCTTGCGGGCATCCTGGTTTGTAGGTGGCGCGCGCGTGTCTGATGATCTGGTGGAGGCCAGCGATGGTCCTCTCGATTGGAGCGAATGGCGCAAAGCTCTACCGCGCGAGTGCGATGTTGCGAAAAACAATCAGTCGGTTATATCGCAGAATTGGCTCGACAGTCACGACACGTGGCTCAAGGAGTGGCTGTCTGCAGAAATCCCAGAGTACCTTGAGAGCGTTGCCGGGGCCTTGAGCCTCAAGGACATCGAGAAGGCGTCTGCGCTTGCCATGGCCCAGGGTGACCTGCGTCTGGCTACACTCATAAGTCAGGCTGCCGGCGATCGACGGGTGCGGGATCTCATTGCGACCCAGCTCGAGGTGTGGGAGCAAGGGCGCACGACCGAACATATCAGCGAGGAGGTCCTCAACGTGTATCGTCTGCTCGCGGGAAACATTCAAAAGGAGCAAAGGGACTTGGCACAGCCGTGGCTGCGTGCGCTTGCACTCAACGCCTGGTTCGTGCACGACCCTCTGGACAAGCTTTCTAACAGTGTCGATTCATACACAGCCGCCTTTGCGAAAAAAGAGGCGCCTACGCCGCGACCAGCATGGTTTAACGAGTTCGATTGCGAGGAGTGCTACGATACAGTCTACCATGTGATGCAGCTCATGTGCAGGCCCGGGGAGCATTCTGTCAAAGCCTTGCTAAACCCTCGCGGCTACTGTGGCAACGTTCTTAGCGCAGGTCTTGCGTGGACGCTGTGGCAGGTGATGCGGAGCTTTGGCGTGATTGGCGGAAATGCGCTCAATGAGCTCGAGGAGCACCAGCTTGGAATGGACTACATTTCCGAGCTCGAGGCCAAGGGCGAGTGGCACCTAGCAGTTGCTGTCGCCCAGTTTCTTCCTTGCAAGGCTTTGCGCGAGCGCGCTGCCCGAGTATTGCTCGACCGGTACATGGACGCGGAGTCGACTGCGCCGCAGGCGCAGGACCGGTTGGATTTCGTCCAGGCTCTGGGCGTTCCCCAGGCCTGGTTGGCGCAGAGCACGGCGCAGCGACGTGGCTTCGACGCTTGCTGCGGCATCAACGTGCTCGAGAGCCGCCGGGCAGAGGCCGACAACTATGCGCTTGCGCAGGACGTTGCTTCGCGTTGCAAGATCATCAATGAGCACATGGCCGCGCGCGATATTCTCAATGGAGACACCGAGGATTTGCGCGGCATGATGGAGGAGCATGCCGAGACGATCGAGAAAGAGGCGAAGAACAGTAAAACATGGGCACAACGTAGCAACGTCTACTTGCAGTACGCTGTGCTGCGCCATCTCATGTCTACGGCTGCAGACGACCGGGAGGCGGCACCGCAGCGTCTGAAGGAGATTGCAGATCTTTGCAGTCAGCTGCAGTCCAGCCTTAAAGAACTGCAGAGCGAGCCAGCGACTGCGCTCGCGCCTGCGCTCGCTGCGGAGATTGGCACCTGGCTGCAACTTCGCGCCACGGAGCTGCTCCGCATCCAGAGCGAAGGCCGCTCTACCGTCTTTGACCACTACGAGACGGCCTTGAGCGTTCCTTCGCACGAGAAGAGTCTCCGGACGGCCGTGGCTCGCTACACGGTCTCCTTCATCGAGTCTTTTGTCTAAGTCTGCGTTCTAGGTTCTCGTTTTTGATTTGCGTGGGCCCGGATCGCGACGTGATTGTAGATGTCGCTGGCGACGATGCCTTCGTTCGATCGCGGGGTGGGTCTCGCTCACGTGCTCACAGTCGGGCAGCCAGGTACTGACGGTCAGTCTCTCACTGACTCCTGCCCATCAGCCTACTTACTTACTTACTACATCAAAGAGAAACCATTAGTCGATTCAATCCAATTCAATCCAGACCTTTCTTTCCATCTCACCTCATGCCTCTTTTCGCCCCTCGTCTCCGTTCCCGACGCCCTCCTCTCCTCCTCTTCCTCCTCCTCCTCCTCCTCTGCCCGGCACCTTGTTCGTTTGCCCTTCTCCACTGTGTGTGCTCGCTGTGGACAGCGCGGCGCGAGCCTGGCTCCTCCTCCTCCTCCTCCTCCTCCTCCTCCTTTCCGCCGCCGCAGCAGCACCAGCACCAGCACCAGCACCAGCAGCACCAGCCAGCAGCATCGACCCGGAGCAAGCTCGCTAGCTCGCTAGCTAGCTAGCCGCTGGCCACGGCCGCTCGCTGCGGCAGCATTCGGCGGCCGCTCGCCCTGCTCTGCTCTGCTCCGCTCTGCTGCTGCTCTCTGCTCTGCTGCTGCTCTGCTCTGGTCTGCTGTGCTCTGGCCTGCCGGCTCGAGAGGCAGCTAGCTGGCGCTGGTGCAGCAAGCAAGCACGGCGCACCCGGCGCAGGCGCGGGCGGCGAGAGCGAGGGCGCAGGGCGCAGGGCGCGGGGCAGGGCGCGCGGCCTCGCGACGCAGAGCGGCGTCGAGGCGGCGGCGGCGTCGAGGCGGCGGCGGCGGGCAGAGGAGAGAGCCTCTCGCGGCCGAGCGGGCGGCGCCGGGGCGCGACGGTTTCCTGGGCAGGCGGCGCGCGGCGCGCAGGCGCGGGCGGCGGCGGCGGCGGCGGCGGAGGCGGCGGCGGCGCGCGGAGATGGACGCGGATATTCTGCGCACGCAGCTGCGCAAGACGCTAGGGTCCACGAGAGGGTTCAAGCTCGAGGACGACGAGGACGAGGACGACGACAAGAGCAACAGCAACGTCGACGAGGCCGCCTCCGCGTCGAGCAGCGAGGAAGAAGACGAGGACGTAGAGGAGGACGACGATGACGACGACGACGACGACGACGACGACGAAGAGGACGGGGACGCGCGTACGCCCGTAAGTCTCGCCAAACTCGCGCCCAAGGAAAGCTCTGATTCTCTTGGAGACCAAATTCGCGCGCGAACAGCAAAGAAGGCCCAGGCGGGACCCTCCGGTCTCCGCGTCGATCAGCAGAGCCCTCCACCGAAATTCAACCTCAGTGACCATGAAAACGACAACGACGACGACGACGACGACGACAACGATGATGATGACGGTCATGATGACGATGGCAATGAAGAAAGCGCAAGTGGGCAGTTCTCTCGCGTGAGCGAAGAAGACGACGACGCAGAGAGCACGAACGCTTCTGCTACGAAACACGCGGACGGACACGAGGAGGACGCGCTTGCTGCGAGTCCATCAAGTCAAACGCACGAGAGGAAGATTGCCGGGGGAGAAACCTCGATGAGCGGCGACGGCGATGATGACGATGTCGAAGTGAGCCACGCCTCCGTCCTGGATGCGTGGTCGCGTCAAATCGAGTCTTCGTTCGGCCACAAGCAACCTAAACCCAAACGTCGGAATCGAATTGGCAGCAATGACTTTGGAGACGATGATTACTACGACGACGAGTTCGGGGAGGACAACGACTTTAATGTACGATACTCGAGCGCACACGCTTTGCCCGCGAACGCGCAGGCGCCCTCTCCGCAGACCGACCATGACGCAGACCTGACCCCTCCCGGCGCACAGACGCGAGAGGACTTGGAGAATCTTGGCAAGACGTTCCTCCGCATCAAGGCAGAGACGGGCGCCTGGCTCGATCGCGTGCTACGTGCGTCAATCTTTTCAGAGGGCGGCCACGTCGACGCCACCGACACCTCGACCCTGTTTGAAGCGCTCAAGTCAGGCGTCATTCTCTGTCGTGTTGCCAACGCCATTTTACCGGGATGCATTCCAAGCTTTACCTCTGATTTCTCGAGTGAAGCCTCGTACAAGGTGCCGCTGAGCGAACGTGAGAATATCAAAAAGTTCATTCGCGCGTGCCACGATGCCATGAGCATTCCTGATTCGCTCCTCTTTGAGGTCGGAGATCTGCACAATCAGCAAAATATCCCCAAGGTGGTACTGTCATTACGCGCTGTGGCAGAGTACGCGCGTAAATTCCTCAAGTCGCCTCCAGAGGTCCACTGGCGCAAGCTGGAAAATGTGGCCTTGACAGAGGACGAGGACGCAGTGCTCATGGCTTCGGCTGAGATGTCAAAACTTGATAGTGCGACCGTCTATCACATGTATGCCGCAGAGTCTGCCGCAAATGAGTCGGCGGGCTCTGCGGCGGACGCCGATGGCGCGCCAGAAAAGGCTAATTTCGAGAACCGCAAGCGCAGCATCAAAAACAACCTCGTTCTTAACTCTCTCCTTCAACAACAGCACCAAAAGCAGCAGCAACAACAACAATTTCGAGGCGCAGGCGGCAGCGCAAGCGGGCACGGATCCGAGCCTACATCATCACCGTCCGGAACATTCGGTCACGAGACAGCCAGTTTTAATCCAGCTCCATCGACTGCGGGAACGTATGCTACGAGCGGCAGCAACAATGTCAGCGGCAGTAACACTGCCAGCAGCAGTGCCAACAGCAGTAGCAACAACAGTGTCGCCCCGCCCCCAGAAACGGTCGAAGCCTGGCTCGCGATGCAGGGCATGTCCATGTACTATGACGCATTCATCGAGGAAGGCTGGGACGAGCTGGCAACGCTCACACTCATGTCAGAGACGGATCTCCGTGACGTTGGAATCCGGAAAAAGGGTCATCTGCGAAAACTCGCAAGCGCCATTCGGCAGCTCAAGGCTCGAGGCCCTGCCGCCGTATCCGAGACCAACTCGCCGAGCTCGGCAGGTGGTCATGGTAGGACGCAGGGCGCGTCTCCTCCCGGTTCGCCGGAACGCAACATTCTTCGCCGTATGGCAGGTTCACCGCGGGGCGGTGTCGCAGCGGCACCGAACATGGGCGCCTTGGGAACGCGAGGCTTGCATGCGATGGATCGCCGCGAGCTCTTCAACAAAGAGATGGCATGGGCACAATGTCGTGCACGCGCCAACGTGACAATGGACTTGGAGGACGCGAGGGCGATCTGGGCATTGCTGCACGAGGTACGTTCTCAAGTGAGTCGAAGCGAGCTTTCTGCTTCGCGGCCCGTGGAGACGAGACGCGCGGTGCAGCACCTTGTTGGTCTCACTGAGGATCTTGTCCGGTCGCTGATGCCATTCGAGGCGCCGATCGTGATTGATATCGGTTGGGACTCGCTCAAGTGCGGCTATGTGTTTAGCAAGGCGCCCGTGATGCTCCCGTGCGTCGTGGGCAAGTACTCGTTCCCCGCGCCGGGAGGGGCCGCGTCAAAGTCCCGTTCCCGGGCGCCGCGTGCCGTGTGTTCGGGGCGGAACGTTTTCGATCAGTGCCAAGCAACGTACGGTCCTGGAGCAGGGGACCGTGCGCGCCAGATGTCAGGTCTAGGTACGGAGGAAGGGACCTTTATGGTCCGACGGGCGATCCACCGCGGGATCGACTCGATTGTCGACCCCCAGGTCGTCGAGTGGGACGACATGGAAATGCTCTTGGAACACATGTACCGGGATGTATTGCAAGCCAAGTCAGAGCAGCACCCCGTGTTGGTCATCGAACCCTGTCGGCGATGGAGTGGCCCCGAGCGCCAGCGCATGGCGCAAATGTTGACGACGAAATTCAATGCTCCAGCCATTTACTTTTCGCCGGCAGCCCCACTCGTTGCTTACAAGGCGGGTCTGAAGAGCTGCGTCGTTTTGGATTTGGGCGAGTCGCGCTCGACGGCAAGCGTCGTCTACAACAACAGACTCGTCAAGGATGCCGTGGTCAACTCGCCCATTGGAGGCTTGCAGCTGACGGAACTGATGATGCAATCGCTGACGCAAGACGGATACGACTTCAAGTCTGTATTTGAGGCTCAGAATCCGGCGCAGTTCTCGTCGACGCGACACTTTCTCGAACAGGAGATGGCTCGCGAGGTCAAGGATCGCGTATGCGTAATTGCGAACTCGTACGAGGAGTTTTGCGTTTCGCCCGAGAGTCTGCCAGCCTATTTGGGAGACTACTTGCCCAGGGTTAGCCGTGGCGCTCCCTTTTTGAATGTGGGCGAGGCACGTGCGCATGTCCCCGAGGCGCTTTTCTCACCAGATCTTGTGCGCCGCGACCAGTTCTATAATGGCGGAAGTTTGCAACACATTATCAAGGCGGCCCTGGAGAGATGCACCGAGTCGGTGGCGGCGACGTCATCAGAGACGGTGCTCATTTGCGGCGGGATGGCGAACCTTCCGGGTCTGGCGGGTCGATTGCAGAAGGAGCTCAATGAATTGTACGCTGTGCAATCCCGGAAGCCGCCCCGTGTTATGCTCACCTCGGACGAGGATCTTGATGACGTGCTTGCAAATCCTCTGTTCACTGCATGGCAAGGTGGCAGCATGTTGGCCTTGCAGCACGAGTTCCAGTCGCGCTGGATTGCGCGAGAAACCTTTTTGGAGAAGGGCGACAAGGTGTTTACCGAGACGTCTGTGGCAGAAGGTCTTGGTCCTTTTCCTCTTTACAGTCCAGACACTGCGTTGTACAAGGCAAATCGCGCTGTAAATTCGCTGCGCGATCTCCTCACCGTTTTGTCGGAGAGCGGCGCCGGTGCATCATCATCATCCGCCTCCTCTTCCTCCTCTGCACTCGCCTCGTCGTCGATGGCGCAGCCAGATACACTGACGCCGGGTCTCTCATCGTCAGGGGCAGTTGACGAGGAGGACAGCATGAGCGTGAGAGAAAATCTCTCCCCTCGCTCACTCAAGAGTATGATCAATGACGTGGCCATTTTTCTGGACGAGCAAAAGTGTCCCGAAGTGTATGTCCTCGACGTCAAGATGCATTTGTACGACCGCTACTCGCGCCAACCACCGCGCAAGAAGCTTCCTGTGGAAGAGATTTTGCTCTCGCTTCCCGACGAGCTCCTTGGCCATTTAGAGCCATACGTGTCTCTCGCCAAGGCCGAGCGTGGTCATCGCGATGGCGCGCCGGGCTCTTTGCGTTCTAGACGCGGTCAAACAGCAAAGCAACCGGCTGCCGGCGTAAAGCAGAGTGCTGCGCAATCGAGCGCCATTGCCAATCGCCAGCATTTCTCAGAGACCTCCGAGGATGACGGTCCCAACGACGATGATGACGACGATGAAGACGATGGCGAAGAGTTCTTTGCCATGGCAATTTGATAATGTCTTGTAATCAGATGTGTGATACCACGTCGTAGACTTGTGTGATGTTCCTGTGGCTCCATGTCCTTTTTTGCTGATCTGATCCGACGCTCTCGATGATGGATGGCTGATTTTTCTTGTTTCTGCAATTCTCTCTCTCTCTCTCTCTCTCTCTCTCTCTCTCTCTCTTTGCAGGATTACGAGCACTTGAAAAGAAGCCTCGACGGCCATTCAGCAGGACAAGAATAACTTGCGCGAGCGTGCGGACGCGCACGAGAAAGAGAGAGAGAGAGACAGGAGCGAGGCGAACGGGAGAGGCGCCAAAGTAGCGTGAGACTCGTGGCGCCCTGAAGACCGCGCGTCGCGAGCAGACGCAAAGGCAGCAGAGAAAGATGAAGTTTCGACCCTGCATCGACTTGCACGAGGGCTGCGTGAAGCAGATCGTGGGCGGGACCCTGACCGACGACGCGGGCAAGACGCCGGAGACAAACTTTACGTCGGATAAATCCGCAGGGAACTTTGCGGCGCTGTATCAAGAGGATGGCCTTCAAGGCGGTCATGTGATCATGCTCGGCAAGGGCAACGAGGAGGCCGCCCTCGAGGCGCTCGGCGCCTTTCCAGATGGGATGCACGTGGGCGGCGGCGTGACGCCCGAGAATGCCCAAAAGTACCTCGATGCAGGGGCCTCGCATGTGATTGTGACCTCGTACGTGTTCCGTGATGGCACGATTGACTTTGATAAGCTGCATGAGCTGGAAAATGCTGTCGGCAAGGAGCGTCTCGTGCTCGACTTGAGCTGCAGGCGTCGCAGCAACGAAGGGGAGTCGCCGCGTTACTTTGTTGTGACGGACCGCTGGCAAAAGTTTACCGACTACGAGATCACCCAGGAGAACCTCGAGACCCTTGCACAGCACTGCTCTGAGTTTCTTGTGCATGGCGTTGACGTAGAGGGACTGCGAGTGGGCATCATTGGCGAGCTCGTGGAGATGCTCGGGCGATGGTCGCCGATCCCGGTCACTTATGCGGGCGGAGCCCGGAGTGTCGAGGATCTGGAGCTGGTGAAACTTTTGGGCCGTGGCCGCGTGGATCTTACGATTGGCAGCGCGCTGGATATCTTTGGCGGCTCGCTCTCGTATGACACGGTTGTGAAGTGGCACTATGCCAATCTGCACGGTGATGACGTCGAGCTGTCTAGCATTTCGAACCCCAAGGAGCGCCTTCGCTGTATGACGGCGCGCACGGCGCTGGAGGCAGATCGGGCTGCCGTCACCGCGAATGCTGCCTTTCGTACAGCGCTCAAGCTAGCTTCTGCCTCTGATCACTGACCACGCTTGACCTGGCAAGCATTGGCAAGCATAGGCAAGCATAGACAAGCATAGGCAAGCACGATATTTTTTTTTTACTTTTTCCAAAGAGCTACTTTGTACACTTGGTGATTTCCCGAAGCACTTTTCGGAACAGGAGTGGATCAATCACGTGCGTGTAAGTACTGCAAAGGGTCGCTTATGATGAGCACACGCAAGCTGAGCTTCCGATATTGCCAAAGAAGAGCATAGAGGAGCGCTACTCGTCCCCCTTTCCCCGAAACAAGTCGCTTTGAAGATGGCACTCAGGAAGAGAAAAGAGAAATCAAGAATGAAAGGTGGAAGAAATCACGTTGAACAGTAAGCGCGCTCGTTTTGACAATGCTTCACTCAGAGGCGATGACGACGAGTGCTCGACGCAGACCGATGTAGATATTGCTTCAGTTTCTAATTTTTACTTTTTCGAAATCCCCTCTACGTCGTGAGTGTGGTGGGCGACAGTTGCAGAAATGACTTCATCTGAGATGAAGCTCGAGCAGAGGAGATGCGAGAACTTAAAGAATGCACTGCTTGCCAAGATGAGAGCTCTCGACTTCACTGAGAGGAGAAACGTGAGTCTCAGTGGAGAGGGGACGCGTCATCATGGCGGTGACAACAAAGTCCTCGGGTTTAAGTTTGCCCGAAAGGATGTTGTTGACAGTGCGGAAGATGGGAAGGTGGAGGTTGCAGCTCTCTGTGAAAGCAACGGCAACCTTTGCGGTGGGAACACCTTCAACAGTGGTCGACGCAAGGATTTCCTCGAGAGACTCGCCCTTGACGAGGCGGACGCCGCACGAACGGTTACGACTGAGGTCGCCAAAGGCGGTGAGCATGAGATCGCCAATGCCCGAGAGACCGGCAATGGTTTCAGGCTTGCCACCCATGGCGATGGCGAGCGATGTGAGCTCGGCACTGGAGCGCGTCACATACGCCGACATTGTATTGATGCCGAATCCCAGACCCTCAATGAGGCCAGCGCCGATGGCGAGAGGGTTCTTGAGCGCGCCTCCGAGCTCGACGCCAACGGTGTCCTGGGAGGCGTAGATGCGAAAAGTGGTGGAGGACATGAGACGCTGGATCTTGACGGCGTCGGCGAGCTGCTTGGAGGCAACAACGACCGAGGTGGGCTGCTTGGCGACGATTTCCTTGGCAAACGAGGGCCCAGATAAGACAGCAAAGGGCTGCGGGCGGCCAAACGCCTCGAGCATGGCCGTGGACAGCAGACTCTGCGTGGCGAGGTGAAGGCCCTTGGCCGTGGAGCAGTAGAGAACATTGGGAGGGATGAGGTCGCGGTGCTCGCGGATCCAGTCCGGTGAGCGCTGTGCGGGAAGGGCGTGGATGATGAGTTCCGTGTTGAGGAGCGCCTCCTTGAGGTCGACGGTTGCAGACACGTTTCCGGGAAGCTCGTGGCCCGGAAGGTATTGGTCGTTGCGGCGCGTGAGTTTGATCTCGCGCGCAAGCTCGCGGCGCCGAACATAGATGATGACGTTGTGGCCGTTGCGGGCTGCTGCGGCGGCCATGGCTGTTCCGTAGGCGCCGCCGCCAACGACGGTAATTTTGACAGGCTTTTGTGAGGCGTTTGAGGGTCCGAGGTTGAGCTGCTGCCAGAGATGGGTGGTGAGGCTGTCCTTGGAGGAGGAGCGGGACAGCTCGGGCGTGTCGATATCGGCAGGGTCAACGTGGGAGAGGTGTCGAGTGAGACCCTTGGTAAGCATGCGTTCGTGGGTCGTGGTGGCGCCTCTGTGTTTGCCCTTGCGCCAGTTCTGGTATTGGGTTCTGTAGACGCTGAGAACGTCGGCAAATGCGTCGACGTCGTCGTTGCGTCGGTACTGGTCGATTTCCGTCTCGCGTTCCAGAACGGCCTTGGCGGTTTCCACAAAGCCGCGCCGTTTGCGGGCTACCTCGGAGGGGCTCTCGGCGACCTTTTGCGTTGACGCGGACGCCTTTTGGGCGGCGCCCTTGCCATTGCTGGGGAGCTCATCTTTGGATCCCTCTTGCTCGACAAGAGAAGCCACTTGAGCCTGCGACCCGTCGGCGGTCTCGGCGGAAGCGAGGGGCGGTTCGCCGCTGCTGACGGCTTCGCTGGCGGTACTGCTGCCGCCGTCCTGCAGTGGATAGGCCATGGACGGCTCTTGGTGATGTTGTTGTTTTTGATGATGTTGTTGCTGCTGCTGCTGCTGCTGCTGCTGCTGCTGTTCGAGCGCGAGCTGCTGCGAGAGCTTTGCGATGTGGAAGGCGATGGCCGTCGTGTCTTCGGGCGTGAACGCGCGTCCTGCGCGGCGTTTTTCGCGGCGCGCCTTCTGGGTCATGACGATGCTCGCGAGCGCGCCGAGCGAGGCCCCCGCCGTCAGGAACGCCATCGCCAGCAGCACGTTCTTGGCGCCGTCGTCGCCCATCCTGCGCGCCCGCCGTGCCTCCTCCTCCTCCTGCCCCTGCTCCTGCTGTGCTCCTGCTGTGCTCCTGCTGCAGGTCTGCCCTGCTCTGCCCCGCTCTAGTCCCTATCTAGCTCGCTATCCCAGCCGCCGCAGCCGCCACGCGCGAGGAAATCCTCGCGTCGTATCCTGCCTGGTTCAAGTTCGCGGGTCGCCTCGCCTCGCCTCGCCTCGCCTCGCCCGGCTCGCCTCGCTCGCCTCGCCTCGCCTCGCCTCGCCCGGGCGCGCCCCGTCGGGTCTGCCGCAGCCCGCCGCCGCGCTCGCTGCGGCTGCCGGCCGCGCGGAAGGTACGCACGCACGTGCCCAGCGGCGCCGCGGCTCCGCCTGCGCGCGCGATCTGCTCGCCGGGGCCGCGACCCGGCATCTCTGCGTCATCATGCACGGCATCATGTCCTCGCGGCATCCTCCTCCGCCGCAGCGCGGCGTCGTCGAGCGGGCAGGCAGGCAGGCGGGCGGGCGGGCCATCACCAGGCCGGCGCGGCGGCCCTCTGCTGCGCCGCAGGCAGCTGCAGCGCCTCGCCTGCCGCCTGCGTCTGCGCCGCGCGCGCCTGCGTTTGCCTGCCTCTGCCGGCTGCGTCTGCGGCGCTGCGCCTGCGCCGCCGCTCCCCGCCTGCCCCCCGCCCGCCGCCGCGCGCCGCGCTGGGCCCGCGCCCGGCCGGGGCACGGCGGGACTCGGCGCCGCCGGGGCGGTGGGACGCGGTCCCAGCTAGCCGCGGCTAGCTGCAACAGTAGGGCCAGCGCCAGGAGCCCGCGCAGGTGGAACCAGGCGCCTGTGACCGGCGGAGTGGCCCCGGGCGAGCGGCTGCTGCAGCTGCAGCTTGCGTGCAGAGGCCGCCGCGCGGAGGAGCAAGCGGGGCTTCTTCTGAGCAGGGGCAGCGGCGGCAGCGGCCAGCGCTGCGAGTGTGAAGAGTATACTATGTTTATACTACATGGAGTGACAGAGATGGAGAGAAGGCGGTGCGCCGCCTCGGCAAGCAGACTTCTTTTGACAGTTAGTATGTTGGACTGGATGTGACCAACGAGCAGCGCGTACGCAGCGTATACGTGGAGAGAATACAGCGCGCGGCCTGCCAGCGCAAATGCAGCATGCGGCCTGAGCAAGCCGGACTCTTTGTGTAAAACTGGATGCGAACGACGATCAGAGCATGGCGCTGCGAACATGGAATGGAATGAGCAACCCAGAATCTATTGTCCGGTTACATAGACGGTTGAAAGTTCTCTGGCAAAAAGCGAGGCGAACACGCCGTCCCTTGAGACACGTGCGAACAAAGAAGTCCTTCTTGTTCATGCTTCCCCCCCCCCCCCAAGTCGCCGTCAGCAACTGACATTCCAAGTTCGCGTTTGATTTCGAGTTCACTGCGATCTTCCTCGGCGGCCAGGAGTGGCAGTCAGCTGCACCAGGCTCGCTGCGTCTTCAACTTCTCGTCCCCGTCTGACTGACTGGTGACCAGAGATCCGGCACTCGTTTTTACCTGGTTGGGTCTACATGTATGCATCCATGCATGAATGCATGCATGGATCCCCGGCATGGTGAGCATGGAGCCTGGTGCTCCCCTTTCGATCCAAATTGTTGACAACGAGCATAGCGAGTAACGGGGACTCATTTTCAATCCCCCTCAAGTGGAGCAGCAAAACCCAAGGCGCGTACTCGCAACTTCCTTTGCTTTCTGGCTCGAACCGACGCACTTCGCCTCGAACTCGCTCGCCAATGCTCCGTTAGATCGTCGCATCCCAGGCCTGCCTGTCTGTCTGTCTGTCTGTCTGTCTGCCTGCCTGCCTGCCTGCCTAATTCATCTCGTGCACTTGTTCCGCCCAGCCAGTTGAACCACTTTCGAGCGGCGGGCGTCCCTCAAGTAGACGATCACGAATCCGCACTCGAACGTGAGGTTCCGTCCGGCGCGCCTTCTCACTTCATTTCTCTGCACCTCGTTTTATTTCACTTCACTTCACTTCACTTCATTTTATCCAATTCACTTCAAACCATTTCACTTTCAAGCTCGCATAAACAATCGTCTGTGATCTCTCGGGGTCGGCCCTCTCGCCTCACCTCACCTCGCCTCGCTCTGGATGCTCTTTCCGCCCAGTCCAGCCGGCCGGAGCGACTGGCTTGGCCTGCCAGTGGAGTGGCGTGGCTTGCTTGGAATCGGATTCGCCACCGCCACTAACTTCAACGTGCTTTCTCCTTGCCGGCTGCTTTGGCACCACGTTAACCCCTTACGTGGGCTCCTCGGCCAGGCCGGCCAGCGACTCGACTCGACTCTCGACTCAACTCGATCCGACTCGAGTAAAGACGCGTTGGCGCAGTGAGCGACGTTACCATTATTGCAGAGGCCGGATTCGCAAAGTCTGCGTTTCTCGCGCTGGTCCAGGCCCTCTGCGCCGCCTGCCCGAATCGAGGTCGGGCGCTCACTCCCTTCGCTCGCCAGCATTCCAAGCCAACCTGATGAGCATGCCGAGCCAAGCTGGCTGATGAGCACGGCTCAAAGCCATCTCCTCCCCTGGCCCTGATGAGATGACCAAGCAAGCTCTGCCATGAGTCTACAGCATGATCAACGGTCCGAGGCGAAGCGAGTAGCCCGAACTCACAGTCGATCTCTCGAGTCGTTCGGACGGACGTTGGGCGTTGGTGCCGTGATCGCGCTTCGAGTGGGCGGCGCGGGGCTAGCTTTCTGGGAAACCATCCTCGCGCTGGCAGTCAACCGGCGGCGCCGACCAGCCAGCCTATCAAGCGATCGGGTACAAGACGGAATTTACGTAAAAGGCGCTGCCAGATGGTGGTAATGACGGTGATGATGATGGTGGTATTGTTAAAGATCCTACTACGGACCCACCACTGGCACTCTGGCCGCAGCTGCCTGCTGAGCTGTCTGCCACCCACAGGCCGGTAGAGGCTGATCCTGCTCGCAGTCGCTGTCGCCAACACATCCAAACCGCAAACATCACCAGCCGCCACACCCAACCCGCTTGCCGCTTGCCGCGCAGCCCAAGGCCCAGCGCAGCCGCGAGGAGAAAGTCCGGCTCGCTGGCACATGCATACGAGCAAACATACCCACGCACATCAACTTCTACGCGCACACACCTTGCTCACCTCCACTCCTGGCGCGTGCCGCCGCCCTGAGCTTGCTGCCCGTAGAAGATCGATCGTCCGTGCGTCCTGCCCGCGCTCTACCTTCTGGCCGCAGCTGCTTTCTCGAGCGCCGTGCGGGCCTCCGCAGGTCCCGTCTCCGACGGGCGCAGCGCGCGTGTTCGTGTCTGTCTGCTCGCTCGGGCGTCTGTCTTGGGCATTGTCTGTCATTGTCTGTCTGTCTGTCTGTCTGTCTTGGGCATTGTCTGTCTCATCTCCCTGCCAGCTCCAAGCTGCCAGGAAGCGGCAGCAGACGAAGGCACAGACAGATCCCGAGCACCGGGTCAAGACTGTCGGCGACCCCCAGCCGCCGCGAGTAGCAGCAGCAGCTCCGCGGCAGCCGCCAGACCCTCGCGCGACCCTCCGGGTAGCCTCCAAGGCAGGCAGGCGGGCCGGCAGGCGCGCAGGCCTTGTTCGCGCGCTGCACGTGCTGCTTGGCTGCACGTGCTGTTTTGCTGCACGCGCTGCAGCCGATCGATCAATCTATCAAGTCCGCACTGCTGCCATTGGCTGCTGTGCCGCTCGTCCCTCCCTCCCTTCCGCCCCGCCCGGCTCCCTTTCTCCCGCCCGCGCATACCTCACCCGGCGCGCGGCGCGGGCGCGGGGCGAAGCGAGACCGAGGCTCGAGGGGCCGGAGCTGCCCCGCCTGCCTGGGATCGAGGCGCGGCGTCGCGAGGCGCGCAGAAAGAGCGAACTCGGGAGGGCGAGAGCGCACGGACGCTCGCTCGCTCGCTCGCTCGCTCGCACGTGCCGCGCGATGTGGCGCCTCTTCGCGAGCCCGCGGCAGCGCGCGGCGGGCGGGCAGGCCTCGCGCGCGGGCGAGGCCGGCGCGGCGGCAGACCGCGAGCGCAGGCCGTCCCGCAGGCGGCGCTCGAGCGCCCGTCGCAAGAGCGGCGCCAGCGGCGAGGACCCGCGCGAGGACCCCGCCGGCAAGACGCCGGCACGGCCGCCGCTGCGCGAGGAGAGGAGGACCGAGCGCGGCACCGCCGAGCCCCCCGCAACGCGGAGCAGCGCCGCCAGCGCCACGCTGACGGCGAGCGCCGCGCCCAGGGTCGAGCGCCGATCCGCGAGGAGGTCGCGCGGGTCGAACAGGAACAGCGCGAGGAGCAAGGCCTGCCAAGGACCTGCGGAGGAATCCGAGCAAGCGATGACCTTCTTCGACGACAACGGCGACATTGATGACAACGACGAGATCAACGACGACGACGACGACGATGTCCACAACGACGAAGACGACGTTGATAACGACAACGGCGAAATGGAAGACGAATTTGAAGAGACAGAGGTAGAGGCAGAGGAAAGAGAGGAAGCAGTCGTGGTGACAAGTCTGCCGATGCAAGACGCTCCGACGAAAGCGGCAAAACAAAGAAACAGCGGACCGCGCAAAAGCCTGGCCCAGCGCGTAAGAAACTCTCTGAAAAAGGCGCTCCCCGGCAGCAAAAGGACCGGCCCCACATGCGTTCCCTTGCCATCGGACGCCCAGTCGCCCTCGCTTTTCCAAACGGCAGGGCTCTTGCAGCTCATCGCCTTTCACGACAACATTGCCGCAGCAGCCGGAGAAGACATCTTTGATGAGTACCTCGACTTACTTTCCCGCGCAAAGACGCAGGGCGAGCTTCGACGCGAGGTATACAAGCTTCTCGCTGGCCACAATGACCTCGTGGGCGAATTTGAAGCCTGCCTTGGCAATCCGCCCCCAGGCGTGGGGCCCGACAATGGGAAGACTAATTCTGCAGATGAAGCAGCAGAGAGTCTTGAACAAGAAAAAGATGCTTCTGTCTCGATGCAGCGACAAAGACAGCTCAGCGCCGGAGTCGATGACGACTGGCGAACTCGAGGCGGGTCCGCAATCGAGGGCTTGCGACAAATCGGAGTCGCCGCGGGTCTCAAAACGACTTTCAGCGAAGGCCTTCTGCTCCCTCGGCTCTACGACAGCGCTGATGAGTCAACTTCGCCCACGCTACGCCAACGTTCACGCCAACGTTCACGCCAGCTTGCACGTCGAATCAATTCCTTGGAGAGCTCGCTCTCCATTGACGGTCAAGAGGTCAGCGATGACGATGACGACAGCGATAGCGGCTCGAATGAGGAGGAAAACGTTGATAGCGACCGCTTGGCTCATGACAATGCGATGAACGACAATACCGAGGACGACGACGACGGCGACGACCATGATGATAATCTCGTTGTCAGCGATGCCGATGCAATTGCGGATGCAGTCAACGACCTTGATGATGCTGATTTGGACGATTCAGGAGCAAAGGTAGATGAAGCACTCGATGTCGCCGATCTGCGCACTGATGAGGCGTCCGACTTGCAGACTTTGCTTGAGCACTTTCGCGACGGTTTAGGTGATGACGAAAGCGCTTACCAGGACATGCTTGACATCCTCGAGGACCTTCACCAAGGCCGAATCACACGCGCCCTGTGTTCACAGGCGTTAGAAGAGCGCTTGGAAGTCACCCACGAGGATCTTCTCGACGACCTCACAGATCTTCTTGACGCCGTCGATGCTGCAGGCTGAATGTTTCCTTTTCGCCCTCATTTTCCTTTTTTGTATCTTGTTGTCATTGTTGATGTGTGTTCTTCTTTCTCTATAAATAATCGATGTTTCTCCACGGACCTGGGATCGATCACCGCATTATGAAAATCCTCGTGGGCAAAATCGACGCATACATAGGGAGAGAAAAAGGGAAAGGACTGTCTCTCTTGTTGGACACTTGCGGCTGATCAAGCACATCTCTCTGTTCCTTCCCTGTCGTTCCTTCGTTTGTCTATCATTCGCTCCGCATTTCTCTGACTTGGACTGGTCACTGTCAAGCGCTCTCAAGTTTTTACTGTTCGTGAAAAAGTTGGCGGCGAGCTGGCGGTCGATCGATCGTTAGTTAGGCCTAGCGCCGTAAACTCTCCCGACAGACCCGCGAGGCGGACGCAGACCCACCCGTGCATGGCGGCATGTCCAAGGCAGCGCACGGGGCGGGCGAACCCTGTGGCGATGGGCTGCGCGAGCGGGAAACGGTGCGCACTGGCGGTCGCCATGGAGGTGAGAGTGCATCGTCTCGCGCGACCTCGGCGTCCACCAAGGACGAGGATGCAGTCGAGGCGCCACGGAACGGGTCCGACTTCGCGCACCTCTTCGTGTTCGCGAACGAGAAGGCGGGCATGAAAAAGGTTGACAAGGAACACGTCAACCAGATCGTCTTTGAAATGAGCAAAGGGTCTGAGCATTTCAAAGAAGCCCAGCGCCGCGACGAGCGCACCCAAGCCGAAGTGCGCAAGCTGCGTTCCAAGCTTGCAACAACCCTCGAGAGCGATCTCGCGCCCGTACGCCACCGTGTCGACGCCAAGGTCACCAAGCTCTTGCGCGAACGCGATCTGAGCCGCATTTACTGCGTCGTCGACATGGACTGCTTCTTTGCAGCCGTCGAAATGCGCGACGACCCCAGTCTCGCGGGAAAACCCATGGCTGTCGGCGGACTGTCCATGATCTCCACCACCAACTATCTCGCGCGCGAATACGGTGTGAGATCCGCAATGCCTGGTTTCATTGCGCGCAAATTGTGCCCTGAACTCGTCTTTGTCAAGTCGAACTTTGACAAGTACCGTAAAGCTTCGCAAGAGGTTCGCGATATCTTGAAAAAGTACGATCCCAAGCTCCATGCAGGCAGTCTTGACGAAGCCTACATGGACATCACCGACTTTGTGGATGCTGAAATTGCCAAGGAGCAGGCCGGCGCTAACCTCGACGCGGATGCGCAAACGGCACGGCGTTTCCATGTCGCGGAACGTGTGGTTCAGGCCATGCGCGACGAGGTGTCAGCACACACGAGACTTACGTGCTCCGCGGGTATTGCCCGCACGCGCATGCTCGCCAAGATTGCTTCCGATCGCAACAAGCCCAATGGCCAATGCGTGGTGCCCTGGCAGCCCGAAAAGATGCTCCGATTCACTCGCGAACTTGCGATTCGCAAGGTGCCTGGGATTGGTAAGGTCGCAGAGAAAAAGCTCAAGGACGCTCTCGGTGTGGCCACCGTCAGGGACCTATGGGACAAGCGATATTTGTGCGCGCACCTTCTTTCCGCCGTTCAGGCAGATTATCTCCTGCGTGTCACCTTGTGCTGTACCAATCCCTCTGCCTCGAGCTCGCAGGCGTCGTCATCGTCAGCTTCTTCTTCTTCTTCTTCTTCTTCTTCTTCTGCTGCTGTTTCTGCTCTTCCTTCTGCATTCGGACAGGGCGAAGACAATCAGCGGGGACGCAAGTCCATCGGAATGGAGCGCACATTCAGCCAGGGTGCGAGCAGCGTTCAGGAGCTTTTCGATACCTGCTTGGACATTTGCGCTCGCCTTTCCCGTCGATGTGTGGAGAAACAGCTCATCGGCCATTGCGTAACGCTCAAAATTAAAAAGTCGTCCTTTGAGGTCTTTACGCGCCAAACAATCGTCACCAATGCCGTGCCACGCTGTACCGACGGGACCGACCTCTTTGAACACGCGCGAGAGCTCCTCGCCAGGGAGATGCCCTGTAGACTCCGTCTGATGGGTATCAAGGTGTCCAAGCTTATTGATCCCTCGCATGCCCCGATTGCGAGACCAACAACAAGCCGATCGGCCCAAGCTAGCATCAAGGCCATTTTCGCACATCCTCCAAGAGAAGTGGAGCCCCAAGATTCTGGGGAAAAGGCAAAAGGCGAATGCCCGGTCTGCGCGCAGCCATTAAATGCATTTTCCACCACTGAGGCTACACGCCATGTTGATGCATGTCTGAACAATACGCAGCAATCTCCACCACCAAGAGACTCGAACAAACGCTCAACATCTTCGCTCGCTTCCAGCGAGAAAGCGACGCACAAGAAGCGGGCGCGCTCAAGTGTCGGTCTGCGGGCTTTTTGGACAGACGAGGCGGAGAATACAAAGCATCAGAGTCCTGCAAAAGTGAGCGGTCACTCAAAGACAGATACAGTGTGCCTCATCAATCTCGACTCTCCAGGTAAAGATCGTCAGCAGCGGTGTCCTGCATGCGGTCAAACCATGGATGGTGCGTCGAACGCTGAAATGAATCGTCATCTTGACTCCTGTTTGATGAAGTAAGACGCTTTATTGTTGAGATAAGGCGTTGCTGTGTCTTTTCTGTTGACAAACAAAAACAATGGCTCATCATCGGTGATTTCGCGGTGGGACGTACAAAGGAGTAGGGTCGCAAGCGGGTACTTGGTCTCGTTCCATCGCAATACCTTCCGAGTACGCAAGGATACGAACTTTATAAAACTGGCACGTGACTACGATAACAGTGTGGTGAGAGATATGCAAGATTGCACCCAAACTGCACTGCCTGAAGTCCATATATACTTGTTGCAAAACGTTGTGCGGCCCCATTTCTGCTTGTTGTATTTCGGAACATGTGCTGATGCGTTTCGGTGCAAACACATCTGCACAGAGTGGAATCTCAGGAGACAAATAAAGCACGTGGAGCAGCAAGTATGTAAGAGTTGAATTCTTCGTCAAAGCGTCTATCGCGAGCGAAAGAGACCAGAAGCGCAGGTGCCGTCAAGTTGATGATGAAACGTGTTGAAAGCAAAAAATGATACAGTGTTATATGTTTCTTCTTCATCTTCTTCGTCGTCTTTTCTGGTTCTTCTTTTCCTTCTTCACAATAAAGTCTTTCCTGGTGGATGAAATCATAGTAGTTGCAAGCGACTGGACTTGCCGCGTGCACGTCCTCGCTTACTTGGACCGGAGGCACGCTCCGAATATGCTTGGCCGCGCTGTCGAGATTTTTCTTTGCGCTGCCGCGCTTTTCGCGACAGGTTCGGTTGCTTTTTCTTTTTGCTACTCAACGCAAGACCAGAACCAAGGCCTGTGTCCCCAGCAGTGAATGCCAGAGATCCCGACGTTGCCTTTGTGCGCGCAGTCCCATCGAGGTTGAAGGTTGCTTCGGACGATGCATGCGACGAATGAACACGCAGAGCAAACTGGTCAATAACGGAGAGTCCACGGCCAAAGTCCTTGCGCGAAATCGACGACGTCGCCCCAGTGCTATCCTTGCTGTCTTCTAGCAGACTCTTGGGTCGCACAGGGACCGCGTCGAGGGCGTCAAAGAGCGAGGACGCCATGCCGTCGAACTTTTTGGCATCTTTGCGGCGCTCCAACTCCTCGACACGTTGCGCGGCGGCCGATTTCATCATGCCGCCAGCATTTCCACTGGTTGCGCTGGCGTCTTCGCCATCTTTACTGGCCCCCTCGCGCGCCGAGGCCAGCGAGAGTCCGCGACTCAGCTCCTCCACCGCCGCCTCCATGACAGCGAGACTTGGAGCTGCGGTTTCCCTTCTCGAACCGAGCTCGAGCGGACGCGTCGCGCGAGGATGGTGGTCTACGATGTGCCGTGCCTCGCCGCGTCGGCGCACCGCGCCTTGCCGCGCTTCGCCGTGCCGCTGCGCCGCCTTGGCCCACGCCAAACGAATGCGAGACTGCGACGACTGGTCCAAAGCAGAGGCCTCCGAGAGGCCGGGGAGAAAGGGTGTAGATGTGGAGGGGTGCGCAAGGGGTGCGCGCACACGGTACACACGCGTTTCGCTAAAGGCGTGCAAGCAAGGTGACGCTGATTTTAATTTTGACTTGCGCGAGCAAGCGGCAGCGGGTGTCTGGCTGGCTGCTGGCGATAAGTAAAGCTGATGTTCGAAAGGTCTGGACAAGAAACGAAACGATAATTTTCCTTTGTTATATAAACTCATGGGAGAGGTTCGAGGGACTTTGCGTCGGGTGGAGCGCCAAGGGCGCGAAAGTCGGCGTAGCCAGATGAAGAGCCATTAAGGTGCGAAGTCGAAGCGCTTTCGCCGTGCAGAGATCGGTCAAGCTTTTCCCGCGAGTGACGCTGGTACTCGGAGTCAAGCGAGGGAATAAGGCCGGAGCGAGAGCGAGAGACTCCCTTTTTGCCTGATGCCCCGGGCTCCCCGGCACCAGGCGCGCGCCGCCTCCTGCGCCGACGCTTTTTGTCGCCATTTACAGGGTATTCGCAAATGTTCCGCACATAGCGCTCCTGCAATCGACGTTCTTCCTCCCATTGCGCGTGGTTGTAGTATGGCTGGCGCTCCTGGATGCGACGCAAAATCTTTTGGTTTTCCTCTGTAATGCGCTGCAGCTCCTTCTTCCTGTACGATTTGTTGAGGCTCTTGGTGCCCTGCCTGGCGGCGGCCTCGTTTTTGTTGTCGAGGGCCTTTTGCGACATAATGTACGACATTTTCTCCAGTAAGAGCCTGTTTTCCCGCTCAATCTTGAGAAAGTGCTCCTCCATCTGCGCCTCCTTCTTCTTATTGTTTGTCAAGTGTGAGGGTTTCTTGGGTGGCGTGTTGTCAATAGCAGGTCGCATTGTCTTGAGTCGCTCGCGATGCGCCTTTTGCCGCTGCTCGATCTGCTTCGCGTACAAGAACTTGTTCGAGCATGGGTTTGCCGCTCGACCGCGAAACATCTTGCTACTTCGCTCGCCCTACGGCGCAATCGGACGGAGGTTATGCGATGGTCGCAGGGCAAGTTAGTGTGGATCGACGATACGAGTGCAAACACTCGCGAGCACGCTCCAACGTGCAAGTAAGTTCTCGCAGACCTTTTCGATTGGCTTCGACGACCGTATGCGAGGCCTCTTGCCGCTTTTTGCTTTTTTTCTCTTGAGGTTGGCCTTGCGATTGCGCTACTTCGTCCGCGTTATCGCTGTCACACCAGGAGCTTTCCGAGTAACGCAACACCAACAATGCTGCTGCACAATACCGCACCTCGGCAGCAGCGCAGTCTCCGCAGACGTCCTCCTCCTCGTCCTCGTCGTCGTCCTCGTCCTCGTCGTCGTCGTCCTCCTCCTCGTCGTCGTCGCCACCTCCTGACTATGAGGTAGCGCGCCGGCGGTTCTGCTGCGACACTACGTCCAAACCGGGAAGGAGACGACCGCTCGGCTTTCGACGGATATAAAAGGACCTGACTGCAGCAGCACCGCACAGCACGGAGCTCGCAGAGCGTGGTGTGCACTCTACTCTCTCTCTATCTATCTACACCCATTCAAGCATTGCGACGCACTTCGCTCTGTACTCTTTTCCACACGTGCGAAAGCAAACGCACCAACACATACTTTTTATTCAAGGGCAAAAGTCGCTAGATTTTTCGATTCCGACAGAAATGCCTACTTCTGTTAATGGAGAAACAGCACAGGGCAGTGAGGTGCGGGCGGACGGGCAGGCGTGCATCAAAGTTTGAACGGATGAATCGATTGAATATAACACATACATGCATGCATGATAGGCAGAAAAATAGGTTTTGATCACCGGCAGAGCCGCTTAAAAGGTTTAACGGATTTGCTAAAGGGCCTATTTTTGCGATAGTGCTGACTGTCTCACAGTTAGGCTTGGACTCGCGCTCGGGCTCAAAAGTTGACGATGAGTGAAGGGAGTTGCATGAGGCCTAAGACCTATGACGATGTTGGGGAATGATGCTGATGGTAGCTGTCAAGCAAGGCTTGGATGCCAGTCATTTAATGATTAAAAATTGGTTCGCCTGATCGCTGGCAACCGAAAAGCTTTCTTCTAAGTATTCGTCGTCCCCACGAAATCAAATGACCGGCTTCGTCTCCGCTTGGTATATGCGTTTAAAGAGGGCCCCATCGCGAGCGAACATGATGCGGTACGCCATACTTCGCAAGGTTCGCTCCATGAAGGAATCTGCTGTACGGAGCTGGCCTGCGAACTTGGAATTCTTGATGATGCGCGATGTCACGGGCTCGCGAATTTTATAAAACTCTTGCAAGGCCGCGTCAATTTGGGTCAAGTCCTCGGACAAAAGGCGGCCCAGACAGGCTGCGTCCTGAATGGCTTGATTCGCACCCTGACCCATGAAGGGCGTGGTCGCATGCGCAGCATCTCCCAGCAGCACGATGCGGTCATTTACCCATGAAACGGAGCGAGGCGGTGTGTGATAGATACCAAAATGCATTGCGCGCGAGGCAAATTTGGTGATTTCGCTCATCTTTTCACGAAGGGCTTCATCCGTTGTCGCCCACTCGTCGTCGGCAGGAGGTTCTGCGCACCTGTAAGCGTAGGCAAATGTCCAGTCCCGGCTTGGGCCGCACTGAAAAGATATTTGCAAGTTGCCCTTGCCCACAGTCTCGGTAATAGCGCCCTCCTGAAAGCGAAAGTCTCCGTGTTTCTTGACTTCCTCATTCGAAATGACTCCGTAGTACATTGAAAGGCCCGAATACTCGCGATCCCACTCTTTGTCAAAATGTTCGCCGCGAATATGGCTCTTGATGCCGTCAGCTCCAATCAGCAAGTCGAAGGGAATGTCAGATTCCTTTTCCGTGTGGACCATACGGTTCTCCTTGTCGACCGAGACGACGCGCTGGCCGCACTCTACCAGACCGTCTGGCAAAGTTTTGGCCAGTGTTAATTGGAGCTCATCTCGCATAAACTGCGCCAGAGCCGGCGGGTCCCCCACGAGTTCCTTTGCTGGAAAGCTCGCGAGCAACGTGCCATCCTCTTGCACGGTCCTGAACAGCTTTGGCGTTGAGCTGATTTTGGATAGCTCGTCGCTGAGCGCAGGGATCTGCCGAAGACACTGCAGCCCCCCGGAGAGCGAGAAGCCTGCGCCCAGCTGCGGCCGCAGCTCATGGGCTGCCTCCAGGAGTCGAACATGGACGCGGTCTCCCAATCTGTGCACGAGTTCGTGCGCCGCAGCCAGGCCGCCCACGCCGGCGCCGGCGATGACCACGCGAAGGGGTTTTTGCATCATATGCGCTCGGTGTTTCCTCTCTGTCGGGCGGCGCTCGTTCACAAGCTTTTGCTTGCAGCCACCTTAAGGCGCAAGGCGACGCAAGGTGGGAATTGTTTGTTTGTGTGTTTCTTCCAGGCAGGCACGGTATGGTTGTATCCACTGTCAGGCGCAGCGCGTCAGTGACGCGGCACGCGAGGCTGTGAAGAGGAAGAGAGAAGAGGATCACGGGGACCAGGCAGGGCAGGCTGCTGCTGTTATTGCTGCTGCTGCTGCTACTGCTGACGATCGATGGCGGAAAGGTATGGCTTGATGAAAGCCTTGCAAATCGATTGAGGAGTCATGCCGAGATGCAAAGGCGGCGAGCCACTCGAGACAGCACATCAGCTCGTAGACTGTCAACTCAAGTCACAAGGATCACCACGTGAAACACGAAGATCACGAAATACTGACTTTTAGGGAAAATATGCGGCCCCGCCTGGCGCAGGATGCTCGCAACATACATATATAAAGACATTCTACCGGCGGCCTGAAAGTCGACTGCTTTGGGATCGAAAAGAAGGGGAGAAAACAACAGCAGTCAAGCAGACGGAGGCTCACACGACCGGGCTGGTCTCAGCAGGAAAACGGTACTTGAAGATGGCGCCTTCGTTGGCGAACATGGCGCGATATGCAAGATGACGCACAGCTCGCTCAAAAATGTTGTCAGCGGTGCGGAGCTTGCCGGCAACCTTGGACGCAGCAATAATGCGCGAAGTCACAGGTTCACGTATCTTGTAAAACTGCGCAAGCGCCGCATCAACTTCGCTCGGGTTTTCGGCCAGCAGACGCGCCAAGCATGTGGCATCTTGAATTGCTTGATTTGCACCCTGGCCCATGAATGGCGTCGTGGCGTGTGCGGCGTCACCCATGAGGACGACGCGGTCTTTGACCCATGACACGGACCGTGGAGGGGTGTGATAAAGACCAAAATTCATCGCACGCGACGCGTACTTTGTGACTTCGTTTGTCTTTTCAAAAATGGCCTCGTCAGTTGCGGCCCACTCCCTTGCGTTTGGCGGTTGAGGAGATCGATAGCTGTACGAGAACGTCCACTCGCGCTTACTGCCACACGCAAAGGAGATTTGCGAGCTTCCCTTGCCCACTGTCTCTGTGATGGCGCCCTCTTGGAACCGAAAGTCCCCATATTGTTGAACCAAAGAGTCCGGGATCACACAGTAATAAATCGAAAGCCCCGAATACAGGCGGTCCCAGGACTTGTCAAAGAGCTCACTTCGAATCTGGCTCTTAATGCCATCTGCTCCAATGAGCAGGTCGTAAGGAATCTCTTCTTTGCGCGTTAGGACCATGCGATGCTCTTGGTTTACAGAAACGACGCGCTGTCCACATTCGACCATGCCTTTAGGGAGCGACTTGTACAGCAGGATTTGCAGCTCATCGCGCATGAATTGGGCAAAGGCGGGTGGATCGCCAACGAGATCATGGGCGGAAAACGACGCTAGCGTCGTGCCGTCTTCCCAAACCGTACGAAAGGTTGTTGGCTTGACGCTAATGTCATCGAGTCTATCTTTGATGGCTGGGATCTGGCGAAGACATTGCAGGCCGCCTGATAGAGAAAATCCTGCACCGAGCTTTGGTCGCAGCGCAGGTGCTGCCTCGAGAATTCGCACGTGCACACGGTCGCCCAGTCTGTGTAAAAGTTCGTGCGCCGCGACGAGGCCACCGACACCTGCGCCCGCGATGACCACGCGCAGGGGCTTTTGCATCGCGACTGTAGTCACTTCTTATTCTTGTTTTTCTTGTTATTCTTGCTGCGCTCAAGCAAGCAAAAGTGATCGCAAGCAGGCAGACAGGTAGGCAGCTAGGCAGGTAGACAAGCAACTAAGCAAGCAAGTGATAGCTTTCTCGCATGCACGCACACGTACGCACGGACGCACGCACGGACGCACGCTTGCTCACTTAAGGTTGGAGCACGCGACGCCACAATGTAGCCTCTGCCTCTGATCTGAGCGAAACGACGCCGACCTTCTGTGCCGACGTTCCCGTCGCTCTCACCTCAAGCCCCTCCCCCTCTCTCCCTTTCGCCTCCGCCCCACCCCACCCTCGCCGCCCTGGCCGCGCGCACGCCGCGCGCACGCGGTCCCGGCCACGCCTGCTTGCCGCTTTACTTTCTTCTACACTCGTCCACACCTACG
Organism: Aurantiochytrium sp. KH105; assembly: GCA_003116975.1. NCBI lineage: Eukaryota > Bigyra > Thraustochytrida > Thraustochytriidae > Aurantiochytrium > Aurantiochytrium sp. KH105. The sequence goes on along the minus strand of BGKB01000017.1, from coordinate 648,282 downwards.
GCGACCTACGGGCGTGCTGACCCAAGGCGACGTAAGAGTGAAGAGGCACAAGCGGCTGCGAATGACTCGCGTGTCCCAGACGTCGTTGTAGCCCAAGACGCGCGAAGATGCTGCACGAGAGAGAGAGACGAAACGCGCATGAGAGAAGGGGGGCGATCCTTTTTTCGTCAGCGCGAAATGCCAAAAATTCTACAGCATTCAACGATTCGCTATGTATAGCAGTAGCCGAAGATTTTGAGGCGAAAACTCTCTTGGAGCCCTCCATACGTGGCTAAGATTACGATGAAATGAAGCAGACCAGGCTCTCTTCCGCCAATGTCTGTGAGAACATTCTCTTGACGTAGGCCTAGAAGGTCTACGTCCGCAGCGAGGGAACCTTGTCTTTGGCCATGGGGAAAAGATTTACAAACTCATCGCGATTACTATGATTGTTATGGCAGCAGCCACTCTTTCGCACGGACGATCCTTGCCGGCTGTGGCAAGCCGCAATTACACACGATGCAAGCGCGACGCTGGCGAGTATTGCATGCTCTCACTCGGACAGGCCTCTTGCGATTTTTGATGCGCTTTTTGCTTCGATCCTCTCTCGAGAAAGGAAATGGAAAGAACTTGCAGAATCCCAATCGCCGATCTGCGGCCTTTTGCACGGCGTGCGGGCACAGCGAGAGACCATGGAGACGGCTGCAAGGTGGGTCGCAGTGGCGCGGCTCTTCTGGTTGCAGGAGGAGCAAGGCCAAGGACAAGGCCAGGACAAGGAGCAGAAAGCGCGCGGAGACAAGAGTCGCAGCCTTTCTGGCAAACCCTCTCATCGCCTCGTGCGACCGAGGAAGGAGGCGTGGCTGCGTCTCGCAGCTGTGCTGGCGCTGCAGATTGTACGAGGCAAAGCCGCTACGGTTCTAGCGGCCGCGACAAGAGATGTCCTGACAGCGGCCGGCACGGACCGCTTCAGCGCAACTCTGGCGCGAAAGCTCGGGCTCCTACTTTTGCTCTCGCCACTCGACGCCTTTTACGAGCACGTGCTGCGCGGCCTGCGCGCCGCGTGGTCAACCTGCCTCACAAATCGTCTCCTTCGCGATTATGTAAACCTCGCGTGCGCCCGACTGCGCCCGCCCGAGGACCTCAGGGACAGCACGGATCATAACCTCGCCGAGAACGGACATGACGAACTGAGCATCGACCAGCACGTGGCGGAAGGCGTGGACAAGTTCGTTAATCTGAGTCTCGATCTCCTTTTGGAGTCCGTGCAAGCGGCGATTCACTTGTACTTTTTCACGCGCATGCTCGCGGGACCCTCGCGAAGCCTTGCCACAACTTCGCAGCGTCTTGCACTTCTCGGGACCGCCTCGACACTCTTTGTCGGCAAGAGCCTGCCCTCACTGTATCGTCTTGAGCGCGAGGCCACCAACGACTTTCGTTACGCTCTCACGAGGGTTCTTGACAACGCTGAGTCGATTGCTTTTTACGATGGCGCGGCGCAAGAGGTTGAAACGCTGCGAGATCGCCATCTGACCAAGCTCAGTCGTGGTTGGGAGCGCAGTCAACAGCGCGATCTGGTGCAAATGTTTTCGTCAACGTTTCGCAAGGTGGCAGGTCTCTTGCCTTTTTATTTAGTGCTCGCGCAGGCTGGTTCCTCGGTCTCTGGCTCGACTTCAGCAGAAGCTGCTGCAGAGGCGCTTTTGCCTGCGCACGGCCACAGCCACGCCAGCTCTCATGGCCATAGCCATGCGTCGGCACATGCGCATGCACATGCGCATGACCACAGCCACGCGTGCAGTCACGGCGATGACAACGGCAGCACGGACAGCCCAACGTCTGTATCTTCGCAATTGGCCGCCGTGCTTCAGGCCTCGGAGGCCTTTGACGAGGTACTCTTCCATCTTATGATTCTCGCAGAGAACATTAACGACTTTTCGCGCCTCAAAGCCGTCACGGACCAGCTGCATGGCATGCTGCGCTCCTCGAAGGATTCGCATCTCGACAAACTTGAAAAGGCGGAAGCTGGGGACTATGAGGGTGGCGCCGCGCTCATTGAGCGCACGCCGCAGTCTTCCTCGGATGCCTGGCTTGAGCTCAATGAGGTGACTTTGCAGTATCGAGGTCGTGTGCTCGTGTCGCGGCTCAATATTGTCCTCGAAGGCACCGACCGCCTTCTCATCACCGGAGGCAGCGGATTTGGAAAGACGAGCTTGTTGCGCTGCATCCAGGGACTGGCAATGAATGGTGCCGCTGGCACAATTACCCGGCCGTTCAAGGACGATATCATGTTCATTCCGCAACAGCCGTACATGACGCTCGGGAGCCTGCGCGAGCAGCTCTTTTACCCGACGCCACGGGACGAGGTCCCACAGCATCGAGATGCTGAAGCGATGCGTGTGTTGCACGTCGTTGGGCTGAGCCACCTTGAGGAGCGCTGCCCCGAAGGGCTCGACACTGTTTTGCGTTGGTCCGACGAACTTTCGGTGGGCGAGCAACAGCGCATCGCTTTCTGCCGCATTTCCCTGCGCAAGCCTCGCTTCGTCTTTCTGGACGAGGCTACCTCTGCGCTGGATATGGCCGCCGAGGCACGCATGCACCAGCTTCTCGCAACGTCTTGTCAGGCCTATGTCAGCGTGGGGCATCGCGTCACGATCGAGTCTTTCCACTCTCACAAGCTCACCCTCCACGGGGCGGGCCGATGGGACATCTCGCGCATCGCCAAGTAATTTTTATTTCTTTCCTCTCCTGTTCACGATGATCGCCATCATGTCGAAGGAGTCTCTTGCTCCGGATCCCACGCACAAACTATATAGGCCTACCTCGATTCGACTCCGCTTCCTTTCACCTCCCCGCGACCTCTGCATCTGCCATCGATCGCGCTCTCCATCTTGTCTTCATTCTCCCACGCTGTGCTTGCCGCCTGCCGCTGCGGAGGATCGATCGATGTCACGATCGTTCCCGGAGCCGGCCCGACGCGCTGGCCGGAGCCGGTGCGGCAGTTCTCCGCGTGATCGCGCGGCGAGACGGGGTAGATAGAGGTGGGTACGAGGCATACTACTGGACTCCCGCGCGACGCAGCCAGCCTGAGGCGGGGAATGACTGTGAGTGAATGAAGTGAGTGAATGAGTGAGTGACACTGTGAATGCAGCAGCAGCGCGTGCAAAGACCCAACGGCGGACCTCGGCGAGAGAGCCAAGCCTCGGGCGGGCGGAGAGGCAGACGCGTGCGGCGTGGCGAGGCGCGGCGCGGCGCGGCGCGGCGCTCCGCGGCGTGGCGCGCGGGGCCGTTCTCGCGGCGCGTGCCGGCGGGCGGAGCGGCAAGCGAGGAGAAGATATTTCCAAGCCATCATCATCCAACTGCTGCGCTCGATCGTCCCGGGTCCCAGCCAGGACACCTCGCTCCAGCCCTCTCTCTCGCGCGCACCGCGCGGCCGCGCCCGGCGCGCAGAGCCGAGCCGAGCCGAGCCGAGCCGAGCAGAGCGGAGCAGAGCAGAGCAGAGCAGAGCAGAGTCGAGCGCGACGAGCCCCGCCGAGGCGTCGCCGCGTCGAGGCTAGGGTGTGCGCCGCAGCGCAGCGCCGCGAGCGGCACGTGCGGCAGACCCGTCGCGCCCCGGCGCTCGCTCGCGAGGAGCAGCTGCGCGGCGGAGGATAGCATAGCATGGCGCGCGGCGGGGCCGAGGGCGGCGCGGCCGCGCGGGGCGAGGGCGAGGAGGCCCCGGAGGCGCCCCCCGCGGCGGCGCGCGCGTCGAGGCGGCGGCACGTCGCGGAGCGGTCGAGGTCGCTGCTCAACATGCTGACGCCCGTGCTGCGCGCGCAGCGGGTCCGGCGCGAGCGCGAGGAGCTGCGCGAGGAGCTGGCGAGGGCGATCGGGGAGAACGCGGAGGACGGGGACGAGGAGATCGTCGCGCACCGCGCCTCCGACGACTGGGACGAGCGCACCCAGGAGGTCGTGCGCGGGATCGACAACAGCGAGATCGTCAAGGAGCTGAGCCGCTTCGCGCTCAGCGTCGACGAGGACGGCCGGCTCGTCGTCGAGCCGAACCTGCGCAGCGAGGTGCGGGCCGCGGCCGCCAACCAGGAGCCCCGCGCCAGGGTGCTGCGGCTCACAAAGGTCACGGATACGAACCTCCCGCCGCTCCTTCTGCGCGATGTGGCGCTCTTCCTGCGTGATTGCCCGATGCTCATCAAGCTTCCCGACAACACGCGCATCGAGGGCAGCCTCATCGTCGATCTTTGCCCGCGACTCAATTCTCTTGGCGAAGGCTTCGAGCTCCAGCCTGGGAAATGGTCCACGGACGCGCTCCTCCATCTGCGCAACGAGCTGCGCCATGCGCGGCCTCGCGCGTCGTGGGAGAATCTCCTCTGGGCCGGCGTCGACACCGTCAAGCGAGCACAGGCCCTTTCGGACAGACGCTGGTACCAAATCACCGCCCGGCGTCGCAGCACGCTGAGCGAAATCCCGCACGCGGCGCCCGGGTCCGCCGCCGCCGCTGCCAGCGCTGCCGTCGCCGAGGATCTTGAAGCAGAGCAGGACGATATCGCCGCGAGAACGCGAGGCTCCAGCATTGCACAAGTCGGTCTCGAAGCCGCTGTGCGAGCAGCTCGACCATTCGGTGCCGAGCCCTCCTTTCAGCGGACGCTTCCCGACATTGTCACTCCCGCGTGTGCGCTTCGTAAGCTACCGTATGCTTCGGAAGGCTTTGCCGAGGTGGACTGCCGCAAGTGCCCGGCCCTTGTCGAAATTCCCGTGGCGCTGCGAGTGCAGGGCGACTGCAACTTTCAATGGTGCTCCTCTCTGGCCCACTTGCCTGACACGGTGGAGGTTGGCGGCAATCTGGACCTCTCAAGCTGCAAGTCACTCCAGGGTCTCCCGGACAAGATTGCAGTCGCTGGAGACTTGACACTCCGGCAGTCGACCGGCGTGCACGCCTTGCCCGAAGTTCTCGAGGTCGGCGGAGACCTCAAGTGCGGCGGTTTGCGGGGCCTCCGCACTCTCGGACGCCGTCTCATCGTCCATGGGAATTTGGATTGCAGCGCGCTACGCTCCATCGAGGAGCTCCCGCAGACGCTGGTGGTTGAGCGTGATCTCAATTGCAATTCGTGCGTCAATCTGACGAGCCTTCCGGCCGATCTTGTCGTGGGAGGCGACGTGTACCTTGAGAGGTGTGAGGCCCTCGATTCGCTTCCTACAGAAATGCTCGGTTGGCAAGCCCGCGAGGATGGCGAGCCCCACGAAGTCTACCTTGGCAGCTCTGGGCTCGGAGTTTCGGCCCTCGAGTGGCTGCGCAACGTGGAGGCCCCGTTTTTGCGGTTCCACGTCTCGTTGCGCGCCAATCGCCAGAACGAAGAGACGGTGGACGTGCCGCCATTTGAGAGTTTTGCACAGGCCGTCGCGTTCTGGAGCACGTATGCGGCGGACGAGCACGGCGACCCGGTGTCTCCCGACTTTACAGCCGAAGATGTCAACGATGTGGTAGACGATGCAAGCAAACGTGGCGTGCTCGTCTTTCTCTCGCGCCTGCGAGGTGCAAAGGAATTTCTCTTGGCCGAGATGCGCCCCCGACTCGCCATGCGAGTTCTCGAGGTCCTTGGGATCCTCGTCAGTGACGAGGTGGCGCGCGAGGAGGTCATTCTCCGCATGGTCGATAGCACTGATGCTTGCGATGACAAACCAATTTGGGCTTTGAACCAAATGCAGTTGCTCGTAGAGACTGCGCGCGCGCGCGGAAGCGAATCGAGGCTCCGGGCTCTTGCGCGCCGAGTGATGAATCTCCAGGTCGTGCACGAGCATGCCATGGCCAAGTGCAATTCGCTCGGCTTTGTCGACGACGTATGCGTGTATTTACGTTTCGAGATTGCTTTGCTCGAGGACCTCGACCTGCCCGTGTCTGCGCTGGCCATGCACTTTCCCAAGTTCATGGAAATCAAGGATCGCGAAATCGACGCTGCTCGTCAGCAGGCGCTTGCCATTAGTGAGGAGCAAGTCGATGCGTTCTTAGAAACGTGGCCAGAGTGGCAGCGTTTTCGCCGCGAGTCTGTTGCGGCCGAAATTCGCTGGGAAGAGATCCCAGAGGCTCGTGGCGTTTCGCTGCGCCGGAGTTTGCGCGACCTCTTTGGTCAGAAAGTCGACGAACCCGTTATTTTTCGTGGCCGTCAATGGAGTCTCCCGGATCTTCTCCGTCATTGGGTCGCACATGGTGTCGATTTCAACAACGTTCCTATTTCCGAGGACGATCTCATTTCAGGCCTATCGCGCCCGAAAAACTCGCGCTCCTCAACTCGTCGCTTCTGGTCCTTTTACATTGAATGACTTGATTATAGATTGGCTCGGCTTGCTGAACACTGACCAATTCTGCACATAATTTTCCACGGAGTTTGTTCTCTCCATCATTCACGGCAACGTCCTCAATCAATCAATCAATCAATCAATCAATCAATCAAGCAATCAATCAATCAATCAATCAATCAATCAATCAATCAATCAATCAATCAATCAATCAATCAATCAATCAATCAATCAATCAATCATTGGCAATCATTGGCAATCAATGGCAATCAATGGCAATCAAAGGCAATCAATCAATCAATAAATCAATCAATGGCAATTGATCAACTGGCCCGGACCTCCGTTGCCATGATGATACCGCCCTCGCGTCCACCCATCGTGGCGTCGAGCTAAACCAGACTGCCAGTGGTAGTAGAAGGGACAGAATTGCAGCCAAACTACGCAAAGCCACCCATTCATTGCCTGCCTGACCTCTTATCAAAAATGACAATCGATGATCAAATCTGAGCAAACACCCAAGCTCGCGACGGCCAACCATCCGCGCGGCACGATGGGCAAGAAGCGGAGGCGGCCCGCGGGCACGGGCGCGGGCCCCTTGCGCGGCGACACGCTGCTGGTGAACCGCGTGCACGCGCTCCTGGACGGCGCCGAGGTCGGCGCTGAAGAAGACGGCGCGCCCAAGCTCACCTCGGAGCGCGCCTACGAGCTGCTGCTGCAAAAGCACCGCGAGTATGCGCGCAAGTCGGAAAAGGGCGTGCGCCAGCTGCTCAGCGCGCTCATCATCGAGCGAAGGCAGGCCTCGAGCCGGCCGGCATCGCCCGCCGGCGGAGATAGCGAGTCTGACGACAGCGACAACGACGCCGACGGCGACACCGAGGACAAGCATAACATGCTCAATGGCGGCTTGTACGCGGCGCAACGTAAGAAGACCCGCCTCGAACAGGCTCAGCAGCGACAGCAAGCTCAGGAGCAAGATCGACAGCCAGTTAAGGCCAAGTCGCGCAAGCGAGCTATGCCCAAGCCTGGCCAATTGCCGGTCCCGCCTGCTGGCGATGGCTTTGGGGTCCAGGCGCAGCGGCCGGGAGTGCGTTTCAAGGATATGGGCGGAATTGACTCGTGTATCAAAGACATTCGCGAGCTCTGCGCATACCCGCTCGTGCACCCAGAGCTATACGAGCACCTCGGCGTTGACCCTCCGCGAGGCGTGTTGCTGCACGGACCCCCGGGTTCGGGAAAGACGATGCTTGCGCGCGCCATTGCCGGTGAGCTGGATGTTGCCTTTTACTCCATTTCGGCACCAGAGATTGTGAGCGGTATGAGCGGAGAGAGCGAGCAAAAGTTGCGTGGCCTTTTCGATGCTGCGCGCGTCAACGCGCCCGCGATCATTTTTATTGATGAGATTGATGCAATCACTGGCAAGCGCGAGTCGAGCAGCCGCGGCATGGAGCGACGCATCGTTGCCCAGCTGCTGACTTGCATGGACTCGCTCCGACGGGAGGTTGAGGCCGATGACGAGGATCTCGACCCCAACGCAGTCGCCAGCGAGACGAAAGAGGGCCGTGCGGCTGATAGAACGAGCAGCGGGGCTGTACTAGTGATTGGAGCAACAAATCGACCTGACGCGCTGGACCCAGCATTGCGACGCGCGGGGAGGTTTGACCGAGAGATTGCAATGGGCATCCCTGATACACCTGCCCGTGCAAAGATTTTGCAGTGCTTGTCGTCGCGAATGCGACTTGCGGGCGACTTTGATTTCGAGGAGGTGGCTCGTCTCACACCGGGATTTGTGGGTGCCGATCTCGACGCCCTGTGTAAAGAGGCAGCTGTGCTTGCAGTTAATCGTGTCTTTCACTCGCTCGGATCTGACAAGACTGAGATTGGCTCCGTGGACCAGATGCGCGAGCCGTTTTCTCCGGACCAACTGGAGCCTGTGTTTGTACAAATGTCAGACTTTCTTGAAGCCGTCGGGAAGGTTCAGCCGAGCGCAAAGCGCGAAGGATTTGCCACCGTTCCATCGGTTACTTGGGATGATATTGGATCCCTGGGTGATGTAAGTTTAATCTGTCCATTTACAGGAGATGGAAAGAAAGGGAGAGAGGGAGGGAGATTGTGTGCGATGCCATGCGTCACGAAGAGAGGTCGCGTGCTGTGATGATGACTATAAACAGTCGTTTGACATGCCGTGAAACTAAAATTACCTCCTACTCATTCTGAGCACGAGAGACCCTCTTCGTGCGCAAGGCCCGTGTGAACAATCTTAAAAAAAAACGGGCGTGATCGTTGTTGCTGTCTCCTTTGAGACAGTGCGCAAGAAAGAAATCGAGAAAACTGACGGAAATTCATGCATGCAATGATACAGATTCGAGAGGAGCTCAGCATGGCCATTACCGAGCCTATTCGGCATCCCGAGCGTTTCCGTGCTATGGGTTTGACCGCACCAATGGGTGTCCTTCTCTATGGCCCACCTGGATGTGGTAAAACCCTGACCGCCAAAGCAATTGCAAATAGCAGCGGCTCCAATTTCATCTCCGTCAAAGGTCCCGAGCTTCTCAACAAGTACGTTGGTGAGTCTGAGCGCGCAGTCCGTCAAGTCTTTGCGCGGGCGCGTACGTCGGCGCCTTGCGTTGTCTTTTTCGATGAATTGGATGCGCTGTGCCCGCGCCGCGGATCAGATGGCAGCAATGGCGTCAGCGAGCGCGTGGTGAATCAGCTGCTCACTGAAATGGACGGCCTCGAGGAGCGGCGCGAAGTCTTTGTGATTGCGGCCACCAATCGCCCTGACATTATCGATCCGGCCATTCTACGTCCAGGACGTCTCGACAAGCTCTTGTACGTGCCGCTGCCGACCTCGAAGGATCGTGTTTCGATTCTCAAGACGTGTGCTCGCAAAACACCCATGGATGGGTCAGTGGACCTCGAAAGCGTCGGTTGCTCCCCTCGTCTTGAGCGATTTTCGGGCGCGGATCTTAATGCGCTCGTCAAGGAGGCCGCAATGAACGCCTTGCGCCGCATTCGTATTGAGGAATCTCAAAAGAAGGCGAGCGAGGACGCAGATGCCGGTGAAGCAATGATGGTCGATGCTGGAGATGCTGTGCAAGCGTCGCGCCAGACGCGCGTGAACGCGGATGATTTCGAAAAGGCCATGAACTCGATCCGGCCGTCCATTTCCGAAAAGGATCAGCTCCTGTATCGTTCCATGGAGAGCGCTCCTTTGTCCAACACGCTGGACGCCACAAGCAAGTAACATACCTATATGTACATTTTGTCATTTTTTGTTTCTGTTTCCATGGATATTTCCGGCTTGGCCAAATCTTCCACTCACTGTCTGGAACGTATGCATGTATTTATGCAGACAGGGCCTGCATCGCGGCGAAGTCACCAATCTTGATATCAAGACGAAGAATACGTGCTTACGCTTTGTACATTGATTTACTGATTGATTTTCCTTGTATATATTCACGAAAAAGTCCGTCGTCCGTAAGTAGGTGCTTGACCGGGGAAACTTTGAGGCAGGCGGTGTGAAGAGGAATGTCGGATGGCACGGTGCCCGTGGCAGAATGAACGTTTTGCATGCCATCGTGTAACTTCATCGCTGCTCCAGAGACTGACGCAGCACAGCCTGGAGAATGGCGTCTTCGTCGCCAGCCTCCTGATAATCAACATATTCATCGTAGGTGAATTTGTGTCTCAAGCGGATGTGGCCAACGACATCGCGCGAAATGTAATTTGGGTCGCCCCAGGGCATGGTGACGCAAACGGGGCAGATGGCCGCGCACGAGGCGCCTGGATGAACCGTGTCAAAGTGCGCGCAAAGGTCTTTGCCATCCATATGATCTGCAGGGCAATCGGGGAAGGGACATTTGAAGGTGCTCCGGTTTGGGTTTCGGGATGCATCGGGTTTCACGCGAGCACGTGCTTGTTCGACAGATTCTTGGGCGGCTTTCATCTCAGCAGCGCATCCTGCCTTGTGTTTACGTAGTGCCGAGGCCTGCACTTCTTCATTGCAAGAGGGGCAGCGCAGCTTGCGTGAAACGAGCGCCTGTGCGGTCTCCGTGTCTGCATCAACGGCCGTTGACATCTGGCGACACAAAGGGCATTTTGGCGTCGCAGTCATTGACGATGCAGCGCTTTCGAGACATGTACGGCAGAAGCCGTGTCCGCAGGGCCGCAGACGTACAGGATCTTCGCGCACCTCCAGGCAAATGGCGCAGTCGAGGTCTAGCGTCGCCGCCATCCTCGCCCACTTTTGCGATGAGATGCAAGACGAATGCCCTGTCGGCAACAAAGGGAGTAAAAAATCGCCGAGTCTCTGCCGTCGTTCGTCAACGTGCGCAAGATGAACGACCTCTTTGACCACGTCCACGTCCACGTCCTTGGCCTCGTCGAGGCAAGTCCAGTAGCTAGCTAGCTAGCTAGCTAGCTCCGCGTCCAGTGGCCCCGCGTTCAGGGCCACGTTCGAGTTGCGGCGCGTCTGCGAGAGGGAGAGTCTGGTCGTAGTACGTCTGCCCGCACGAGGGCGCACCGCCGCGCAGACTAGACTGGAGAGCGCGCTCTCTCCGACGCAGGCGGCCCGGGCTACAACGCTGCGGACGCGAAGAACGAGCAGAGGAGAGCAAAGCAGAGTTGATCTGGGTGGCCGAATGGATCGAACTCTTGCGGCGCGCGCGCGACTATGACAGACGCAGCTCAACCGAGGCAGACGCGGCGCGGCGCGGCGCGGCGCGGCGCGGCACAACGCGAGTCAGGGCGCGGCGCGAAGCTAGCGTACGCCTATGCGGGTGCGAACGCGATTGCGGATGCGGCACAAGGAGTTCTGCAACCCTTCTTGCTCACTTGCAGAATTGACTGTGAACTGACTGCAGAACGCGCCGGGCAGCCATTCCTTGCTAGTAGTGGGCCTATTGAGCAACACAATACAGGGATGCAACTTTTAGCGTGTGCTTCCGGAGGAGGCCTGAGAATGAACCGAATAGATCGAGCGACTGCATGGGAGCTATGGCACACGCTTATGCCTCTAGCAATACATTTAGCAAAGGCAAAAGAAACAAAAGCACTCGGTGATGCGTCTGTGAATGAATTTGGCCCCAATCCACGTGCATGATCAGTACAAGCTCACCCGGCATTTCATTGGCGTTCATTTTCCATAAAAAAAAAGGGAAAGCGATTGCGTTGCAAGCGCTCGGCGTTGAGATTGTCACATCTGTTCTCGACCTCAGCCCTGAATAAAATTGGTCTTCACTTCGTTCGTCCGACTCAACGTGTTTGTCTGCTGAATATCAACATCGCAAAGACGACCAGCATTTACGAGATTAGGCCTTTGTTGGCATCTGCAACTTCTCTTTTCCTCATGTAAAACCATGTCGCGGGATGTACTTCTCCCGAGTGCGACGAAAGTCAACGTTTAGGTGTCATCTTTGATGACGAAGTTGTGCAGTAGGCCAATACATCATCAGTCCGCTATTTCTTCCTGATCATCTTGCTGCCTGTACGGCCTGGTCCTCTTTACATCGTTCTCAGTGTATACTTGAGCAAACGAAGCCCAGATCCCACTCCATGGTTGATCACGAGGACGCAGGCTATCGACGATTGCTGTCTCCTCCGGTTCTCTCGAAAGCCCACAGCATTTTGGGCCAAAGCAACTCACTGCCTTTGAAAAGCTCGTCGTCAGCTTGTGAGCCAAAAAATTTCATCGAACGCGATCGCCATGCTGAGCATTTCGCGTTAGACTTCGAAACCTGTTTTCAAAGGAGACGAAGTGCCTTGAAGAAATTTTCTCCAAAGCGTGTATAACAGGCATGCAGTTCGACTCCAGCCAGGTTTTTTCGCTGCCTATTAGCCAGCCTCTATGGCCCGGGCGTCCAAAGTAGCCACCCCCTGAGCCAAGCTCGGTCGAGTCAACGTCCCAACTTCGCGCGACCACGTCTTCCGCTGTCGCTCGCCAGACCTCGAGCGTCTCCGCGCGCGCGCCGGCGGGGCCCGCTCAGCCGAGCCAGGCTGCCGAGCTTGGCTCGCGGCGTCGAGGCCCCTAGGGCCGCGCTGCGGCTGGCGTGGCTGCTCCCAGAAAGGCCGGTTGGCGCGTGCCGCGCTCTCTTCTGCTGCTCCCTCCGCGCGTGCACGCGCTGGACACGCCTAAAAGCCTCGCGCTGGAAACCAGCAGCAGCAGCGGGCGCGGACGAGCAGAGCAGCAAGGCGCGGAGCGGGGCAGGGGCGCGGGGCAGGGGCGCGGGGCAGGAGGATGGGGGCGTGCAGCAGCGCGCCGAGCGAGCCGGAGGGCCCCGTGGGGCCCGACCGCAAGTCGCGCGGGCTGGGGCCATTCGTCGACGTGGTCGCGCCGGACGACGCCGCGCTGCAGCCGCTCTTCGAGGTGAACGTCGAGGTGGAGCTGCCCGAGGTCCAGGTCGAGGACCAAGGCCTGAGCCTGGCGTTCCTGCGCGATTTTATGCAAGAGTATGACCTGGAGCGCGGCACAACGTGGTCCACCGGCAAGGTGTGCAAGGACGTGGTCGTCGAGGTGACGCGCGAGCGCGGCTGCCCCATGGTCGATATGGTTCGGGCCGACCTGCGTGGACGCGTCACGCACTTCATCTCGCATCCGTGGGATAATCTCTTCAAGCTGACGGTGTCGGCCGTAATTGAGGCCTGCACCGAGTGGGAGGCCGCGACCGGAGAAACAGCCTATGTCTGGATCGACATTTTCGCCGTCAACCAACACAAGATGCAGCGTCGCGAGTACACGCAAGACGACATCGGTGAGATGCTGAGCCGCGCATTGCAGGCTGCGCGCATTACTCTCGCATGTCTGTACCCATGGAAGGAACCTGTTTACATATCGCGGGCATGGTGTCTCTACGAAGCCCATCAGGCCCTCGTCCGCGCCGAGCAATCGCGCAGAGGATCATCTTTCACGGCCGGAGCAGGGCGCTCGCAGAGTATCACTTCACTGCTGCGGCGTTCGCAGCCTCGCGAGCCGCAACACGAGCTCCGCTTCATCCTCAGTCCTGACGCTCGCGAGGAGTTTGAACGCGAGGCGCTCGCGAGCGAGTTCGATTCCGTGCTGCAGGCCCTGGCCGATATTGATGTCCGTCGTGCTCAGGCGTACAAGATGGAAGACAAGGAAATGATTCTCGACGCCATCGAAAGCTCGCCCGGCGGATCCGCAGCGCTCAATCAAAATGTAGCGCTCAGTCTGCGCAGGTGGCTCCTCCAGAGCGGACGAACCATTGTGGAGCGCAGGCGTCGGACGCACATGAACACGGCCAAGCTTTCGCAAATTCTGATCAACTTTGGGCGCTTGCTTGGCGACCAGGCGCAGAGCGCCAAGGAGCAAAAGGAGGCCGAAAAGCTCTTTCTCGAGGCGCTCAGCATCGATCAGAGTATTCTCACATTGCACCGTCTGGATCCAGAGGGCGACATTTCAGAGCAGTTGGCCAATGTTGGGCGTGACGAATTCATGCTCGGACTCTGTTTGTATGACCAGGGTCGCTTCTCCGACTGTCTTGAGCGTCTCGAGAATGCCGTCGAGGTGTACCACGAGTACGACAAGGCCAATGAAGGCGAGCCCGTCGAGGTGGCTCGCGTCCTGACGCGCATGGGACCAGTTCATATGAAATTGCAACATTGGGGAAAGGCGACGGACACGTTGCGAACTGCCGTTGGCATCTTTGAAGAACGTGATCCGGGAAGCTCCGAGCACGCCGAATGCCTCGGCTTCCTCGCCTACGTGCTCTCCAAGGCGCCCGAGCGCCAAGAGTACCCAGAGGAGGCCTCGGACATTCGCCGTCGCGTTCTCACGTTTCGTCTCAAGCTTCGCGGCGAGAACCACCCAGATGTGGCCATGGCCTTGCGTGAGCTTGCCTCGCAGGAGCAAGCTGCGGGAAATTTGCAGGGCGCTATTGACAACCTCACACGCGCGCTGGCGATTTACCGCAAGGTTTACGGCGACGACCACAGCAAGACGCGCCATGTCGAACGCAAGCTTGTCTCGATATCGGCTGCGCTATCCTCGGTGCACAAGCATGCAAGTCGCGGTCCCAAGATGCTCGAGGCGCAGCGCAAGGACTCGCTCAGCCCTACGGATCGTCCTGCGCTCGGACTGCTTCCTAACGCGCTGTCCACACGAGCATTGGAGGTGACGGACGACAACGACGACAATGACGCTACGGATGTGGGTGCAGCAGCCTAAAAAGGAAATGACTACCAAATTATAAATGATGAAAGAAGAAACCGCGGCCGTCGCGAAAAAAGACTCTCTTGAAGCCTTCACGTGGGACCTATCTTGCTGGTGCGAACCCTAGCGGCAGACAGCAAGCAATGGATATTACGGACGGACATACGAGAGAAAAAGGAAAGAAAGAATAAATTTCGCGTAAAAATCAACTTTTATACAACAAGAACGATGCAGCGTCAAATTGAGGGCGGACATTGTACATTGCGAAGCGTGCGGAAAAGCCGCTGGAAAAATTCGCGTTGGTCCGTAGTGCTGTCAGGAAATGGGACAACCGAAAAGTGATCGTGGCGCTCATTCATGAGCACGGTATATTGTCCTGGTGCAAAGCCAAGCTTGCGATGGGTCGCGTCAAGGTCTTCTTCGCGAAGCGTAGAGTTGCTCTCGAACTGCGCGAAGGCGTTACAAAGGCCATCACCGCCGCTCTCGATATACTCTTTGACGGAAAAGGCGTCCTCATGATGCTTTTCAGCGAATTCAATAGCATACTTGGACGCAAAGACGCGCTTGGCCAAATGATAGACCCAAAAATCGCGGAGAAAAAGGGTGCCACGCCAAAGAAACGAAGACTCTTCTGTTGCCGGTGCTGCTGCTGTAGTAGCTGCTGCAGCTGCTGCACCCTCTATTGGTGTGACGTGGTCGCTCGCCAGGAGTAGCGCCACTTCCTTGGTCTCGGAAAGTCTTGCAACAGGCTCGCCCACCTGCCGAGGAATATCGGTGTTGGCAACGGCGGCAATTGAGTCGTCGTCGTCAGAGTCAAACTCACTGCCGCTGTGGGACGCCGTGGTCGAAGATCCGGAGGAGAGCGAAGTGACGGACCGAGGCCGAAAGAGCTCACGGGTATTACCAACGAGCGAATAGTTCAAGAGGTTCTTTTTGTTGGCCACAAAGTTGAACTCGGTATGATGCGGGTCCTTGGCGACAGCTTGCGCGATGCGCTCATTCCATTCAAAGGCTGCCTGAATCGTCATGTCATGTGCAGCATTGTCTCTTGCGCAAACAGCAGGCGTGCCGCCGCCATTGCTGCCACCGAGCAAGCTGTAGAGAAAGAATTTGAGGCCCTTTTCCTCCACGTTCCATTGCGACATCCCAAAGTCGAAAAAAGCGTCAAGGCCGGTCTTGTGGCAAAAGAGCTCGTAAAAGTGCACCGAGAGCCCGAGCATGTAGCCCGGACTGAAGCGATGCACGGGTTTACTCTCATTGTGGTCCTCAGATGCGCCCAGCTTGTACGTCAGCAGAGATCCTTTGAGCGGCGAGCTCAAGGTTGTGGTGCTTCGCACCCAGGCCGCCGAGGTTCCGACGCCAAAATAGTCCGTCGCCACGAGGTATTTGAAGACGCGCACCGTGTTACCGCCAAAGCTGTGGCCCACCACGTGTATTGGATGTTCTGCCGACCAGGCGGCGTAGGCTGCTGATCCGGTGTAGTCCTTGCCAAAGCGCGCGTGGCCCGCCTCCGCCGCGTGAGCTTCGCCGTAGTCAACTCTCGTGCCCAGAATTCGCGCGAACATCTCGCAGGCGCGATCGAGCGCGCTGCCCACGCACGACACGGGCACGACGAGCACGGGCGACTTCTGCGTCGACAGGGTCGCCGCCTCGCCCCAGTACCTCTCGCACCACGCCTCATTGTTCGGCCCCAGGAAGCCGCTCACGAGCACCACGGGGCACGCCTCGCTCGCGCTCGCCGCCATCTCCCTCCGCGGCCCCGCCCGCCCGCGCACCCGCTCGCTCGTCCGTCTCGCCGTGCCGCTGCCGCTGCGCTGCTCCTCGCCGCTGCTCCTCGAGCTGCTGCGCTTGTAGCTGCTGCCGCCGTCGCTGCGATCGCGGTCTGCCGCGGTACGTTGCGAGGCGCGGTGCGTTGCGTTGCAGTTTGCGCTGCGCTCTCGACGCGCCACCGAGGAGGCGTCGCGAATGCTCGCACCGCAGCTCTTGAGTCGCGCCCGACTGTGGGCGCCGTCCAGACCGGGCTCAACGCGGGCTCGGAGCGGAGCGCCGCGGCGACGAGGCGGCTGGCACGGATGGCGCCCGCGGCGGCTGGCAGCGGCCAGCTGCGAGGACGCACGGCAGGCAGCAGCGAAGACGGCTCACCGCGAAGGGAAGGAAGGCGAGGCGGCAGCGGCAGCGGCAGCGGCAGCGGCAGCGCCCGCGATGGAGATGAACGAACTCTCGATAGGCAAGCGCTCGTGCTCGTGCTCGAGCTCGAGCTCGACTGCGACGCGGCGCCCCTCCGCTGCCGCTGCCGAGCGATTGAGCAGCGATAGCTGCTCCGCTGCCGCGCCACGAGGGCTGACTCACGTCGCAGTCAGTGACATCGGCGGGCTGGTGGCTGAAAACCTGAGGATGACCACTGACCATGAGCTGCTGTTCGATGGCTTTGTCGAAGCTGAGAGAATAGCCGTCCCGCCTTCTGCTAGCTGCATGCTGCAGCTGCGGCAGCGGCTGCGGCTGCAGCTGCTAACTGTAGCCGCTAGCTGTGGCGGCTGCCTGCCTCGCTGCTGCGACCGTTTGCAGTAAGTTCTACGCAGTACTTCGCGCAGACTAGCAGCAGGAGCAGCACAGGCCGTAAACGTGGGAGGGAACAAGGAAGAAGAACCTTTTTTTATCGATAGGTATAGTCTATGGCCCCAACGAGTTGACCACTGGCACCATTGACCCACCGACATGGCAGATGAAGTGAGAGGCATGGTGTCTCTTCTTGGACAAATTTTTATTGGTCACAGAGTGCTGGATGGAGCTGAGTTTAGTAAATTACATCGCCGCACTTGAAGAGCGAAATCGGATCGACGGAAGCGTACCGACCGTCGCCGCGACGCGCAAAGCGCTTCGTCTGCACCTTGCGACTGTGTCGGACGCAGTGCCGGTGCGTGAGGCGGACGACGCGGCAGGGGTTTGTAAGACGATAACCCTCTGTGCGCAGTTCGGAGAGGAGACGGTTCTCCGCGCCTAATAAGTTTTGCACAAAGTCCATTCGACCGATTACCGCCGACGAAAGTGGAGGCGCGAAGATGAAGGAATCATGACTCCCTCTGTACTTGAAGCACTCGTTCCACTCCCCGAGCCGCACGCCACAGGGAGCTGGATGTCGACTCGGCGAGAGGATGATGCGCTTCATTGTCTGGTTGAACATGGCCTTGTTCTCAGGCGTTACTTCGCGCACGCACGATATGGTCTTGCCCAGCACCACGTCAACATTGCTCACGATGGCAACGGTGCCGCGTCCAAGCACATAATTTGCATAACCAAAGAGGTCTTCATACGTGGGCTGGTGATCTGCTTGCTGGAGACGGACCAGGACCAACCTTTCTGCCCATTGAGCCATCAATTCCAGCACAAAGGGGTCCTCAAGCGTGACATCTTGAAGCAAAACGTGAACCTTTTTCAGATGTTCGTTGCTTAGATTCTCCTTGATCACGCCTTGCACCTCTTGATGCCGGGCCGAGCTGTACTGGCCCTCGTAGTATGAGATGATCAAGTGTCTTCCTGATGTCCACGTCTCGCGCGCTGGGAGGTCGTCTTCGTTAAACACTCCCCGTAAAATGGGAGGCTCTTGTCGAGTAAAAACCTCTTGCTCAAGTGCATCTGCCAGTGGCACAGGTTGCACCGTTTCTGGTTGCACGTCGAGCTGGTACGAGTCGGCCAGTGGAAAGGTTTGCGGTTCATCGTTATGCCGAAAGTCGAGCTCGATCGAGACAGTCGGGCGCAGATCGGCGAGCAAGGTCACCTCAAGGCGCAGGCAGACCAGTACGGTGACGACACTCAGAAGCGCCAGCACCGCGCAGACTGGCCTCAGGCCAGACAGGCTTGCTTGCCCTCGCATGGCTCTTGTTTTCCTTCCTGTTCGTTTCGCCCGGCCGTTCCGCACGCGAGACCGCCAAGCGCACAGGTCTGTGTCGCGCGCGGGACCGATCGTTTGTCCCGCGTTGCGGTCGCGCTGCAAAGCTGCCGAGCGGGCCTCCGCTCGGCAACGCCTCGAGCTCCGTCCGCCGCGGCTCTCTCGCGTAGTGGCGGGTTTGATGCCCAACCCAAGGCGCAGCCTCTCGTAGTCAACTAGCTTCTTTATTACTCACGGCCGTTCGCAGCCGACAACATGAATATAGCGAGACAACGCGTTGTCCGCTCAAAAGTTAATCTTGAGGATGGGTTCATTGACGATGGAAAGGGATATGCATGTGCCTCGCAGCTTGTTGATTGACACTGGGCGCCATGGCGCAAGCGTAGAACTGACCGACCTTGGAAATATCGAAAACTGAAGGGTTGCACAATCTGCTCTGTGAGTTCCTTCACGTTTGCGCAGAGCAGAGTCTCTTGCGGCGCAGTAGCCGGCAATACAGTTCCTTGGCTTGGATCTGTTTACTTTTGAAACGAGTTGGACGATTGACAGTGAGGATGCATCCAGATGTTAAGGCTCCTTTTACCCCATTTTACGAGAAGTGATTCTGCTTGACGTCACTCAAACGTTGCGCATACGGTAATGTAAACTTGTTGCCGATACGAACAAAGCAAAGTGAAAGTGCATGTACTTGCTCAAATCGCTCGGCCTTACTGAACACGCTCGCTCGATTTGCTTTGTGCGTGAATTCGAATCGTGCTTGCCCGAAGTTGTCTGGAGACACGTGTACAGTTATTTCAGACCTTAGCCTAAGAGATACAAACTCTCGCCTTCCACCTTGGCTCCCGTGCCCATTTCCTCCTTTCAAAAAGAATTACGGATTTGAAGGTTCTGATGTCACGTAGGGCCTACTCGTATGGTCAGCACGGCTCGTAGTAGGCCGTGCCTCCCATACAAATATTGTCCTGATATTTTGCGAACTCTTCTCAATCAACACTTGAACTTCACTTTTGCGTTGTGCGCTTGGGCTGGTCACATGGCATTTGTCCTCTTTGTGCATACCCAACAACAGCTCTTCATGTTCTTTTCAGAGAGACAGACCAAAAAAATGACCGTTGAAAAAAAAAAAAAAAAAGTCCAAGTCCACCGGGCTAGTGGCCTCGATGGCTGCGCAGTGCCGTTCGCGTGAGGATCACCAAAGGCATTGGTCGTTGTCCATACAAAGTGGGACTCACAACGAGACGCGGAGCTTCGCGGGAGTGCGCGTCCCGCGCGCGTCACGAACTAAAACTCAGAAAACCTCTACAACAACCACCATGACGCAGAGTTTGCGGCGCCTCGAGGCGTAAGTTGCTTCGACATTGCGAAGAAGGGGAAAGCAGGAGAGAACTGACACGTACACCTTCCGATCGCAGCATCACCTCGGAGGATGCACGTATAGGGAACCTCGGACCAGCGTCATTCTTTGTCATCTGCGTGCTTGCAGCGGTCATCTTATTATGTTTCTTTTCGAGGTACGTCAGCGTGGGCTTTGTTGCAACGAGATCAAGAAAATCGCACTCTAACCTTTTATACCACTCGCTTGCAGCTTTATTGATAAGCCAGGGCCGAGACGCGGCATGAGGTACGTAGCAAGCTCAGAGCTTCATATCTTTCAAATTTTCTCACATGCAACGAGCGCCAAATCAATTTAGAATCGGAGCGGTGGTCCTGATCATCATTCCAACACTATTTTTCTCGATGACAACGTATGTCACCGATACTTCACAGATCCTTGACGAGAGGGTGAGTTTCCGTGCTCTGCAGAGGTGCAAGTTTTGGTGCCGAAAGGTCTTGTGTTTCTGACGACGCTATGGAACGCGAAAAAAAAAGAATGTTGACACCACCCACAAGCCACGTATGCTAATTTTCGGTCTTTGCATCATCATGATTGTCACCGGTGTAGCCAGTCTCTTTGCCGGGGCTTCAGCACCGCTCACCATGCACAGGCAAGGACGCAATGTGTATTCATTTGCGTCCAAGAGTCAACCAGTATAATGCACAAGCCCAAGACGACCACGCCAAGCTGGACTGACAAAACGTCAACATGGAGGGCTGAATCTGCTAGCTAGCCATGTAAACGCGTTGCTTAAATTCACAAGAGCACGCGCAGGAAACTATTGAGAGTCTGCCGAGGTGGTGTGGAAATACGAACCGATGTGAAATGAAATAAATGTTTTCATCAGGCTTCCAGGAGCGCTTCAGGAATAAAATTTCACTACGTTTGGAGTCAGTTCGATTCAACGAACGCGGCGTCAGACGGTCGATGATGGGTTTCTCGCGCTGAGAAAGTCGCTGATGCGAATCTCGCGAAGCTCTCTTCTCATGCACAAATACTCGCCTGTGGGTAAAGACACATCGCCAATTCGTTAGTCCTATTTGAAAAGAAGGCATTGGAATCGAGAAATTCTCTTCAACGTACCGACAACAGCAAGAACAATCATGGACGCGACATCGAGCACCCACCATTCCCAATTTGATGGAAAGCCCTCGTACATGGTGCAGAATATGAGATGAAGCAGGTGATTCGTAAAGGCAAAGTCGAGACATTTCTTCGCCCTCTCGACAATGATGGAGAGAAAACCCGCGCTGCACATAGCAAGTCTCAAACGTGAGAGCGTCGAGCGTCAGCAAGGACTTTCCCCATTTCCATAAATGACGAATTTATCTCTCTCTTTATTTCTTCCACTTGTTGTCCTTGGTGCTTTTGGCCAAACGTACCTGACAACTGCGTTGAAGAGCGTCGAGAGGATAATGACCCATCCTGTCGGCGCACCTGCATCAACGGCGCGGTACCCAAAGAACTGCGCTCATGCCAGTGCTTGTGAGCCAGAGCAGATCTTCGGCCACGAGCGACAGCACAAACTTACCTGCTCGAGCGTGAGCTCGGTACCAAAGATGGCGTGGAACATGCCAAGCAGCATCCCCAGTGTTGTGTACGAGAGGCACTACACATTTGTTTCGCACCACGTCAGCAAGTGCAACTCTCAGGGCGCGCCCTCTTGTCCCGCCGCGCAACGCACCTGGATCGCGACAATTTGCGCCACGATCAGCTTCGGGTCCCACTCCTGCGAGCCATAGAACGGCATCGCGCGCGCGCGCGAACGCGCTGCACGCGCTCGCGCCGCGCGGGCTCCTCAACGTCCCGCGCGCAAGCAGGCGCGGCGCCGCTCGGCTCGGCTCGGCTCGCTCGTCTCCGTCGCGGCCGCGAGCAGCCCTCGCCGGCCGGCTCGCGCCTGAGGCCCGCTCGCGGCAGCTCCCGCCCGCCGCGACGCGCCGCGCGCGACGCCCCGCCCCGCCAGCCCGCTCTGCCGCCGCGCGCGACGCAGAGCTCGAGGTCCGCGGGCTCGGATTTGATTTGGTGATTCTATCGATCGAGACAGCCTGAGACAGAGAAAGAGAGACGCGGCCTCCGCGTCGGTTACGCGGCGGCGCGAAACCGCTCGCCGGGCGGTTTCGGCCGCGGCAGAGAGGGAGGGAGAAGGAGATCAAACGGAGAAGCAATTTCCTTGCTGGGGGTCTCGCGCGCGCAGCGCGGAGCCGGCACCATCTGGCCGCGGGAGCGCGGCGCCGGCGCGGCGCCGGTCGTGTCGCTGGGCCAGGCGTGGGTGTACGAAGGCCTGCTCCGCGCCCGGCAGACCGTGGAAGGGCTCGCGAGCATGCTGGGCGCGCAGCTGGGCAGGGCGCCCGCGACCGGCGAGGACGCCGACCCGGTCTTCCTCTTCGGCCGCAGCTTCGACCTCGCCGCTGCTGCCGCCGCCGCCGCAGCTGCCGCAGCTGCTGCAGAGACAGAGACAGAGACCGCTCAGACGCACGTCCACGATAGCAAAACCGGAGCAGGCGGGGAAACCGAGGAGGACGAACTCGAAGTTGGAATTCATGCGAAGAACGAGGAGGGCACGCGTTCGACCTCGGGCCAGAACGGCGACGAATGGGCACAGTTTCTCGCTGCATTCCGGGCCGTCGTGTGGATGACTTACAGACGCGGCTTCCTCCCGATGAAGCCACCCTCGTCCTTCACCTCGGATAGTGGGTGGGGATGCATGCTGCGCAGTGCGCAAATGATGCTTGCTGAAACCTTGGTGCGGCATCTGGGTCGCGAGGAATACGGCCGTCATTGTCCCGCTTCAAACGCTCATCGTAACCTGTTGCGCTGGTTCGTCGACGCTCCCAAGTACTTTGCGTTTTACTCGATTCATCGTATGACCGAATGCGGTAGACAATTTGGAAAAAAACCGGGAGAATGGTACGGCCCCAATACGGTGGCCCTCGTGCTGCGTGAGCTTGTCAGCTCGCACAGCCTTCGAGCCTCTGCCAAGAGCAACGCGCCTGCTACAAGCATCCTGGACCGCGACTTTCAGTCCCTTCGCTCCATGTCCTCGCGCCAGGACATTTCTGTATACATTTCCGACGATGGGGCAATCTACCTTGAAGAGCTTCGCGGTCTCTGTGAGAAAAAGCTCGATGATCCATCGAGTGGTCAGACCGCTACTGCGGATGCTGATGCTACCAGTGACGGTGAGGAGGATTCTCAAAAGCAAAGCGCCACGCCCATAGGCCAAAGGAAGAGCGTGCCGTCGTTGGACGACCCCATGCTCCACCCGAGACGGGCGCCGCAGTGGACTTCGGCGCTTTTTCTAATTGTCCCGGTTCGTTTGGGACTACACACTATCAATCATGATTACATTGCGCCCCTCATCGAGACGCTCAAGCTGCCGCAATGCGTGGGCATGATTGGCGGCCGTCCTGCGCACTCCCTGTACTTTATTGGCTCTCAGGGGCAGGATCTCTTGTATCTGGACCCACATACTGTCCAGGTCGCCGCCAACGAGCAAGAGTGCGACGACGAATTCTTTCCTTATCAGGACACTGTCAACACGTACCACTGCGCGTCACCTCGGGTGATTCCCGCGCGGGCCATCGATCCGTCTTTGGCAGTGGGGTTTTACGTGAATTCGCCAGAAGAACTCGCTGATCTGGTGGCCCGCGTTGGTCAATTTCACACGTTTGGGCTGCCTTTTGTTTCCTTTGCAGAGTCTCGGCCCTCCTATGGAGACCTTGATGATGATGATGACGACGACGACGACAATGATGGCAGCGCTGGTATGTTCGCCACGGCGTCGGCAAAATGTCGCGCCGAGGCCACACGGCCCAAGCCTCCGCGGCAAGCCAGCAGACTGAATGCAAATGCAGCAGCGCGCGCCAATGCCCAAGCTGACGCGATCACTACGAATGAGGATGATGCCGAAGACGACGATGATGCAGGCATGGAGACGGCGTCTGAGGGCTCTGATGGCGGCGACGAGTTCGTTTTGTTGTAAGAGAAGAACTAGAAGGCTAAATCATTTTCACATTTAGTTTTTGAGTCGATGGATGGTATGTCTCCAAGTCTTGACCACGGCGAACAGAGGAGGAATAATAATACAGACCAAATCGAATTCGATTTCGAAAAGTTCCAAGGCTCTGCTTAGATCTCTATCCGAAAACCGAGCTGGTCGTTTGACGACGGGGCCAAAGTCAGCCAGAGCTCAACGCAGCAGCTCGTTGTAGCAACTCCGCGCGCCCGAGCGCGTGCTGGAGTATTTGTTTTCGTTTTGTTTTGGGCTTTCAATTCATTTGTCATTTGTGGCCGCCGAAACTCACTTTCAGACGCACAGCTTTGCGAGAGCATCCTGCACGCGCCACTCAAGCTCCGAAACTCCAGCAACAACAAACATCCTACAAGGGAGAAAAGGACTTTTTCTTCTTACAGAAAGTCCAGAAAAGTGAACAGTCATTTCGAGCAAGGAATTCAGGGTTCGCGTAAGATTTTCACCAATTATCTATCCAGCGTGTCTACTATTCAAAAGAGGTGAGATAAGACTATTTGGACGTCTTGCGCATCACAAGCAAGCAGCTTGGTGCGCTATCTCCAAACCGAGGCTTGTACTTGATGTTGGTAACCTTTTTGTCCTTGGAGAAGCGGTGAATGCCATGATGGATGGTAAGGACATCACCATTGGAGAACTTGCAAGTGAAACGCAGGCAAGGCGTGCACGCAGAGTCCACGAGGAAAACGGGACGCTCGACAAGATCGAGACGCACCTCTGGATCGGGTACTTTGTCGTCTTCATCATCACTTTCCTCAAAGGTGCCATCATAATTACCCGAAAGCATCCTGGACATGGGACCTGCCCATGCATTAACCGTCACTTTCGCGCCGTCCACCGTGATTGTCTCGGAGAAGCTGACCATCGAAAAGGCTGTCCGACTCAAGTACGAGACTCCGGCAGCGCGCATGACCGGGTCGAGAGACTCACTTTCAATGCTGATTTCGGTCCATGAGCCCGGCAAGGCGGCAAGGAAACTATCCTTGTCGTAGAGCACGGCAGGCTCGTGGTCGTCTGCGCTACCGCCCGGCATGACCGACTGAGGTGAAGCATGTTGGGCATTGATGCGTCGCACAAAGCGACTCAGGGTTGACTCGATACCTACGTGTTCAAGATCGCGCGAGAGCTCGCCCATGAAAACGTCGGGCATGAGGTCCTCGGGCAGTTCGAGTGGCGAGTTGAGCAAATGCACGGACTCGCGTGTGCGCTCGTCGAGAAAGTTGGCCATCAGAGACCAGATGATGCGAAAGGCTCGCGAGACGTTGACAAAGTAGATTTTGGCCGTCAGACCTGGGTAGTGGTACATGGCAATACTTGTCGCCCCAAAGTACTGGCGCACGCTACCGAGCGATTGGGCGAGAATGGGCGTGTCCTGGACGTCGATAATGCGCACCATTTGCCCAGTGCGTGAAAGGTTCTGATGGATCCAGTACTCTGTGAGAAAGCTTTGATGGCGCGCGAAGCGTTCAGCAGAGATGCCGGAGCGCCGCAGCAAGGAGACAATCTCGCGAGTGTCGCGCAGGAGCTCGAGCGTGACGAGATTGCCCTGAGCATCTTGACCGAGCCAGAATTGAGGATACAACTTCTTGATGCGGAAAAACTCCTTTTGCTCACGCCGCAGCATATCGTCCATGGCGTGGGCCTCTCTGTATGTCGCCATGGCGCGCCAGCGTCGTCGCGCCTTGTTCTCGTCGCCACCGCAGTACTCGACCCATCGCTTGGGCACGGTGGCCTCGGGGTCCTCTGCGCGCGTGTAGTCCAGAGCGTCGAGCAGGTCCTTCAGTCCGCCTTGGTCGCCCTCTTCGAAGGCGGCCACCGTGGTCGACGAGACCGCGAGGCCCGAGGCCCATACCGCCTTGGCCGCGTTGGCGCCCGCCTCGAGCTTGTCCTTGGACTTGCGCACAGAAAGTCGCGGCATCTTACTTTTTGCTCTCGTGCTCTCTCCCCCCGCCACCCTCTTTCTCCTGCGTACGCGCGCCGAATGCCCTCGCGGCCTCGAGGCCTCCGCGCTCGCCTTCCTGCTCGCTCCACGTCGCCGTCGCCCACGTCCGTTCTCCCCGCGCGGCAGCGCTCGGCGATCGCCAATTGCCGACCGCCGTCGAGGACCGCAGGGAAGGTACTCGACACTCTGCAAGCACGCCTTCCGCCACGGCAAGGGCGGCTGTATTCACCTGCTTCTTGTCGCTGTTGTCGCTCTTGTTCTTGCTCTCCTCCGCGGCGTGCATAACTATACTAGCCTAGGCTTGGAAAAAGGCGAAAAGAAAGGAAAGAGAAAAAAAAAGTAGCCTAGACCAGGCCTAACTAGGCTTACTGCCGCGAAAGGAAAGCGCTGCACGTGCCGCACACCGCCCAGCACGTGGCCCAGGCACTGCCTCTGCCTCGCTCACCGCCGCCTCCGCCGTCGCTCGCCCGCTCGCTCGCCCGCTCGCTCGCGCTGCACTGCCAGCCCCTCCTCCCCCCCTCGGGCGACGCGCGCGAGGCGGAATCTAGCCAGCCAGCCATTGCTAGCTAGCTAGCTCCTGCGAGCGAATGGTGCTTCATCACTCGCGGGCGATGCATGCATGCGTGCGGCCGTTACGGTTTCGGGGGTTTCGCAGAGAGGTCTCTCCGACTGCACGTACGAAGAGCAAACCAACTCACCAAGTCGGGACGGCACTGGAGGGGACGATTCGCGCGCTCTCCGGGGCCGACGCGGCGGCGGCGGGCCCGGGCGGCACGAGGGGCCGCTGAGCGGCATCGCGGCGCGCGGGATCAGGCTCCGCGGCCGGGCTTGTTTGCGGGTGGGCCTCTGGGACAGCGCGGCTCTGCACCGCAAGAGTCGCTTTCGCGCGCTTTCGCGGACTCGCGAACGAGGCTCATGGCGTGGGTGAAGGCGGACGACGTGGCCTCGGCGGTCGAGGACATGGCCAACGGAGAGACCAAGATTAGGTAGGTTGCTCTGCAGGAACATTCTGGCGCCATGTGTACATGGAGGCGCGAGAGCATTATCGACTCACGATGTCTGAACTTCGTTTATGCGCTCCCAGCCTATTTGACAGGAATGTTGGTCCAGAGGCAACCAAGGAGCTTGCGGCGGCACTGGCAGAAAAATCCATGCTGCTCACTCTCGAGTACGTTGACGAACTGCAACTTTCATCATCTTTGCTCGTTCGCTTGAAGCTAACTGGTTCGTTGATCCATCCATCCACTGGCATCCATCCACTCATTCATCCGCTTGTACAACGTTAATGTTGTAGTCTTCGAGCCAACAGCGTCGGAGACGAGGGCGCAAAGGCTCTTGCCTTCGCCTTGAAGCAAAATGCTACGCTAACTTATTTAGAGTACGTGCCTGCCACTGCTGGCAGCAGCAGCAAGAATTGTGAGCCGAAACGCTGACGTTTTTAATTTTTGTTGTTGTTGGTTGTTGCGCAAACAAAGCCTTAGCAGCACGAACATTGGCGACGAAGGAGCGCGGGCACTTTCGCATGCGCTTCTTGCAAATAACCACCTTCGCACGCTCTAGTACGTTTTTGACTCGGCTGATGGTTGTGTAATCTGCACGACTGACATGACAAGCTTGATTCCGCAACATTACAGTCTGCAAAATAATCTAATTTCAGATGTAGGCGCTGCAGCGCTAGCCGCGGCCCTTCAACAAAATACCGCGTTGAAAGAACTCGAGTACGTGTCAAACTTTTTTCCTGCGTGCGCTCTTGGTCTTGCCGACTCACATGTTTGTTGCCTTTACAGTCTTCAGCACAACCGAGTTGGAAGTGCTGGCGCAGAGGCTCTGGCTGTGGTTCTCGGCCACGACTCGCAACTCGAAAAGCTCGAGTACGTTTTCCTTGTTCTTCTTGTTTTTCTGGTTTTTCTTTTGCTGGAATTATCGCGCAGCAAGAACGTGTCACAAGACTAACTTGTCAGAGCAGTCTCGGAGGCAACCATGTTTCTGACGACGGAGCATGCGCCCTTGCGCGAGGACTCGAGTCCAACTCACATTTACGTAAACTCAAGTAAGTCGACGAGCGAGCAAAGGAAAAGGGAACGTATTTTGGGCTGACGTGATGCTCTGCCTAGTCTCAGCCGAAACGACATTCACGTCAAGGGCAGCAGAGCCCTTGGAGAGGCTCTTGCACAGAACACGGGGCTATGTGCTCTCGAGTACGTTTCCATGTGGTCGATTGACGATTATCTCCACTGGACAGAAAGGACACTCACAGATTTAGTGGCTTGGCTTTTCTCTCTCTCGCGTTTGATCGTAAATTAGTCTATGGGTCAATGAGATTGGCGACGAGGGCACGGCGGCTCTGGCGAACGGCTTGAAAGCCAATTCAACCTTGCAGAGCCTCGGGTACGTTCGAATTTTTTTAAAGCGAACCGCTCGAATCATATGGCGTGCTAACTCACGTTCCCGGTACAGGCTTGCATACAACAAGATCGGCGACACAGGATCCAAGGCCATGGCCGACGCGCTGGCATGCAACTCGACCCTGCAAAAACTTTCGTACGTTGGCGCACGCGATACACGGGGAAGATGAAACATATGCTCACTTTGAAAACACAACTCCTTCTCTTTGCACAGTCTTCGTAACAATGACATTGGTGATGAAGGCGTCAGCGCTCTCGCCAAATCGTGCGAAAAAACTCGCTCGCTACGAAAACTAGAGTACGTTGCGCTGTCTTGCAACCAAGAAAGGTTTGCGAAATCGTGTACTCACGCAAATTTGATATCGCAGTCTGGCCAGCAACTTTCGCATGACGCTGCTCGATGCCGTGGACAAGATCAAGTTCATTCTAGGAAAGAACAAAGCACGAGCAGGTCGTCTCCAACATTATGGTTCCACAGAAGATGATGCTCCATGGCTTGACGCTGTCCATGCGGTCATCTCTCACGGCGACGCCCATCCCTGGGGTCGAGCCAAACTTATGATTGTTGGCCGCGGCGCCGCAGGGAAGACTTCGACGGTTCGGTCTCTGTTGGGCCAATCGCCGATTCACGAACATCGATCCACCGAAGTTGCCGATGTTCATCGGACGAGGGCGCACGACTGGAGAGAAGTAGCGTCAGACCAAGGTGAATTTTCCGCGCAGGTGCGTTTTGCTGCTGCTCGCCGTTTGCGCGAGCTTGCAGACATGTCTGATGCACAACAGCTCGATGCACCTTTACACGATGTGCCGTCGGCCCCGCCGCCCCTGCCATCGTCTTCGCAGGAGCTACCTGGCGTGGCTTCGGAGCCCAAGCCTGCATTACATTTGGAAGCTTCTCCACGACATAAGGCGCTTCTCTCCTCGGAGGAGGTCGTTCGCAAGTTTTCCATTACGGAAGACGAACAGCTACTACTTCAGAGCTCGATTTCATCAGAGACGCGCGTAAGCTTTACGATATGGGACTATGGCGGACAGGAGGTGTTTTACGCTCTTCATCACATCTTCCTCACGGACAAAGGCCTCTACCTCGTCGTTTTCGACATGCGAGAGATTGTTGGAAAAGAGATGTTCGAGGACTCTCTTTCGGAAGAAGCCTATGGGAAACTCGCAACACAGGAGGAAGCCCTGAAGAGTCTACATTTCTGGTTCAATAGCATCAGGATGCATGCGCCTGACGCTCCCGTGCTTCTTGTCGGCACGCACAAAGACCAAGTGCGCGATGTTAGCCAAGTCAACCAGAAGCTTCTCGAGGCCAATTGCCTTAAGAGGACGCGAGGCACTCTGATACGGCCCGAGGGCGATTTGATCTTTGTCCCCGTTGACAACACAGACACGGATCCGAATCGAGCCGCAAGTCTTCGCACACTCATTGCAGCGACTGCGATGGCACAGTCGTATGTGAAAAAAAGGGTTCCGCTTGCATGGCTCAAGGTTCACGAAGATCTCTTGAATAGCCACGCTCCGTACATGTCCTTTGAGGATATCGTTGACTTGGCCGCAGCATACGGTCTGCCGCGCCGCGACGTCGACGCCATGCTCTCCTTTTTTCATGGTCTTGGTGTCGTTGTGCACCTTCGCGGCTCGCAAACGCTGGAGCGTTTCATCGTCATCGATCCTCAATGGCTTGTTGACAAGCTAGCGCGCGTCATCGCGGATGACCTGCATGCGCAGAAGTTTTTCTATGACGCAGACCTCAAGGCCAGCGGCTTGATGTCAGACTTCGAGCGTCTGCGCGATCACTGCATTGCATCTCGGCGGCTGCTTGCGTGGTTGTGGGGCAACGAGGCAGTTGACTTTTTGCTCGAATTCATGGACGCTAATATGCTTCTCTGTCCGTGGCACTTTGCACATGAGGCTGGCTCGAATGAAGACTTTCTCGTCTCGGGTCTGTTGTCGACCTTTTCGCGAGAGGTCGACACCGAGGACTTTGAGCCCGGTCTCTCGTGCGAGCTCGACTTTTCCGAATTCTTTTTGCCGCGAGGGGTTTTTCATCGGCTTGTAGCACAGTGTGCAGAGTACGCGGCACGCCCAAGTGTGATTGGCGACGACGAGCCCATGGCCCCATTGCTCGGCAGTGAACAGGCTATGATGTCCTTCGGCATCAACAACTTTCTCCTTTCCGTGAGGGAGAATGTCGTCCGGGTAAGTCTCGCCAGAGAGGCCGAGCGCCCAGCGATGGTGATCAAGCTGCTCGTGTCCATGTTCCGCGAGCAGGAAGAAACCGTCTTTCGTGGACTTCCTTGGGACCTTCTCCTCGAGAGCCCAACGTCGCGTGTGCTCGTCTCCTACGCAAAGATTACCAAGGCTCGAAGCGAAGGCAAGTTTCGCGCTCGTCTGCGAGGGCGTAACAGCAAAAGAGTGGCTACGGTGAGCGAGTTCGAGCCCTTTTTCGTCGAGCAGATCGGGGCTCTGGATACCGATGAGGATGGCCCCGCAGTACCTCGCGCCAAGGCAGTGTCATCCCTTGGGCCGGACGAGGACACGCACGTGTTTTTGAGTCATGTGCAATCAACGGGCGGCGACCTTGCCGAGACGTTGCGACTGAAGCTTGAGAACCGCGGCGTCAAGGTTTGGTTCGACCAGTCTCACAAAGACAAATTGAACCAGGAAGCCATGCTCGATGGCGTGCGACGCACGCGAACCTATGTTCTCGTTCTTACCGAGGGCATTTTCAAGAGCAAAGCAGTCAAAGCGGAATTGCGCTGTGCCTTGGAGGCCAAAAAGCCGATCGTCTTGGTGCACGAGCCGGACACCCACCGTCTCAGCTACACGAGCTTTAGCGAGTACATCACTTCAACGCCTGACTTTTGCAAAAATCTCCTCATCGAGGAAGAGTCGCTCCCTGTGCGACGCAAGTGGTACGAGGAGGACAGCTTCTTCCGTGAGCTCATTCGACGATGTGCGACCACTGTCTAGATGACTCATTCTAGCAGGGAAAAGTGAGAAACGAGGAGAAAGAAAAGACGTGGAAGTCCTCTACGCGGTCGCGATCGACGCGCAGCGCATGGTGAGCGGGTCGAACGACGACCAGGTGAGGGTCTACGCCGTGCCTTCCTTCGAGCTCGTCCACGTGCTCGAAGGACACACCAACTGGGTGCGCTCTGTCGCGCTCGAGGGAGACCGCATCGTGAGCGGGTCCTGGGACAACTCTGGGACGCGCGCAGCGGAGACGCGCTGCGCGTCTTGCAAGGACACTCGATCTGGGTGCAGTCGATCTCTCTCTTCGGGTCGGAGATCGTGAGCGGATCTCGCAACAAGAGCGTGCGCATCTGGGACGCGGAGACGGGCGCAGAGACGCGCGTGCTTGACGGCACGAAGGTCTTGGAACGAGGTTCTCGGCATGCACCCTCGAAGCGCCAGCTCGGGGAGCTGCAGCAGCAGCAATAGTGGCCATGGCAACGGCCACACATTGAGTGAGCTGGACAATATGCACTTTCGTCCCCATGATGGTATCTTCCCCAGCGATATCCCCGGCAAGCTCATGTCGCTCAACGCGCCATACGTTTCCAGGTCCACGCGCGATCCCACCAACGATAACTCTGGCTGGGGCTCGGCCTTTGATCTCACCGCCACACCTCTCCCTTCAGCCTTCAACCTGGACGACGGGCCCGCCATGCACGACGTCTCAGGCCTTGGCTCACATTTCTCAGACCCCGGAGGCCGTGCGGCCCAATGAGGAGGAAGTCCGAAAACAGAAGGGCCCATTGAAGAAATCCATGTATCGCCAGCGGAAGTGAAAACAGATCTTAAGCCGGCACAGATGGATGAGGGGAGGACCTTCATGCAAAGATGTGCCCTACTTGTTCGGTTTTGCAATCTTTTCAATCAAGGAAAAGGGAGTGATCGTAGGACCTTCAAGCTGTTGAGCGTTAAGCAACAAGCACAAGTCACAAAGCTTTATGTCAAGCCAAAAAAATCATGATGTGCCAATGGTGGAATTCTAATGCACTTCGAAGTGCTGATCTCAAGAAGAAATTTGACTGCTTGCAATCTTGTTCCATCTGACTACTACTCCTATGAAAACGTTTGAATGAAAATGTGAATTAGATTACTCCTAGAGTGAGAGATGCATGCCCCCTTCTGATCAGAAACAGTCATTTTCACCAGGAGATTTTAGGCCTGCGTTCAGAAGACATGCCATGAATGTTCTATTTTCGTTCATGTCAAGCCTGGATTAATGTTTCGGCATCTCGAACATCGCACAGTTGTTCGCTTGCATTTCTGTTGGCCGCGTTGATGATCGTTGATGGCATGTGGGTCGCAGGCTGCGCACTTCTCCAGGCCAGCCAGGCCAGCCTGAGCCAGCCAGCGCGTGTGCACCGTCCGCGCGTGCCAGCGTGTGCACACGCTCGGCCTTCGCCCAAACACCTAAGCTCCCTTTCGCCCCTGCGCGCAAGGCTTGACCGCGCGGCAGGCAGGCAGGCAGGCAGGCAGGCAGGCAGGCAGGCAAGCAGGCGCGCAAGGCGCAAGCCAGCACCCCCCTCCCGCGACCCCGCGCACGGGCGCCGCCGCGGCACGCTCCGTCCGTGCGCGCCCCCCGCGGAGAACGCGCCAAGGCGGAATCGCATCAGCAGGCAGCCCAGGCTCTCTCTCCCCTCTCTCCCATCTTTTCTTTCCTCGCCCCGAGTCTCTTTCTCTCTCTGCTTTCTTTCTCGGCCCTTCTCGCCGCAGCCGCAGTCGCTCGCGCCGCTTCTTCACGCCGCTTGCCCGCCCGCCCGCCCTCGCTCCCCTCGCCGCCGTTGCCGCCATGGGCCGCATCCAAGGCTACGTGCTCGGCGTCGCGCAGTCCGCCGACCTCGTGCTTGCTGCCAGCTGGGACGGCTTCCTGCGCGCCTGGAGCAAGGACGGCGCCCTCGTCTCGGAGATGAAGACGCGCAATAACAAAGAGGCCAACACCGTGGCCGTGCAGGGCAACCTCGCCGCCGTGGGGACTCAAGAAGGCGGCCTCTTTCTGATCGACCTGGCCACCGCCTCCGTCCTGCACGCCCTGGAGGGCCACACCGGCAATGTCTTGAGCGTCGTCTTCGACGGCAACGAGATCATCTCCGGATCCGAGGACAAGACCGTCCGCGTCTGGGACAAGATCAGCGGCCGAGAGACCTTGAGGATCGACGCCGAAGCGAGCGTGCGCAGCGTTGCCGCCCACAAGAACCTGCTCGTGGCCGGGTTGAGCGGCTACACCGTGCGCGTCTTCGACCGGGTCAGCGGCGACCCACGCCACGTCCTCACCGAGGCGACACGCGTGGTCAACGCGGTCGCGATCGACGCGCAGCGCGTGGTGAGCGGGTCCGACAACAAGGTGAGGGTCTACGCCGTGCCTTCCTTCCAGCTCCTGCACGTGCTCGAAGGACACACCAACACGGTGTTCTCTGTCGCGCTCGAGGGAGACCGCATCCTGAGCGGGTCCTGGGACAACACGGTCAGACTCTGGGACGCGCGCAGCGGAGACGCGCTGCACGTCTTGCGGGGACACTCGGACTGGGTGCAGTCGGTCTCTCTCGTGGGGTCGAAGATCGCGAGCGGGTCTTTCGACCAGAGCGTGCGCATCTGGGACGCGGAGACGGGCGCCTCGACGCGCGTGCTGGACGGCACGGAGGCCGTGCGGCCCATCGAGGGAGTGCTCGGCGCCACCGCGACTACTCCGGCGGCGGAGGAGGCGCTCAAGGCGGCGCTGGTGAACGGGGACCCCGCGGAGCTGGGCCGCTGCAAGCTCATGGTCGTCGGCCAGGCCGCCGCCGGCAAGACGTCCACGGTGCGCTCGCTGCTGGGCATGAAGCCCGTGGCGGAGCACATCTCGACGGTGGGCGTCGAGCTCAAGCGCACCGATGCAGAGTCCTGGAATGAGATCGAGGACCTTGATAGCGGATTTGAACGCCAGGCGTATCGCGTGGCGGCGCTGCGCATGCAGGAGCAAGCGGCGAGCAAGAAGCGGCAATCACTGCCTAAGCGCATCAGCCGCAAGGCGTCGGATCTCGTCTCAGGGCGCCGACGCTCTTCTGCGGTGCAACCCTTTGTTGCAGAGGTGCAGGTGGAACTGGTGCCTGAGGCCGAGGTGGCGCGGCGGTTCGACATTGCGGAGATCGAGACCATGGCCGGCAAGACGCAGTCAGGCCAGAAGATCTACTTTACGATTTGGGACTATGCGGGTCAGGAGGTCTTTTACGCGCTGCACCACATTTTCCTCACGCGTGAGGGCATCTTCATGCTCGTCTTTGACATGCAGGAACTCCTCACCAAGCAAGATCAAGCTTTGGAGTATTTGTCCTTTTGGCTCAACTCCGTCAGGTTGCACGCGCCCAAGGCCCCTGTCCTTTTGGTCGGAACGCACTACGACCAAGCCTCCAACCGTGGCAGTCTGCAGACTGTAGAAAAACTTCTGCGGGATGCCCTCGAAGCGCTGCGTGGTGTCAAGCTCGTCAAAAACCAAGCGCAAAAACTGAGCTTTTTTCCGATCGACAACATGAGCTCTGCGGCAGATCGTGCCGTCGAGCTACGCCGCGCTGTTGAAAAGTCCGCATCAAAGCTCGAGTCCGTCTCGCAAAAGATCTCGTTGCGCTGGCTCAAGGTCATCGACGACCTCATGAAGCTTGAATACGACCACGTGCCCTTCGCAACGGTACAGGAATTGGCGGACCAGTATCACGCTGGCGACCAAACAGACGAGCTTCTCAAGTTTTTCCACGAGCTCGGTATGCTCGTTCACCTGCGCGCCACCGACACCTTGCACGACAAGGTGGTCTTGAACCCGCAATGGCTCTTGGACAAGCTGGCACGAGTGCTTGCGGACGAAATCCACGTGCAGGAGATTTACTTTGACGAAAGGCTTGCCGATCTCGAACTCGAGGACGACTTTGTGCTCTTGCGTCGCAAGGGCATCGCTACGCGCACTTTGCTCGATTTTCTATGGGATGGCGAAGAGGTCGTCTACCTCGAGGAGTTCATGCGCGACACCATGCTCTCGTCCAACTGGAAGTTCCCAGAGAGGTCGCTGCCGAGACACCGCCGAAATGAGACACTTTACCTCGTGAGCAGTTTGCTCAAGAACTCGAGGGACAGCGGTATACAACGCGACATTGCCAGTCTCTCGAATGGGTTGACCTGCGTGCTGGACTTTTCCGAGTTCTATCTCCCTGATGGCGTCTTTGCGCGTCTTCTTTCACTATGTGCCGAGCGTAGTGGCGAGTCGAGCACGCGTGTGGGCACTCCACGACTTGCCGGCCAGCAAGCCATTATTCGTTTTGGCTTGTCCGAATTCGCACTCGAGGAAACGGGCAATCAGATTCGCCTCATCATGGTGCCTGGAACGGAAAACCCTGCCAGCACGCTGAAGACGCTCATTAGCATGTTTCGCGGGGCTCGTGACGCCGTTTTCAAGGACCTGCCCTGGCAGCTGCATTTGCAGTCGCCCCCAAACCCGCTCGTTCGCGTCGAGTACGATACTTTGGTCGAGTCTCGCGATGCGAATGCTGTCGCCGTTGCGTCAGTGGGCCTGGGCAATGCTCGCGTCGCTGACTTTGAACCGTTTTTCACGGACGGTTCACTTACAGAAGACGAGCACGATACGGGTCATGTGGAGCTGGCGTCAGTTCGACGGCTGGGTGCTGGTCTCGAATACCACGTCTTTTTGAGCCACCGACAGAAGGAAGCCGGCGACGCATGCAACCTCATGGCGGAGAAACTGAAGAATCGAGGCATCAAGGTCTGGCTCGATCAGGAGAGCCAGGGCAATCTGGCAGAGGACGCTATGCGTCGCGGCATTCGTGCGTCAAAGTGCTATCTTCTTTTCCTCTCCAAGACCGTTTTTGAGGGCGCCGTGCGC
The DNA here is from genome assembly GCA_003116975.1 of Aurantiochytrium sp. KH105. Lineage (NCBI taxonomy): Eukaryota > Bigyra > Thraustochytrida > Thraustochytriidae > Aurantiochytrium > Aurantiochytrium sp. KH105. The sequence continues at coordinate 612,337 of BGKB01000017.1, read as the reverse complement.
ATTGAGCTGGAAACAGCACTGCAGGAAGAAAAGCCTGTGTTGCTCGTGCACGAGAGCGATCCGGATCGATTCGGCTTCGATACTATTTCCAATTACATCAAGTCTGCCCCGGACGCTGCCAAACACCTCTTTCGCGAGACGGAGTCCATGCCGTTTCAGCGTCGCCATTACCTGGCTGAAGCTTTTTATGAAGAACTTATTGCGCGCATTGATGCGTGTTAAAATTATTGAAATAATCTTGCTCTTACTTGGTTGCATGTGGTCGCTCGAAGAGATCGAATCACAGTATCTCTTGCAAAAGAAAACAATCAAGAAGAAGATGATGATCTCGTTGTTATTGTTGTTGTTGTTGTTGTTGATGATGATGATGATAATGATGAGCTCCGCTCAAAGAAATTGGGAATTTCTTTTGTGAAACTTTCGAGGTTCCCGAATGTCGCGACGAAAGAAAGAAGTTCTGGGTGCGTCATCCAACAAGACCAATGAGCAGGTGGAGGGAATGTCCGGATATTTCGACGAGTCAACGCTACTGAAGAAAGCAAGCAAGGAAGCGAGAAAAAAAGTTAAGCTTTAGAAGCAAAGACTCTCGCCTGGGGTTTCTCGTTTGGTACCATAAAATGGTATAAATCGAGTTCTCCACAATCAGCAATTATCTTGCGCGAGTTCTCCAACCAGCAAACTGGTAACAAAGTGCAAGAGCGCGGACGCACCGGGGCGGGGCGGAGCGGGGCGACTCCGCCGCGTGCGTCTTCACCCCGCGCGATCGAGCTTGCGTGCGTCTTCACCCCGCGCATCTGACTTTTCTCTCCAGACGCGCGCGCGCGCGCACAGTGGCGGAGAGCAAGCGAGCCCAGCCGCGGAGATTTCGTTGTTCTCAAACAAGAACTTTAGGCCAAAGGCCCGCGTCCGCGTTTGCGCAGGGGGGGCGCGCAGGGACTCGCCTCTTGCTTTGCATCCTTGCTGCGCGTTTGCCCCAAGAACGCACGGTCTGTTGCCAGTATTTTATTGCATGAAGAGTCGAGTTCTCCGCGAAAGAATCCTTGCCAAGAAGGAATGAATTTCTCGACGCAGTCCTCGATTTCTGTGTCTCCATCGGCGGCGACGGCGGCAGCGGCGGCAGCTACGTCGCCAAATTCGCCTGCGCTGTCGTCACTGCGTTTAATGTCCGCCCAAATGCCGTCTCGCAATGCTTCGCAAGAGAGCCTTGAGACGATCTTGTCTCACGAGAGCCCCAATGGCGATGCGAGTGAAGACGAGGAAGAGGACTTCAATGTACTGCAAGCGATCAAGTCAGGAAGCGTGAATGATTTGGTGCAGAGTGAGACTGTTCAGAACAAGACGAAACCGTCCACAGCAAGGAAGAAGCGTCGCTTCTCCGCATTATTTGACTTTTTTTCGCCGGCCTCAGGAGTGGCGGCGTCGCAGCGTACGACGAGTGGTGAGCCCGAGGACAACGCAGCGGCATGCAATGACGAGGACGCCGCGAAAGAAAGCGCAGTCAGTTTCGAGCTGGAAGATGACGATGACATGGACATTGTGTATGAAGATGAAGACGAAGGCGAAGGCGAAGGCGATGAGCAGGGCAGTGCCGTGGTGGAAATGAGCGAGGCTGCAATTTGCGCCGCGCACGAACTCGGCGTGACGCACGAATGGATCAACAGAATGCGGGAAGAAGGACGACTGTGGCTTGGTCCCGGAAAACTCGAAGCCAACCTCAGCAAAGCGTGCGCAGACCTGCCACACGGCTATCGCGGCGCGTTCTACGCACTAAGTAGCAACATTTCCTGGATATGGATCGAAGTCGACATGCGCGACACGAGCAATCTTACAAAGGTGCAACTTAAAGGTTTGCAGGCCTTGTGTGAGACCGAAGCAGAAAAAAGCAACGCAAAACACGTCGTCGTGCGCGTGCTCTTCAAGGCCAACTATAGCTTGACCTGGGAGAACGTGCAGTGTTTTGGTCTTGTTCGAGAATTTCCCAACGTTGGACTCGGTATCTTCGAGAGCGCGTTCCCACCGGACCTGAAGCGTGATAGCCTGCAGAGTTCTATGAACTGGATCATTCAGGACAGACTGCGCCAGAAGCAGTACGCGTCCAAGCACGAACGCGAGGAAGATCGAAAGCAGGCGTCGCGAAAACAATCCTCGCCACAATTCGCCTCTTTGAGTACACGTGTGGGCTCTTTCATGCCCACGTGGACACACACTGGAGGCGAAGACTCGAAAGGCAGAGACAAGCGCACCCACGGACTTGTCGAGCTTTCAGACCTAGGGAATCTCGTCAGGTCCACCATCGTAGGCATTGTGGGACGTTGCATGCTGTGTTCGTCCTCACTTCCAATGACAATGTTCCGGCCAGCGGTGTGCGATGCGGATCAGTGCATCTTCCAGGCAGAGGAGCTCAAGCTTGGCGTAAGCGTGGAACACGAGCTTGTCGAGAACTGGAGAGTTGTCGATTTTCTACTCGTCCTCCTTTCCATGGCACTCACGGATATCCACGAGACATCCATTACACTTTGCGCGCCCAAGGGAACCGGCATTCCAGACCAAAAGCGCATCGTGGAGCGTCTTGTAAGGCGGATGCCACCCATGACGGTTCTGTGGGAGCATGCGCGAAGCGGGACCTTGCGCAGCTTTCTTGACAAGATCGATTGCCAGCTCTACTCGCTTCTCGGTTGGGTCATTGGTGGCGGTTGCCGAAGTTTTTTGCGATGCCTCGAACCCGATGAGGAGATCCCTGGGCTTTCCACGATATGCCAGTTCCAGGTCCTCAGTCCTGCAGAGAAAGAGGCGCGATTCCGTCACTTGCAGCGCAAGCACGGAACCTTCTTGGCCTTTCACGGAAGTCCTGCTGGCAACTGGCACTCGATTGTGCGTCTTGGTCTCAAAAACTTTTCCTCGCATTCCAAGTACCGTCGTCACGGCGCATCGTATGGTAATGGTATATACCTTGCGGAACAGACATCGACAACGTCTTCGTACATTAAATCGGGCAATGTGAATTGGCCGGGGAGCAAACTCTTACCCAACGTCCATTCGGGCCAGTTCCTTTGTCAGGCCGTATGCGAGGTAGTGAACAACACTGGCGCCTTTGCGTACTCATCTTCGCTCCGCGACAACAAACCTTGCGTCACTGCGGAACCTGATGCAAACTGGGAAGCCAAGGACGGGATCCCTGACCCAGCGCTCGAAGCAGGCGCAGGCATGGGCGATAGTGGCAATGTTTGCTCGTCTTCGAGTTTTAGTTTGCGACGTCGTCCCAACGGCAACGGTATCCATGTCGTTCCATTTGAGGACTACGTCAGGACATCGGTCATTCTCATTCATAATGAACAACCTCACAACGTCTCCGTGCACGACCTCAAGCTTCCTCATGCTCTATTTCCAGCGGCTGCAGCCGTTTCACAGAGTCGTACTTCACGCTGACTGTGAGATGACGAATTGCTTTTCGCGAGACCACTAAAGAATACCAAGTTTTTCCTATACTTGACGCCGTTGGCCGTGAAAGAAATCCAATTCAGATCGGAATGCTAGTTTTGGCACCGATGGCCACGAAAGAGAAAGAAGAAAAAATCAAGTCTTTTTAGAAAATAGCTGTAATTTTGAAGCCAATCCTTTTCCAAAATAGAATCTTGTGATCTTGACGCAGATTGCAGTAAGCTTTACATTTTGCAAGAGACAAGCCATCGTCGACTCGAGGCCACGTTATAAGGAGAAAGAAAAATATCTCTGCCAAAAACTACAGGTTGATCATGTCCGCGTGGCATTGGATGTAAGCTCGACTCGTCTGCGGACGTGCGAGGAGAATGCAAACTCTCCTCTTATTGCGTTCATTAAATGCTTGGGTAGAAGCGGATCTTGCAGTAGGTTTTCTCGAGTCAGTTGTTTGAATTCTTCAAGAAGACATCGTGACGTTCATCCGATTCCTCGCCCTCCATTTTGTTCTGGGAAACTTTTGCAATCAACACGCTCGAGGTCATGTTTGTCAAGCAGAAGCGCATTTTGATCATTAGCGGTAGTCTGAATGTGCCCGCGCGACGTTAGACCCAAGCTTCACTCAGCGTTCGACGTACGAGTAGGATGTGATCCGCTCTCTTATCGCGTGCGCTCGCCACATCCCAGGCAAGGGAAACGAGAAATCCCCTGGCAACACAACACTGGGCTTAGATAGAAGCAGAGCATAGAGCATGAATCGGTAGTCTGGAAATAGAAGGTTACCTGAGTTCCTCCCTCTCCATCTCGTCCCAAAACGTACGTTGCGAATGTTCTCACGCCTGGCCGACGTAAAGCCACGCTCTGCTCGTCTTCCGTTCGTTCCACTCGCGCACCAAACAAAACATCGCGCCCCGATCTCATCTTCCTCGGCGTCGCTGCCCCTTTCGCTGCCACTCGCTCTCTCCTCTCCTCTCCTCTCCTCTCCCGCCGTTCCCTCGCCCTTTCTTTTCGATTTTTTGGAGGGACCCCGCCGCCTCCGCGGCCCGTAGCCGCGCGCTAGCCGCTCCTACGGTAACTCCGTCACACGATCGCTCGCTCCGCGCGCCGGAGCTGCGGAGCGGTTGGCGCCTGTGGGGGTCCCGCGGCCTCCGCGAGGCGCGCCGGGCGGCGAGGCAGGCGGACCTTCGGCCGCGACGCCGGCGGACGCAGCCTCGCTGGGGCGGGGCGAGGCGAGGCGAGGCGAGGCGAGGGGCGAGCCTGGGGAAGGCCCGGCGCGTCGCGGCCTGAGGGAGGCATGGAGCGAGCGAGCGAGCGAGCGAGGGAGCGAGGGAGCGAGGGAGGGACGATCGGCGGGCGGGCCGGTTGGAGGGAGGGAGCGAGGGAGGCGCAGTCCTGACGCGGGGGAGGCGCGGACGAAAGACCTGAAAGACCCCGCCCGCGGAAGAGCAAAGAGAGTCAGGGCGAGCGAAACGAGTGCGTCGTTTCCCTTCGCTCGAATTTCCTTTTTCGGCCTTTGTTCCTCCTTGACATCTGGTCTGGTCGGTCGTGCGGCCTGTTTTGAAGCGGAAGGCCGGGCTCGCGGAAGGCCGATGGAAGCGCCGCGCAGCGCAGCGCAACGACCAAGCGATCCTTCTCGAGCGCGCCCGGCCGGCCCTGCGGCGGCCTCGCCTTCTCTCCATCCCTTCTCTCTCCCCGTTTTCCGTCCGCGTCGTACGCTCCGTAAAAGACCTGGCTGCAAGCGATCCTCCTCTCGCGCGCCCTCTCTCATCCGCGCCCCGCACGCAAGCCCGGTCGACCAGCATTGGGGATACAGGTCAGGCAGGATCTTTAAGCGTCAGTCGCTCCGCGGCTCCTCCTGCTCCTCCTCCTCGCCCGCGCTTCACTTCGTCGCGTTAGCCGCGCCGCTCGGCCTGGCTGAGCCGACGCCAGGGACAAGCGAGAGCTCCCCCGGCCTGGCTGTCCAGCACGGAGACGCGGGAGGACGACCTGCGAGAGCCCCTGGCGGCGGCTTCCCTCCCGCCAGCCGCGGCTGGCTCCCTCCCTCTCTCGCCCGCTCCATCCCGGCGCGAGGCGGCGTCGCATCACATCACATTACTTCGCAGCGCTTGCTGGCTCGCGCTTCCTTCCTCCCCTCCCTCCGCGCTGTCCAAGCTCGCATCGCATCGCATCGCATCGCAATTTTTCGCATTTCATGGCACCTATTTCGCATTTTTTCACATTTTTGCACATTTTTGGCCTTCAGAAATTTTCCCGCCTCCCCGCCCTTGTCCGGCGCGCCCTCTCGGCCGAGGCTCTCCCGCCCTACCGCCCTGGCTGGAGTGCGGCGCTGGCTGGATCACGCGGCTACAGCGGCGCCGCGCCTTCGCCGAGCGCTCGCCAGGCGCGGCTGCGTCGGAGCGTCGGAGCTGCGTCTCCTCACTGGACTCCGCCGGGTCTTTCATCCCAGGTCTTTCAACTTCTTTTCTTCCTTTCCTTCCTTCGTTCGACTCCTCAGTGGCGTCAGTCAGCCGGCCGCTCTTCGTTTTTCTCCCGTTTCTCGTCGCCCTCGCATCTGCGTCTCCGGTCGCCGGCGTGCGACCCGCGCGCGCGGAAACCTGCAGACTCGCATGCCGCTCCGCCCGCGCCTGCCCTCGCCCGCCGCCCCGCGCTCGCTCGAGACGTCGTTGGCTTCCCCAGCTTCCGCCGTCGCAGTCTCCCTCCGACAGCTCGGCCAACTAACTGCCCGCTCGATCAAGCGCACGATTGAGTGCTCGTTGATCGATCGAGTGCTCGCTCGATCGATCGATCGATCGTTGGTCGGTCTCCTCGTCGAGGCGCGACGGAGCTTGGCGCCAGGGTTGGTCAGTCGCCAAGCAAATCAAGTTCGCGTCGTGTCGTGTTGTGTCGTGTCGAGTCGTGTCGCGCGGGGCCGGGCAGGACCGCGAGGACATAGAACGCTTGCGCGCTGCTTGGGCATCGCGCCTTTGACTGCCGGGGTCCAATTCCTGCGCGCGAAAGCAAACCCGAAAAATACGTGCATACGCCGGCGCTGCGCAGGGCCTGCACGGACGGAGGGGCAAACTCGCTCGCGGCGAGGGGGGAGGCCCAGCAGAGACGAGTCGCTTCGCGTCCGCTGCGATTCGCTCGGTGTAGGTTGCCTCGCTCGAGCTTGGCTTGACGGGCCAAGCCTGGCTAGGCCCAAGCCAAATCAAGGCCAGATCATCGCTCGGACGCAGCGAATCGAGGCAGGGCCCTCGCGGCTGTGAAGCCTTGCAAAAGAAGACCTCACAACGAGGCCCGCGTATCTTGTTAAAAGCAAACGGACGCATTGGTTGTCGCCCGTGGATCCGTTCTTTGCCAAGTAAGTGAGCGAGCAAGCAGAAGAGCCCAGCGGCTGTTGCTTTCGGGGCGGAGCCTGACCGTCAGTCAGCAAGCGGGTCGACCACCAACGCAAGACGCAGACGTCGCGGTCTTCAAGCACACGGACCTGCTCCTCCTTTTCATTTCAGCCCATTGCGTGACTCAGCAGACCTTGTGCGCCCCAAGAGAAGGGTGGAAAAAGAAAGCAAGCCCAAGGGCCACCCCCCCCCACTCGCTGCCATTCCAGCAAATCGCGAAATGGAACCCAAGTCCGCCTTGGTGACCTCGGCCGCGGTCGATGCCCTCTCGGCGAACGGCGTGGTGCGCGGGACCGACGCCAAGCATGGCAACATGTCCAAGGACTGCGAGATGCTGCCGAGGCTAGAGTTTCACAGCAACATCCAATGGGCTCAGGCATACCAGCGCAACAACAAAGCTAATGGCCAAAAGAACTTGCGTTGCTTTCCGAACCACTGCCAAGGACTCGGTCATCAGCGCGGCTTTTGCGGCCATAGCATCGTCATCAACTTCTACTACCTGCCGCAGTCCGTTCAGGGTCAGCTCTACAGCTTTGCTCATTTTTGCATTGCAGATTGCGAGCTCAACAGCCCTGCCGCTGCAGCGGCCAAGGGAATCTCTCGCGAGCGTTTCAAAGCCGGCGATGTTCTTTCCATCGAGCAGGTGCGCACAAAAATTAGACAAGCCGACGAGCCCCTTCTCGAGTACATTGAGGGGCTCGAGCTCCAAGATCGGCGAATCGACGCCGATGGCAGCGTTCGCGTCAATTTCGAGTTCAATCGCAACCTCAAGGGCTGGCATTACGGTTTCCTCGGAAGCAAGCTGACGCGTAACGTCTACCACAACTTTCGCGCTTACGTTCTCGAGCTCATTCCAGGGACGCAAAAGCGCCCCGAGCACTATCGCGTCCTCGCTGCGGTAACCTCGCCCAAATGGAAGTTGTTTTGTCGTCGCCGAAACCGGACAGGCGTGCTTCCACCCAAGATGGAGAACGGAATCGCAACCAAGCTCGAAAACTCGCGTCAGACCCGCTTGCCAATGAACAGTCCGCCATTGCCCACGCGTCGCGCAAAGAAGCGTCGCGAGGTCGAGCCTGGTCGCCTTACACGCCACTCGGCCCCGCAGACGAGTGCTCTTTTGCGCCATCAGCGCACAGTTCCACTTCAAGCACGCAGATACCCGAGCGATGCGGCCTCATCAGAGGGCTACTCGAGCGGGCAGGGTGCACCGCCTCATGTCTCGGCGACGCGGCACATTTCGCAGCAACAGCGGCAGCCCTCGCAGTCGCAACAGCGGCATGCATATGGGTCTTCTACGTATCACAGTGGAACATATCAGGATCGCTACCTTCATGGCGGTGTTGACGACTTTGACCCGCCCACGCTCACCAAGTCGCAGCGAACGACGCAAGATTCCCGCATGCACGCAGGGCAGACACGACACAGTACCGCGTGGGCAGAGCCTCCTGCCCAAGCCTATGGCGTCAAGCAATATGTGCGTCGACTTGCTTCGCAAGAGCGTCTCAATGTCTCGGGACGTTCGCGCTTCTCCAAAAAGCGGACCTCAAGCGAGCCCAGCGATTCGCACGGTCCGTCAAGCGTCACCTTTGCTTCAAGCCAGCACGCTGTGCATCCGCGTGAGCAGCAAGAGCACATTATGCAACGCCGTCAGCAGCAACAGCAACAGCAGAGGGAGCGACAGCAGCAGCAGCAGCAGCAACAACAGCAGCAGCAAAGAGAGCGACAGCAGCGCGAACGGGCCAATGATTCGTGCGCGTGGGCGTCGTGCTTTGCGGAACCAAGCATGTCGCGATCGCAGTCCATCCCACAGCTCGAAGTGTACAAAGCAAGCAGCGCGACCAACGAGGCTGATGCCACAAGCAAACAACGTGCTGGAAGTATGAACGACCCGCGTCAAGTGTGCCTTTACGAGCTCTTGCGCATGGTAAACTTTTCGATTAAAAACGCCGAGCCGCACGCGTCACTTTCGTTGCGAGATCATGGCGATTTTCAGCACTTTAGCGCCACCACTTTGGATCTGGCGCAGCACTGGCTCGCCGTGCCGCCGGCCAAGGCAAGTCTCCCATGCGCTGGCCCCGGGCTTCGGACTCGGTCGAGCCACAGCGGCAACGACTCGCCCAGCCGCTCCCCGTGCGACGACTACATTCTCAACGAGGTCGGCTTTAGCAAGTTCCTCGTTGACGACGGACGATTCGGGGCGCGCATTGTAAAATTTGCCCGCGAACAACCTCTCGAACAGCGCCAGCACGACCCGTACGGCACTGTCGCCTTTATGCTCAACATTCTCAAGGCATTCCAGAACGTCTTTTTGGGCCATTGCGCGCAGCCAGATCCGGAGTTCCTCGCTTCGCCCCAGGGAGTGGAGTCGCCGGCATCCCGAACGGGTCGCGGTTCCAGCGCGCACGGAGGCAATCCGAACAAGGCGTCTCGCAGTCTCCGCGATCGCGAGGAAAAGACCTGCGACGAGATTATGGGCAGCCTCTACCCGGTCATGTCCACGCTCAGCTTGCGCCAGGGTCTCGACAGCCTGCTAGAGGCCGACCGCTTGTCGCCGCGCAACCATGTCAATAACCAGTCGCACTTTAGCTTCTCCCACATGCTCTCGTCATCTTCCTCGTCGGGGCGACCGGGAACGAGCGACAGCACGAATACGGCTCCGTTGTCTGGCAGCAACGCAGCGCACGAGCGCGATGGGCCAAACGCGACATTGACCAAGTCGCGCCCTGTGCAAGGAAGAACCACATCACACGATGTTTCTGCTGATAGCAACAATGCCTCCAACAGCGACCACCACGACGACGTCGGAGTGGGAACCGCTGATCTCGAGCGCTTTACGCAGGACCTGGAGGTGCTCGCTTCTGGTGACGCTGACGACCTGACGCTGCGTGCGACCAAGTCGTGGAAGACACTCTCGACGGCTAAACTCACGCACAAGCTTTCGCAGAACTTTTCCTCATCGCTGTACGGAACACGGGTCTCGGAGCACTCGCTTTTGCACGCAGCCTCCTTTCTGCGGCCCATGCACCGCAACGCTTCCATTTTCTCCTTTAGTAATCTTCCTTCCGCGCTCAACATTCTCAGCGGCGATGTCTTGCAGTCCAGCGCTGCCCTTGGTGGAATTGCTGGAGATGATTCCAAGACTGCGACCGAGAAGGCCTCGCAGCGCGCCGACCAGGGCCGCCATGCGCACGCGTCTCGCAAGCAGCAGACGCCCGAGTCCTCAATGAAGGAACTTGACGATTTTCTGAAAAAGGAGTGCGGCGTGCAAGAGGTCGAGGAGGTCGATGTCCCGTCTCTCGCCGTCTGAGCCCGCGTGCCCGCCCCCATGCTGCCGCGCTCCAGTGAGCGCCAAAGCCAAGCAAGCAAGCAAGCAAGCAAGCAATCGATCAAACAAACAAACAAAAGAGACTAGTGGCGTAATTGCACGCAACAAGATGCCAGAGCTGACCGCTTTCGTCGCGACGTCTGGTGTTCCCCTTGAAATGCTTCCAACTTTTTGAAATTATCTCGTAACGATGCCCGGTCCCGCTCCTCAAAGTCATGCACTTGATTTCGCTTTCCTCTTTTCTTTCCTTTCCTTCTTGCATTTTGCTCTGCAGCGTGGTGCAGTCTGATCAAATGCAAGCGTCGATGCCACTTGTGCCGTGGGGCCAAGATTACATTGTCTGTCTCACATCAGCGATCGCATCTCAACGCCACCACCAATCACAACGACGCCGACGCCAACGACGACGACTTCTCCAACTCCAGCAGCAAAACTCCTTCTGGGCCTCCAAGTGCTACGTACTCCTCCCACGACGACCCACGATCCACTGCGCAACCCTTTCTCCCCCAAACCCAGAACCTTCCCGCCCAGCGCGACCGTCGCTGCAGTGTCGCGACCGTCTCGGCCGCGACCGTCTCGGGGTCCACGTCCCGCACGCGCACGCGCTCCGATCCTGCTCCAGCATCTGCACTGCGCTGCATTTTTGTCACATGTTACTCCTAGCAGCGCACACCCGCGCCCTCTATACCGTATATACCAGCAGCGGGGGGCAGGCCGCGGGCGCGTGCACGCGCGTGTTTTGCGCCCTCTGCGGTCGCAAAGTCAAGGCGCGGCAAGCAGGCGCTGCCTGCGTTGGGGGGCACGCGGGGACTCCGAGCGGGGGACCTCTCTCTCTCTCTCTCTGCCGCGCTCGCCGCCGCCAAGCCGCGCGCTCTCGCGCGCCCAGCCAGCCCTCGCGCGCCGCCCCCGCGCCCGCGCGCACGCGCCGCCCCCGCGCCTGCCTGCCTGCCTGCCTGCCTGCCTGCCTGCGTCAGGGCGCGCGTGTGCGAGCGCGGGGCGCGCGGCGCGGTACCTCTCTCTCTCTCTCTCTCTCTCGGAGGGGGTGCGGCGGCGCAAGTGCGGAATGCGCGTCTGCGCAAGTAGCCTATACCCTCGGCGCAAGTGCTTCTCGGCGGCGCGCAAGTGGCCCCTTACCGTCCCTCTTTCCGGCCAAAACCCACTTGCCGGTCTCCATTCTTCACTTGCGCGCGGCGCGTCGCAAGTCGCCCCTGCTCCAAGGCGCGCTCCGTCTTCAGTCCTTCATCCGCGCGCGTCTCGAGCTCCGGCGGCGCGCGAGCGAGGGAGCGCGCGCGCGGAGGCAGGCCGGGTGCAGCGCGGGCGGCGGGGGGAGGATGACGGAGCGGCAGGCGCTGTACAGCCGGCTGGTGGAGTTCTTCCAGCGGTACGACCCCGGCCGGCTGGAGCATGGCATCGATGCCGTGGTGGACTTCGGCCTGGCCGAAGGCCTCGACGCGCTCAACGCCGCGCTCGTGGATCGGTACGGGGCGTACCTGGGCAGCGGCGTGGACACGGCCGACTTCGGGGACGCGGAGAGGGCGATCCTGAGGTCCCGCATCGAAATGTTCTACATCAAGCACGACGTCGCCAAGCTCGACAGCCCCACCGACATCGACGCCATCACCGACTGGGCCCTGCACAATGGCGTCGACGTGCTCTCGGAGAAGCTGGCGCGCAAGTTCGGAGAGGGCGTGGAGGACGTCTTCGAGTCCGATGTCCTCGTGCAGCTCGAGGCATTTTACGAAAAGTATGATCCCAGCAAGAGCGAGGAGGACGTGCGCACCGTGCTCACGTGGGGCATCGTGCACGGGTTCACAACGCTCAACCAAAAGATGATCAGCAAATACGGCGAGGGCCTCGGGTCCATGGACCGCGCCAAGGTGCGCGCCGAGATCGAGCGCAAGCTCATCTCCTTTTACGAGGCAAACGCCCCCGAAAAGCTCGACCCGGACAACCTCGAGTTCGTCGTCGACTTTACGCTCAAGCACGGGATCCACGACATGAACCGCCGACTCCAGCAAAAGTACGGCGTCAACATGAACACCATCTTGCGCAGGTCCACGACCAAGTCGCGGCCCGCGTCGCGCTCTGCGAGTCTGCGTCGAAGCCTCCGCCAGAGCATGGCCTCGCTGCGCAGGTCCCAGCGCAAGAGCGGCAGCTTGGCGTCAAGCGCGCGCGAGGAGGCCGAGGCCCAGGTCGAGGCCGACCTCGCCTACCAAGAGTACCTGCGCAAGCTCGTCGAGGTCTTTTACGCGCGTCATGATCCCAACCGCCTCTTGGAGGAGGGTGTCACGCCCATCATTGAGTTTGCCATTGAAGCCGGCGAAGTTGCGCTCAATGAGAAACTGCGGGCCAAGTACGGACAGGACCTCATCGACATTGACGCCGAGTTCCAGAGCGTTCGCGAGCAGCTCGTCCGCTTTTATGCGCGGTTCGATCCCACCAAGCTCGAGCCGGAGAACGAGCACCAACTCGACACTGTCACGGGCTGGGCGCTTGTCAACGGTCTCGACCGTTTGAATGAGACGCTGCGTCGCAAGTACGATGATGATCTTGACGGTACGGGCCTTCGTGCACGACTGCGCCTCTTTTACGGCGCCGTGGGCGCGGAAAAGTCGGACAAGGACATTCAGACAATTGTCGACTGGTGCTACGAGAACTCGGTCGAGGCCCTCAACAAGAAGCTGAAAAAGCGTTATGGCAAGTCGCTCGAAGATACGACCTTTGCCGAGGAGCCCGACATGGGTCAAGGCCGACCTCGAGGGGACACGGAGGCCTCCGTCGGACCTCCGCACCCGGACATGCCGCCACCGCGGCCCGCGTCAACCTACAAGTACACGCGCGAAGCTCCGCTCCCGCCGGGTCCGCCTCCTTTGGTGGACTTGCCAGAGGAGCATGAGCGCTCCAAGCAGGGTGCCGCGCTCGAGGCCAAGATTCTTGTGTTTTACTCCAAAAAGGATCCTGCCAAGGCAACCCCAGAACAGGTTGCCAAGGACGCTGCACGAATTCTCGAGAATGGCATCGATGCTTTTAACGCAGAGCTCATGGAATTGTACGGCGAATCTCTTGTTTCGCTCGACCGAGGCCGGGGCAGTGTGCGCATGAGCACCCGCTCCAGTGTTCGCTCGAGCAGTTTCCGCGCCTCGCGCAAGGTTGCTGTTGACAAGGTCTAATCTTCGCGCCGTTCCTCTTTACTGTTTCCATGTGTACGTCGCTGCGCTAACTTTGTTTCGCGCGCTTTTCGTTCTCGCGGCTCCTACGCCTTCCGATGATCCTTTATTTCCTTCGAAAATTAGGAAAGGTCAAGATATCTGTGTTGTTTCGTGCCTCCTCCTCTTGTTATGTTCTTTTGCACAAGCTTTTTACAAAACTTGCGGGCGTGAGAGTACCATTCGATGGTATTACATACATTTACAGCCTTGCTTGTCGTCTGTATCTACGGTAAGAGAGACGGTTTGCTCACACTTTGGGACTTATGTGTATCCATCGCGCTCACGACACAAGTTGTCCCATTTCATGTTCTTTTCATCCAATTTCAGCAAGATCACGTCAGTGCATCTTCGTAGTCCTGTTCTCCTTTCTTCGCGTCCTGGCCTATGACTGGAAGCGCAGACAGCCTGCGGAGCTTGTACGTGCAAACGTCTTGAGAATCCGCAAGACCAGGTGAGAGCTGAGCTCGTCGAGCCGAACCTCGACAAGTTCGAGGTGAGAGCTGCGCTTGCCGAGCCGAACCTCATCAAGTTCGAGGTGAGAGCTGTGCTCGTCGAAGCATACCTCATCAAGTTCAAGACTCCCCACCACAAGAGCTCGATCTTGGACCGCGTGTTCTCCAAGGGAATGGCCCAACGACCAATGGATTCTTTTGGTCCTGAGCATGCATGCACGCATGCACGCGTTAGTCAGCGGCTCGGCTCCAGTAGAGACCAGAGGGGACCGGTGCTCTCGCGCCGCAAAGCCAGCAAAGGTTTGATGAAATCGAATTTCTCGGGCCAGATGGTCATCGATCGTGCATTGTGCATGCGTATGCTCTTTCGTACCGTGGTGGGACAAAATTCGAGTTTTACTTGAGGTAATCGGGGTCCTCGCATACCCTGCCAAGGAGGCAAAGAGCCGGGTGGGTCCGAGATTGCGAGGTTGCAACTTCGCCACCACGGCCTGAAATTATCGCCAACGCGAGCTTTTTCTGCGCGACGAGACCTTGAGGCCGTCCGGCACTGCTCTAGTGCCTGGCGAGCGGGCAATGTTGGCAACGGCGCCTTTGCGCTGCGTCGAGCACGGCCCAGCTCGGGACGGGTACCCCCTTATCACCCCTCATCAACCCCATATTTCTCGGGCCAGATGGTCAGCGATCGTGCATTGTGCATGCGCATGCTGTTTTGTACCCGTGATGAGACAAAGTTCGAATTTTCCCTGAGGTAATCGGGGTCCTCGCGTACCTTGCCAAGGATGCAAAGAGCCGGGTGGGTTCGAGATTCCGAGGTTGCAACTTCGCCACCACGGCCTGAAATTATCGCCAACGCGAGCTCATTCTGCGCGACGAGACCTTCGGGCCGTCCGGCACTGCTCTAGTGGCTGGCGAGCGGGCAATGTTGGCAACGGCGCCGTTGCGCTGCGTCGAGCACGGCTCGGCCAGCTCGGGACGGGTACTCCCCTTCTCCCTTCATCAACCCCTTAGCACCTCCCTCCCTCCCAGTGAGGACAAGCATCGGCTGTGGGGAGGAGGAGAACCTGCGCATGGGCATGGTCTCGCGCGCGCTCGCTCCTGAAGCGTCCGCCCGGGCTGCGAAAGCGGCGGTTATTGGCCGCCGCTGGCTTTGTATGTTAGCAGCAAAGTTGCCATGGGGTTGTCCAGCACGATCGCAGCGCGGAGAGAAAATCGGGGCCGAAGCAAACCCCGAATTCGAATTCGAAAGCTTGGACAGAAAAGAGAAGAAACAAGCAAGGAGGACCGAGGTGTGCAATGAAGACCAAGATCTATGGCCTCATGATGGCCAGCATGGTCGTCGCTGCATGCGCAGGCGACAATGCCGCTGCTGGCGACACCTCCGAGGCGCAATTGACCATGCCCACAGAGGTGCGTCCAGGCGTCTTCACCTTTATCCCCGGAGCCGCTGACAACGTGGATCCGAACGCGGATCGCCGCCTTGCGACAGCTGCCACTGACGATCAACGTGATCTTCTGCAGCAAAATGTTGACGAGGCTCAAGACGACACGACCAATGAGAGTCACGATGGTGACCGCAATCTCCGGACCATCGATAGTGCGGCGGATCGTCGAGCCCTTCTCAACAACATGGGTGAGGTTCGAAGCGAGATTGAAAGCAAGTGTGACATTACAATTTGGGGCGCACATCTAAGTCTCGCGGACAAGATCAAGTCCTTTGCACTCGAAGCGTTCTCCTTGTCAAGCGGCGGACCGCTCGTCTGGCTCGGAAGCGAAATTGGGGACACCACTGCCGAATTTGTTGCGATGGGGGCCGAAGCTTTGCTGATTGTCATCAAAGACAACGGGAGCATTGTCGTCCCTGCAGGAAAACTCACAGGTGGAACTGCAACGTTCAAACATTGGTCCAGAATCTGCAAGACGTGTTGGAAAGGAGTCTTCAATTGCGATAAGTGCGGGTCGTACAAGTTGTATGGCCTCGACACAATTCAGCCCTACCTGTGCTTCAATTACAAGGCAGCCAAAACGATCCGCTTAAAAGACACCAACAACAAGGTGAGATGTTTGGACGCGTCCATGAAGACCAACAACGTATATCTCCAGACTTGCCATGGTCGAGCGAATCAGAGGTGGTACCTCCAGAATGGCAAGATCAAGTCGGTCTACAACAGGAAGGCCTGCCTGAAATGGCGCCTCTTGGGAGGAAATGCCTTCCTAGGAAGCTGTGGCGGCATCATTTCAAATGACGAGTGGACCTTTACTGCAAATCGTATCAAGACCAATACGTTTTCTACCAAGTGCCTTTACATGGACCCTACTGACGACAATAATGCTCATGTCGATACATGCGGGAACTCACTTTCTACTTTTTACTGGCAATGAGACTAGCATCGACCACAGACAGCACTTGCACAACATTTCTCGCTCGGTGGATGGCGTTTTCATGTATCGAATAATAAATAAACTGAGCGGAATACTGTTGCAGATCATCTCAGCGAAGAGGAGATAATGCATGCATGACTGTGCACGTACTATCCACCCATCCGACGGGAACTTGCTTTGGTTTTTCTATTCTTGCATGTTGCAAACGATACGCCGGTCTTTCCCAGGCCTGAACACGACTGCATATGTATACTTTACTCGAGAAAACAAAGCCTATTGCAGGCGCGATGAATGCCGAAGATTTGTAGCAGGAGGAGGCGACTCGCCGCCGAGATGCAGAGTGCCGCTACGGCTCATGACGCATCTTTGGCGATGACACGGACGTGAGGGATGACGATGACAATAATGGCGTGGCCATCATGCTCCTCACGACGTACGAAGAGCTCGCGGATGTCAAGCTCAGTGAGATATGATTTGCCTGCAAGCACATCAACGCCGGGTCCATGCGCGATAATCCGGAGTTCGTCACCATTATGAAACTGTAGTATGCCATGGGGTATGCTCGATCATTTCGTCGTTCGACTTCAAGTTCGAGTTCAGGCTGAGATGTGCCATGCAAGGCGGCGGGCGTATAGACAATACAATGATAGCGCAGAGAACCGCGCCGAGCGCGCGTACCCGGTTGGATGACGGGCGAGCTGGCGCGACATCTGTAAGAGAGACGCTAGCGCGAGATGAGGCGAGCCAACGTGAGCATCGGAGCCGACGTCGTCGTCGCCGGCGCTATTCGAGCGCAACGGGCCCGCTCATGGCGGGGCCTGGAGATCTGCTCGAGGAGATCGAGATAAGTCCTTGGGAGCGGTGGGCCCGCTACGGGGTGTGGCCGACGCGCATGCTCGTCCACGGATTCTGTATCGCTTCGCTGATGTGCTACGTGCTCTGGATCGAGGCCGGCATTCTGCGCAATTCGGTGAGCTACGAGCGCAATGCATACAACCTGCTGTTTCGAGGTGCTCTTCAGCACGATGAATTCTCGCGGCATGGCGGCTTTGGGCTGGACGCCGAGGATTTTCACGCAAACGACTTTGTACTATTCAATACAAGCCAGACACACAAGCAGATTGCGCGCGTCGTACGGAACTACTTTCGTCTTGAGGTCAACTCGGTGGATTATATCATGGTTGCAGGCTCTCCCGCAAGTCCTTCGCTACCCTTTCCGCGCCTGCTCTTTACGCTTCGCAATGGCACGAAGATCGCGCACATTGTCCATAACTCGCGCGATCTTGGACCGCTTAGCAAAGCACAGTCTCGAGAAGAAATTTCAGTATTTCTGCACGCCCTCGAGGCCGTGCATCTCGACATGTGGCTCGAGTCGGTCAATCCGGATCCAGGGATCCTCTTGAGCGAGCCGTGCGTGCGCTGGCTGTTTGTTGCGCGCTTTCGCCGAGAGAGGGGCGCAGGACCATTTTTCGGTCATCTTTCCTCCGAAGGTGGGCACACGTGTTTCGCCAGTGATTTTGCTGACCATACAGCTGCGCGAACCTCGCTTGCTTGGCTTCACGCCTGGCTTTGTGTGGCCACGCTCGCGCATTTGCTGACAGGCATTGCGCGTGTCGCACGTGGAGTCATGGTGCTGCAAAGGCTCAAGGATGCGCTGACGGGAAATGCGCGCGGCGCTTCTTGTTCCGCCGGCGGCCCGTGCTGGCAGGACGTCAGCTTTCGTGACAAGCTGACCATTCTCAATTTCTGGAACCTGCTTGCCATTGTTGCTGATCTTGCGTGCCTTGTGTATGCCCTTATTCAGATGGTGGACGCGGGGCAGCAGCAGCCAGGCCAACGCGACCTCGTGGACCAGCTTGGTCTTGGCATCGGGTCGGACGCGAATAAAGTCCTACTTGGCTTGAGCTGCGCGCTTCATCTAATTTCTTTGCTCGAGTATGCCGAATACGGACTCGTTAATTACCTTTTCTTGCAGGTCAATCGAATGGCTCGTGTCGAGGCGCTCAAGACTCTGTTGGGGGTCTTGCCAATCACGATTGCTTACATGCTTTTCGGGGTTGCGCTCTACGGCGACAGTGTCTCGCGCTTTGGCAGTGCGCGCAACACGGCAATTACGCTCTTTTCACTTTGCCTCGGTGACGAGATTTGGCCTACTTTTCGTGATCTCGAAGCCGTCACTGACGTCCCTCAGTTCGTCTCGGTCGTTTACGTGCTTTCCTTTGTTGTGCTGCACTTCAACGTTGTGGGTATGTGCATGCTCGCGGTGGTGGAACACGCTTTCATTGAGCACGGACTTTGGCTTCTGGACGAGCCTCCTGGGCCGAGCTGCCGCAGCGCAGAGGATCACCGTGCCTCGTCTTCGACTCCGTTCTCGCGCCCTCCTTCTTCCTTGTCCATGGCCGGAAGTACGGCGGCTGCGGAGGCGACCACGGGGGCGGCGGCGACGTCGAGGGAGCTTTTGCGGCGCAGTTCTGGTGTCTCTTTGTACATGTCATCGAATACGGCGGGGGCCATGCAGCGAACGAGGACGAGAACGAGAACGCGAGCAAACACGTTATCCGAGCAAACTTAAGGATCTTGGCAGGTCTTTTTGATCAGAGTACGAATTGCTTTGTCAATTGTTTTTCTTTTTCCTTGGATGGTGGTGAGAGCGGAATTGAAGAGGGATGTGAAAACAAGATTGGAGACAAGAAAGAAAAGGAGGGACATCAATTGACAGAATGGCCCAAGCTTTTTGCGTCGGAACGTCATTGTGGCAACTCACTCCCAACAAACGAAATGGGAAAGAGAGAGAGCGGAAACGTCATCGCCATCGTCGCAAGCATGGAAAGTGTTCGCCCTCATCGACTTTATTTTTCCCCTCAATTTGTCTAATTTGGATTAATCTATAACGAGCCGCAGTCAGAGATGACGATGGGAGACGTCGGCCGTCCCTTGACGATGAGATCGCCAGCAAGGTCCTCGAGAACATCCATGCCGCTCGTGACCCGACCAAAGGGGACGTGCCGGCCATCGAGGTGCAGGCAGGGTTTGAGTGTGATGAAGAAGCAGCTCGCGTTCATGTGCGCGCCAGCGTTGGCCATGCTGAGGATGCCCGGCTTGGCGTGTCTGAAAAAGTAGCCCTCATCGTCGAAATATTTGGAGTCAAAGGCAGAATGGCCTCCACGGCCGTCTTTGTGGCCGACGTCGCCCATGAGCAGCCAGGACTCGCGCATGATCTGGTGCAGCTCCGTGCCCTTGTACGTGAACTTCTCGTCGGCCAGCGCGGTGTCCCCGTCGCAGAGGCGCAAGAAGTTCTCGGCCGTCACAGGCACGATGTCGTCCGCGAGCTCGACCTCGACGCGGCCGGCCTTCTCGGTCTGCCTGGAGAACTCCAGGAACGCGCGCGCGCGCACGTGGCCCTCCTTGGCGACCGGCGGCAGCGCGTCCTGCTCCGCGAGCGCGGCCGCGAGCGCCTCGGCGGCCGCCTTGTCCTCGTAGTGCCGCTGCAGCCACTTGTACCCCTTCGCGCCGCGCCGCTCCGCCGCGCACCGCACCGCGCGCGCCACCGCGCCCCCGCGCGCCCCCGCCGCCGCCATCCTCGCCGCCCTCGCCCGCCGCACGCGCCCTCGCCGCGCGCTCGCTCGCCGCCCTCGCCAGGGCTCTGCCGCCGCCAGCCAGAGCGCGCGAGAGAGAGAGATAGAGGGAGAGAGAGGGAGGGAGGAACGGAGGCCTCTCCGGCGCTCTTCCGCGCCGAGGTCGCGCCTCTGCTGCTGGTCTCCGCAGCATCTATCTGGCTGAGCGCCGTTGGTAGTAGAATGGTTGATTGACTGTGAGTGAGTGAGTGAGTGAGTGAGTGAGTGGTTGATTGATTGATTGATTGAAAGCTTGGTTGATTGATTTGGCCATGGGTCGATTGCCACGAGCTGTGGCTGGTTGATTGAATGGTGGTAGAGATTGACTGATCGATTGACTGATGGATTGATTGATTCATTGCGCGCAACGCGAAAGGGAAGACGGGCAGCAGCGGCAAGAAGCAAGAAGAGGGCGCGAAGAGAAAGACTTGACTTGACATGGAGCAAGCCTGCGAGATCGGTGGATAAGCGAATGAAGGAATGAAAGAAAGAATGATTATGATTGAGGGAGTGGGCGTGCGTGAATGAAGGGATGAAGATTGGATCAAGAAGGGCGCTCGAGGATGTGAATGTGAGAAAAGGGGTATGCACCAATAATTTTGCGACAAAGGGTTTTGCAAAGCCAACGAGCTTCACTTCAGCTCGCCTCCAGGACGTGGGAAGGAGTGCTGGAATCGTCAAAGGAGCCGCTGACAGAAGAAGAGCGACGCTGGAAGCCAGAGAGCGAGCGGACGTGAGCCATCTCGCGCTGGAATTTGTCCCAGAGCGCAAGCTGTGCCGGATTCTGCAGATAGCGCTGAAATGAGTCGTAGAAAAGCATGTTGAGCACCTCGCGGACGCTCTCATCGAAAATGGTAGGCGTGACGATAAAGTCGTCTGGCATCGGCGCTGGCGCGGGCGCGACGGCCGAAGGCCCCGCAATAATCGCGAAATGACGCGTGCTCTTGTTGAGGCCGCCATTTATCCGCTTGGCCTCCAAGGGCGCGAATTTTCGCATGTACATATCGGGGAGATTGATCTGATTCTCTGCCTTGGACCAGATGTACTTGCGAAAGATTTGCATACACTCGGTGCGCATCAGCTCATTCTTATCACCGACACTCCTCGTCGATTTTGCGTTCGTCTGTTTTGCCTTTGCGGCGGGCGACTTGTTGGAACCGGACTTGGATTTGCCGAAACGCCGCTTAAATCGAACAGCGGCAATGATGAATTCGAGGGTCTCCAGACCAAGTTCCTTTCGCAAATGGCCGGCCACCGAAGCATATCCGTCTTTACTGTGCAAGAAGGCCTTGAGCAAGGACACGCTCCGATCGAGCCCAAGTTCGTCCCCGCTTTCCATTGCAGCTTCGAGCATTCGCTGTTCGCGCATATCCTTTACAGCCTGAATACAGGGCATAATGATCACGTCCACGAAGATGGAAAACAGTGCAAGAGCCAGCACCCCAACGGGAAAGCGCACATGCAGGCCAAAGAACATGGCAAAGCCAGTAATGATGAGCAAAATGATGCTCACGAGGCTCTTGATGCAAATACGCAAGAGGGCGCGCCGCAAGCCCAGGGAATCCGCCGCAGAGCGCGCGTGCATGGAAATTTCCCGAAAAATAGGCAGCATTAAGTACACCATGACGAGTCCATTCATGCCAAAGGAGGCGAGCACGATGTGCAAGTAGTAAGAATTACCGAGACACTTGTTCAGGTCTCCTGGGATTTTCTGCAGTGACGAATCCTCAGAGAGCCTATTGACGTCCGAGACAACGTAGAGGGCGGACGCACTCACCATACAGAGAGCAAAGAACATGTTTACGGCCCAGAGCGCCCGGAGTTCCTGACGATGACTTCGTCGCGTGCGAAATCTAAACGAGGTGTTCGGCTCGGAGGATTGCGAGGTGACAACAGAAGTGTGCGCATTGAAGCGGTACAGCCGATGGAACCGAAGAAGAAAAATCTCAAACTTGTGGCACAGCGGCACGAGTGGCGCCACCATGAGCACCACAGAAATCGAACAAGATGCAAAGAGATCGTTCACGAACAAAGCGGTGGACATTGCGCAAGCGCAGCACAAGAGTGATCCAATTCCCAAAGAGTTCCATGACCCGCGAATACGGATCATCCGGTTGTTGGAGTACGCGTGAAAGACCGCGAGCCATGCGAGCATGAATAACCAGACGATTATGCCAGCAATCAGAGACAGCGACACATACACCAGGCCGTTCAGTCCAGCATTGGCGTCATCCTCACCCTGGCCCTCGAGGGAGAGCACGCCGCTCATGCTCCCCCGCTCTCGCCACGTGCAGAGCGGTGGTGACGCACCGAGTGCGCGACGTCTGCCAAGGTTTTTGCTGCCGTTCTGAGCATCATGCTGCGCTGCGTCGCTCGCAGTCGTGCGCGCAGCACGCAATTGCAGAAACGTGCCCTTGTCTGCCCCTTCATACTACCAACTTGGCCTCATTGTATCGTTGGCAGCCCCGCCGCTGAGGATAAAACGGCCCGCACATGCAATCTCGTATGCTGCTGTCCCGCTTACAGACGGAGGCGGTCTCACCACAGATCCCGAGCGCGGCTTCAAGTTCTTTCTTCCGGCCGCAAACGGCCTCTCATAAGAGTAGACTTCTCATCTTTTGTTGGGTAGGCGCTCGCTCCGCCCCAGAACATTCCGGCCTCAACGAGGCGCGTAGGTCCTTCTTTCGCTGCTCGAGGTTCCTGCTGGCTTCTTTGCTACGCAACACCGTCCGCAGGTATGTATTCTTTTCGCGAGTGAGAGACTGACTGACTGCCCGCCGCGGCAGGGCCCGGGGGGCGCTTCAAATCTCAACGGCTAGTAAAAAATTATAATACAAATAGGCGTGGGTCAGGTCGAGCTGGGGTCGACGCAGTGTTTGGGTGGGACTCACTCATCATGATCTTGACCTTGCGGTCTTCATCATAATAACATCATCATCACCATCATCATCGTCATTTCTTGGCAAGACTTGTCAACGCACTACGCGAAAGCCTTTTGTGCTCTTTTTTTTTTTTTTTTTTTTTTTTTAAACTGTGCATTCCTTGATCAAGCCCAAGCCCGAGGGCTGCTATGTTTTGCCTCATTGGACGCTCACTCTTTGGCTCCTTGCGCTCGAAGAAGGGAAGGGAAGGAAGTCTAGCTCTTGCTTTCGTCCAAGCTTAAACTCGAAGCAATTGGGCTGTCTGTCTGCCTGGCTGGCTGGCCCTTCTCGTTCCGCTTATCATGATGATCACGCCGTCGCGTGCATCGGTTGTCTCTTGCTCAATTGATCTTGCTTCGAAATTATATATAGCGCCCCTCCCCCTTCCTCCTCCTCCTCCACCTCGATCCAGTCAGCGTATCTCTGTAAGCCACGCCACGCCCCGCCACCATCGCTGGCCTTGCACAACAGCCTGCCATCGGCTGTCGAGACCTCGACGTCAGCCGCAGCCATCTTCACATCATCCGATCTCGATCATCCTTCTGCGGCTCCGACGCTCACCGCGGCCGTGACGAATGGGTGCATGGTTGTATGGAAAAGGAAAGAGATCTCCAACGCTGCATCTTCGTGACGCTCTGCAGCTCGTTGACCCCGTCGCCCTTCATCTCCAGTCCTGCATCCCATTCCACCTCGCGCCAAGCCCAGCATCATCATCATGGCAGCATTATCATCATCCTCATCATCACCAGCACCAGCAGCAGCAGCGTTATAGGTATCGTCATCATCACCAGCACCAGCAGCAGCAGTAGCAGCAGCAGCAGCTCCGTGTCGGCGTCCGTGCGTCAGCGTGCGTCACTGTACTATGTATCCAGCGCGCGTTCGCGATTCGGGCTCGGCCCTCCTGCGCGCACTTGCGCTGCGCCGCGCAAGTGCGTTATCGGCCCATCGCGCACTTGCGCGGCGCGTTTGCGGCCCTTGCCGAGGCCGGCGGAGGGAGGGAGGGAGGGAGGGAGGGGAGGAACGAGGGAAGGAAGGCAGGAAGGAAGGAGCCCAGCTGATTTGAATCCAGCCCGAGCTGATTTGAATCCAACCCGAGCTCGCGCAGATCCCGAAGGGCGCGCGGCTTGCGGGCGGCGGGCTTGGCGCGGGCTCGGCGCGGCTCGGCGGCGCGCGGGAGGCAGCGAGGCGCGCGCGCGCGGGCGGGGCCGCAGCGGGGGGCCGCGGGGCCGCGGCGGGCGGCAGCCATGGCGCCGACGACGTCGACGCGGGTCATCTACTCGCGGCGCAGGAGCCCTCTATCCGCGCGGTCCAAGACGGGCGGGGACAAGCTGAGCGCGCAGGCCGCGTCGGCGCTGGGCGTGCGCGCGGTGTGCGAGGTGGAGGAGAATGGGTTCATGCGCGACAAGATGGCGCACGTGACCACGCTCGGCATCTCCGGCAAGCGGAGTATCAGCGACAGCTTCAACCTTGGCGATACCCAGGTCGGATCAGTGTGGAAGCCGCGCATTCTCATGATCACCATGTCATCGGTCGTGCTCTTTAGCAGCAACAAACGCCGCGGGTCGGTCTCGTCTGCGTCGGCCGTCTCGACGCCCACCGCCAGCTCTCCCATCAATGGCAGCAAGTCGCCCTCCGCAGATGGCAGTGAAAGCGACGTGAGCTGGAGCTCGCGGTCCCTTGGACTCGGGGCAGGCGTCGGCGAGCTCATTGGTATGGCCGAGGACATCAAGACGACCATTTCCATGGAGGATGTTGCATATGCGTGTCAGTTTGTTGAGACCAAGGCCGGCACGGACAAAATTGTGCAGATCCGCACGAC
Organism: Aurantiochytrium sp. KH105; assembly: GCA_003116975.1. Lineage (NCBI taxonomy): Eukaryota > Bigyra > Thraustochytrida > Thraustochytriidae > Aurantiochytrium > Aurantiochytrium sp. KH105. Next base: position 587,803 of record BGKB01000017.1, on the reverse strand, counting down.
ATCGGTGACCGGACTCGCTCGCACGCACCTGATTCGCGTCAAGTCACAAGAAAAGCTCGACGAGCTCATGAATAATCTTGAAATCGCGCTCAAGGCTTACCGGCAGGCCGTCGAGGCGCTCAAAGATGGCCTCATCACAGGCGGCGATGCCTTTCGCGCCTTTCAGCCCGTCGTTGTCACTCGCACCTCGGACGTCAGCAAGACCTCTGAAGAGGTGCTCTCCCGCAATGTTGCCTTTGACAAGCCGATACGCTGTCAAAGGGTCGCGGAGACTGACATCTTGCGCATTTACTTTACGGGCCCCAAGGGCGTGGCCTACTGTGTCAAACTACGTCCCATGCATGTGCGCGCCTCCGAACGTGTTGCAAGGGGGGCCGACGACCGCGAGGATGGCACGGCCATGCTTCGCGGAGATCCCCTTTCGGATACAAATGCTCGTCCGCTCACGCTGACCTTTGAGGCGAACTTTGTCAAGCCCGAGCCTGGATCAGAAGACAGCGCGGGACCCCATGGCCCTTCGGCGGGAAATTCGCTTCCCAAGGTTTCTGCGGACAAGGTGGAGGCCGACGTCGGCGAGCACGCTTTGCTTTTCAAAGTCAAGGAAACGACCCTTGTCGCCATTATCAGCGCCTTTGTCGCGATCGCGATCGTTTTGCCGCGCTGGTGCTATGAGCGCGAATACGTGTTGGCACTTCTTGCCCTGCCCGTGGCTGCCGCCATGCTCTTTGTGCGCGGCAAACAGCAGCACAAGCCTGTTTCATCCACGTCCGACAATGACACCGGCAGTCGCGCGCTGAACACGCGCGGAAACGCCGTCGAAACCTTCAAAGTGCACGATATCGAGTTGCGCCTGCGCTCGTGCTGCGAAGGACTGGAACAGGGCGTTATGGATGCTGATCAGACCGAGGATGACCTCATGCACGAGATTGCTGACCGCGAAAATGCGGCACAGGATGCTCAGGATAATGGCGACGCCTCGGCACGGCAACTCAGCGCAGATATTCCCGACTCGGATGAAAAGGGCATCGAAGAGCTCTTGCAAGCCCTCTCGGGCGCCTTTGACGAATCACTCACAGACGAGAACTGCCCGAAAAAGTGGTTCGACGCCACTGACAACAACCGCAAGGAGGCCGTACGACAATGGCGCGAGTCATTGCAATGGCGTCGCGAGAACGAAGTCGACAAGGTTCTCTCCAAACCGCAAGAGAACTTTTTCCGCATCAAGACGCTCTTTCCGCACGCCTGGTTCGGCAACGATTCGGAAAACCATCTCGTCACACTTGAGCGATTCAGCGAAGTCCGCAAAAACGTGGACGATCTGAAAAAGGCAGGTATCACCCCGGAGGACTTTGCGGCGCACTGCGTCTTTCTCAACGAGTTTTGGATCAAAAATAGACTCACCAAGACGGGCCGTCTCAATAAGATCATTGACCTCAAGGGTTTCGGACTTTCCCAGCTCACCCGCGAGGTTATCAACTACTTTCAGCCCATGAATCACGCCATGCAACAGTATCCGGAGCTGATCATCAAAGTCTACGTGATCAATGCGCCTAGCAGTTTCCGCTTCATCTGGGGCGCCGTCTCGCCCTTTTTGGCCAAGAAGACGACCGAGAAAATCAACTTTCCCTCGGGCAGCGACGAAAAGCTCAAGGCTCTCTTGCGCAGCATGATGGATCCCTCTATTCTTCCAGAGGAATATGGCGGAAGCTTTACCGGCGAGCTTCGCGACATTGCCTTTGAGCGTAGTGCGGCGGCGTCCATCCGCAAGCTGAATCGCGATTGTGGCGTGAATAGTCCTGGTGACTGGGCCCCCAATGAATTCCCTGGCGAGGACGGCATCAGCGAGGAGGTTTCCCAACTCACAGGGACAAATGTGCTCGAAGCAGCCGAGGAGCGCCCGGCAGGCGTACCGTCCGCTGTCATGCTGCAGCAAGAGGGGGGCGACCTGGACTCGGAAGCAGACCACGCTCATTTAAACATTCTCTCGGGAAGCTGGGTGAGCAATTCAAAGGAAAGCGAGACCCTTGATCCGATCCTTGAATTGCAAAACATTAACTTTGCCAAGCGTGCGGTCGCACGTCGTCTTACTTCGAATCAGACCATTGAAATCTCACGCAAGGACAATAAACGTCACGTTCACATTACGACCACAACGGGACCGGTCACGAATCGCGCCAGCGGCTTTATCAATGCCAAACAGCCGGGGTCTGCCTTGGACGAGCCTGCCTCCGATACCGATCCTGGGGATGTCGACATTGGCGTTCAGGATGATTCCGTTGTTGTCCGGACCGTCTCTGCGCCTGCGCATATGCAAGGTCGCGTGCGCGAGGGCGAAAAGGTTTTGCAGTTGAACTTCAAGCTCGAAAATGGTGACCGTCGCATCGTCCATCACGGCGTGCACGCCGAGACCGACGACAAAAAGGTCATGTCCATCGAGTACCAGCGCGCCAAGGATAATCAGTCCAAGACTGTCACTGTCATATCTGACCGAAAGTAATAATTATCAATACCTGTCTTTTCTAACAACACAAAATCCGTACACGAGGTGTGCTCTTGCTTGCCAGCTTGCAGGCAGAAGGGCAATCCTCACGAGTTTTTGCTGTTTTTCGATAAAATTCAGCTGTTGCTGACAACTCGATATCTTCTGATAAAAATGCAAGCCCGCACTGCTTCCGCTACCCTCCTCCTCAAGAAAACTTTTTCATCCATCGAGAGGAGAACGTCATGGTCAAAGAGGAGAAATTCCATCGTGTTTTTGATTACCATGGACGCACGCTCTCTTACCTTGCGCTCTTCATCAAAGCTCGTCATGTCATCCTCGCAAAAGCCACGCCGCGCGCACTGCGAGCACGGTCAGGCTGCGGCACTGCGCATCGCTCTTTCGGTCTCCTAGTTTCCTCCTCGAACCGATACGGAACACGGAGTTCTGCAGGCGAACGATGGATGCTTTTTAGGGCACCCGCCGCCGTTCTCCGTGCACTTGCTGTCAGTCGGCCCGCCTTCTCTGACCACTTGTAGGCTATACTTGAAACAACCAACACGGTGATACGGACCCGAGCTCGCAGGAGCTCGCAAACGAAGACGGCCCGCCTGCATACCTTCAACGTGAGTGAGTGACGCTCGTCTCCGCTGGCTGGCAGCAGCAAGCCCTCCTCCGCACCAGCGAACGGTCGCAGCTCGCTCTGCGCGCGAAGCGCCTTCGCTTGCCGAGTTCGCGTCGTCGTCTGCTGGAAAACGAGCCCGGGGGGGATGGGGCCACGTCCCGCCCGTCCCGGTCGGATGGAGATGCTTTTGCGAAGTCAACCCCTTCAACAAACCCTTTTTGGCTCGAGTGAAGAGCAGCAGATGAGGAGAGAAGGAGAGGAGGAGCAGAAGAGCTGACGAACTAACTGCCTGACCGAACGAAGGATTCCTCCCCACTTGAAGCTCTTGCTGTGCTCCAGCGGTCTTTTCCGTATCACAGGTCATGGATCCCGCCCCCACCCCGTTCGAAAATGACGGCCCCATGATCGAGTCGGCCGATTGCGAAGATGAAATGCAGGACGCGTTGGACGATGTAAACGACGAAGACTCCTCGCTTCGACAGCTCAGTGCAGACATTCCTGATTCGGACACAAAGGGCATCGAGGAGCTCCTGCAGGCTCTCTCGGGCGCCTTTGATGAGTCCCTCACAGATGCGGATTGCCCTAAAAAATGGTTTGATGCCACCGACAATCACCGCAAAGAGGCCATCCGCCAATGGAAGGAGTCTTTAAAGTGGCGTCGCGAGAACGACATTGACAAGATTCTCTCCAAGCCGCAGGGAAACTTTTTCCGCATCAAGTCTCTGTTTCCTCACGCATGGTTTGGCAACGACGCTGATGACAATCTGGTCACGCTTGAGCGATTCAGCGACGTTCGCAAGAACGTTGACGAGCTGAAGAAGGCAGGTATCACTGCGGAGGATTTTGCGGCGCACTGCGTTTTCCTCAATGAGTTTTGGATCAAGAACAGGCTCACCAGGACGGGCCGGCTCAACAAAATTGTTGACATCAAGGATGTCGGACTTGCTCAGCTAACTCGCGAGGTCATCAACTACTTTCAGCCCATGAATCATGCCATGCAGCAGTATCCGGAGCTCATCGTCAATATTTACGTGGTCAACGCGTCGCTCAGTTTCCGATTCATTTGGGCCGCTGTCAAGCCTTTTCTCGCCAAAAAGACAACCGAGAAAATTCATTTTCCGTCCGGCAGCAACGAAAAGCTCAAGGCACTTTTGCGCAGCCTCATGGATCCTTCCATTTTGCCCAAAGAATACGGGGGTACCTTTACTGGCGAGCTTCACGACACTGCCCTCGAGCGCAGCACCGCTGCAGTTATTCGTAAACTGAATCGCGACGCTGGCGTTGACAGCCCTGGCGATTGGGCACCTGATGAGACGTTTGCATGATAAATTCGCAACGTCTGCCGCTCGTCGAGAAACATCGCACTCTTATTACGGAAACAGCAAATGAGACTCGTTGGGTACAAACAAGCACCAAAATGAGTTCCGAAAAGAATGGATTGGATTGAAAAGAGAGATTTTCAGCACATGCTTCCTCTCCACGCTGGCCCAACGTGGCAACAGCCATTCTTGTCTCGATGGCGCAAGCCTCGGCGCATCCAAACGTAGTCCTTCCTTTCTTATTCTCCTTCTCCTTTCTCCTTCTTTTTTCACGGCCGGCAGCAAGCACGTAGACCGCCCCACCAATCCTGACTGACACCAACAATCTTTATGATATCATCTTCGGCCTTCTCCCTCTTCCTCCATCTTGGCCTGTCGACGGACAATAACGTGACATCTTTCCATCACTCTCACAACGGAACCGCTCTACATTCATCCACACACGCACGCACGGATGGATGGATACCTACCTGCCTGGCCCTGTGCGCGACGATGCGCTTCTCCGCATTTCACGTGAAACTGCTGCCACTTGGGCGCCGCATGCATCTACAGAAACGATGCAAGAGATGTGCACGGAAGTCTGTCCCCTCTGCCGCTTCCTCCGCGCCCTGCCCACCTCGCCCACTGCACGTTCCGCGCGCCTTGCTGCGGCCAAACTTACGCCCAGCTTCCTCTCCGCCCACTGGGCCCAGCTTACGGCCCGGCCGAGCTTGCGCACGTCGCAAGTTGCGCCCGCAAGTGCGGCTTCGACGGCGCAAGTGTAACAAACGGCGCGTGCAAGTGGAGTAAACTGCGGGCGACCCGACACTAGTATCCTTGAAAGAAAAGAAAAGAAAGAAAAGAAAGAAAGAAAGAAAGAAAGAAAGAAAGAAAGAAAGAAAGAAAGAAAGAAAGAAAGAAAGAAAGAAAGAAAGAAAGAAAGAAAGAAAGCCGCACGAGCAAACTCGAAAACGCAGCCGCCAGCTTGGCGCGCGTCCACACGTACGTGCCGCTCGACGCCGCGGGGGAGGAGGCCGGCCGCGCCCAGCCCCGCGCGCGGCGCCGCGGGAGGAGGGCCGTGGTTGCCTGCGCGCGCCGCGCGGCCCGCTGCGGCCTGGCCGGGGCGGGGCGCCGGCGGAAGCGGCCACGGTTTGAAAGGATGACGACGCCGGAAATTGCCGAACTTGGCCGTCGCTCCGCTTGCTTGGCCTTTTGCGGAAGGCGAGGCGAGGCGGGGGAAGGGGTGCTGGGCGGGCGAGCAGGCGGCCGGATGTAGAAGAACGATGATGTGACTGACTCACTGAATGACTGACTCACTGACTGACAAACGACGGCGGCACGAAATTGCTGCGGCTGATGACACCGCCAACGAACACACGTCGACATGTACATCGTACACACAACAGACAGGGTCATCTTAGAACCGTGAGAAGGACAAGCAACCATGGACGAGGTGCAGAAGATGTGGAAGACGTACGAGCCGCTTGTGCTCGAGTATGTGGCCAAGGCTGGCGAACTCTTCCAACGCGAAGATGTACTCATGCCCAAGAAGTGGAGGCCCACCGGGGACTGGCAGGCCGACGCGCTGAGCGCCTGGGATGCGGCGTGGAACGATGGCACGGTTGGACGTTACAACGAGACGCACTACGCGATTGATAACGCCGGTGCCAAAATGACGTTCCCCGTCACTTGGGCCATGAAGCCGGAACTCAAGCCGCTTTACCCTTTTGACTGGGAAGACAGCTTTGATGGCTCGCCTCTGTCCATGTACATGCGCAAGTACTACGAGATCCCTCTTATTTGCTGCGTCGTCTACCTCGTCGGCATCTTTCTTGGCCGCATCATCATGTCCAAGCTCCCTGCCATGGACCTGACCCCCCTGCTCGTTCTTTGGAACCTGGGTCTCTCGGTGTTCAGCACGATCGGTCTCGTTCGCACCGTTCCTCACCTTATCGCCACCATTGAGNGGGGGGGGAGGGGGGGGGGGGTACAACCTCGCGTTGCTTTGGACCACAGACTACAAGAGTGTAAAGAAGACCAAGACTAAAACGGGATCGGTGCGATCGGGGAATTTGCTTGCGAGTCTTAAAAAACGGAGTACCATCGCGCTATGTCTTGCTGGATGTGCTAGATATGGATGAAATTATAACATTGTGACAGAAGATATCCGAGACGAATCAAGAGCAATCTCAGAGCAAGACTTCCTTACTTCCGCGCAGTATACAAAAAGATATCAAGGGAAAGGTGCGTTTTGCTGTTGTCATGATCATATAGCGTCTCTCTTGTTCGCAAGAAAAGCGCGCAAGCGCTGCACAAAGCGACCAAAGCTTGGCGCGAGCGCGAGTTCATTGTCCCCAACAATCCACTTGGGCAATTTGGCGGCAATATTTGGACGCGCGTATCGCGCATCCATGAGTACTACGGCTGCGAAATCGTCACGGTGACGGATCGCCCGTCCAATGCATTGATTGACAGCCTTCATGCAAATATTTTCGTAAAAGTCCTTGCTGCTGAGAGCGGGCTTCTGGAATGGCTTTGCATCTTTGCTCGCATGCGCGGGCCGATCGAGAAAGTCCATTTTCGCCTTGAGCTCAGGGTCGCGAGCATTTGGAAAGGGGAGCCCGACCATGACAACGCAGCGCGCGAGCTCGTCCTTGAAGTTGATGCCCTCGGAAAGTTTACCTCCAACAACGGAGAAGAGGAGAGCGCCACGTGGCGATCGTGCTGCCGCGGCATACGTCTCCAGCAACTTGTCGGACTGCACAGCGTCTCGTGTATCGCAGACGATGGTCTTCTTGGCCTCAAGCCGGGTCCACTGATTGCTTTCTTTCCAGCGCGCAAAGAGTTGATCCGCATATGCGTATGAAGGTAAAAAGACCACCAAGCCATTGGGGACGAGCGAGCACATGTTCACAAGACTCCGAGCAATCTCGTCCATCACAGAGGTCATGCCTCGGTTGGCAAACGTCAGCTCAAGAGGAGTCCGCGTTGGGCCACTGCCAAGACAGAGACACAACATATTTTCCTTTGGAATGACGTGCCCGCAGGAAAAGAGGCGAATTTTTGACGATGGCAAATGGCCAAAGAGCTGTGTCTCCACGTCCACAGTAGGTTTCATGGTACCACCTGCAAGGACGACGGCGTGAGCCTGATCAACGATCTCCCGGAAATGCGTGCCCGGATTCAGCATGAGGAACTTCATGCTTGTACGAGGACCATCAACGACGACAAGCACCTTGCCGTCTTTCTCTGCGTTGCTAAGCCCCTCGAGGAATGCATGCACTGGACGTAAGCTTGCCGGCTTGCGACGGGAAGGAAGAGTTGAGGGCTGGAGAGCCTTGACACGTTTAGCGTGCTTGTTTGAAGGCCGAGGAGAACTGAGGGACTGTACCTTGCGCGGCGGCGGCGGCGGCGCGGCTGCTATGGCAACCTGACCAACTTTGTCCTTGTGTTCCAAGTATCGGTCCGCGAAGCCGCGCAGCTTTTGCGGAAGCCTGCTTAACTCCAGGAAACGCAGCACTGAAAAGATGTTCACGTGGTCAATGTCGGCTTCGATGGCGAGCGCGCCACATGTGACAACAAGAGACGATTCTTTCCCTGTAGACTTTCGCTGCATAAAGGTTTGAAGACCAGCGACGACAACGAGAAGGTTGTTAATGGACACCTTGTTGGCTGGGTTCAGACGTGTTCGATATCGGTCCCTGTACGCCACAAGATCGGCTCTGGCCTGCGTCACATCTGCAAGCGACAGCGAGACGCTGTGAACCTCATTGATGGCCTCGATGACATTGTGTGCTTCGTCGCAAATGATGACATTGCCTTTGAGCTCGATGCCCAACGATTCGCGCGTTTTGCGGTGGAGAAGCATCGAGTAAGGAAGCGCAACGAACTCGGCCTCGCGCACTGCTGCACGAGCTGCGTAATAGCCGCACGTCCGGTCTTCCTTGGCCATTTCTGCAACGCTTTCAATGTCTTGTGCCTCGTAAAGGATGTCCTCGCTGAGTCTGGAAATGGCATTCTTGTCAAAGCATGCGCACGACGAGCGTGCCGGCAAGCCGCGCACTGCTGCCGCCAGGGGCGCTGGGGATGTGCCGTCCTTTTCCTTGCGGGCCTGATCGATGAGGTCCAGGCACTTTTCGTTGATACGGGCGGCTGATCCAAGCGCGCGGACCGAATCATTTGTGCAAAGCTGTTTCCGTGACCCAAGCGCCACACAGGCAACCGAGGAGCGAAATGGGGTGCGTTTGATTTCGTTCATGAACTGGGAAAGCTGTGAATGTGTACGGCTGCAGAAAAAGATTTTGCGTGGGCAATCAAGATCGTCTTCATCATCTTCGGCGAAGCGATTTGCTTCGTCCTCCCGCAACCTTTTGTCCAAACTGTCGTCGCTATCATATGCGCGTGCGCGCCAGTCGCTCCCTGCGCACTCCCCGTCAAAGGCGGATTCGTCCTCGTCATCGAGTGCGAATTCGGAGTCGCTTGATGGGTCACGGTCATGGTCCGAGGGCCGCGGACGTTTTTTCAAGCTCAATCGGGAAGAAAGAAGTCCGTGTTTCCTGCTCGCAGACTGGCGCGCCTCGCCTCTTCGGCGCTCGACCCGTTCGCGTCGCCGTCGCTGCTTTTCCTCGGCGTCGCCGCGGGCTTGCGCTGCTCGTTCCTGTGCAAAAGCACGAATCCAAGCGGGCTCTTCGGCTGCCTTTTGTACGGCTTGCGCAGCGTCGCCGTCGTCGTCGAGAAAGACGCGGTGGCGGTTCACCTTGAGCCAGTGGAGGGCGCTCGCGATCATACTCAGGCTCTTGCCAGACCCCGTTGGCGACTCGAAGATGCCTACGTCGCCATGCTCCAAGGTCTCGTACAGCTCGCTCATGAACTGCTTTTGGATGTCGTACGGGGCGAACGCAAAGGGCCACGCCCAGCGAGCCTTCTCCTCCTCGGGCCCTGACATGCTCACACTGGGCGGGTCGCGTCGTGACGCCGCGACGATGTGCTTTCGATTTTCGATTGCTTGCTTGTTTGACTGCTTGCTTACTTGCTTGCTTGCTTGAGATTGTTTTGTTACGGTTAGGTTGGTCAGTCCACGAGACGATAAATTGGTAATTATTATGGTAGAGGAGTGAGCTACGTGCCAGTGGGGTACGGGGACGGAGCGTAATTGGCGAGCCTCCGTGTCGATATAATATTCACAGAGAGCACCCGCGAGACGTCGATGGTGCGTGGCAATCTTGGCAGCACGATATCCCGACGAGACCAGCAGTTGCCTCTTCCTCCGACTCTGGCTCGGGACGAACACGTAAATGTGACCCATTTTTACAACGTTTGCTCCCACGTACTTGAGGGGTTTCATGCGAAGTTCTCAAAGTCCGCGCAGTCTGGAAGAGGGGAAAGCAAAGAAGGCATGTTGCATGAGGTAGATTTTAAAATTCTAAAAAGATTAGTTCGCGGGGTCGTCGAGCTGCGAGACGCTCGAGAGAAGCGTCACATAAAACTCGTGGAGCTTGACGAGGTTCTCGGTGCTGATGCGCTCGTCGATGCCGTGAAACATTTGCGTATCCTCGAGGCACTCAAACACAACGGGAGAGAATCTGAAGATGTGAGTGCCGCCTTCTTCGTCGAAAAGCTGCCAGTAATGTTTGGTGTCCGTATTACCAATCATGACGTTGGGCACGGATGCAGCGTTAAAGACTTGTCTTATGATGCGCTGAAGCGTTCGAAATTGGGGCGCGTCCGTGGGAGTGACCGGCGAAGGCTCAAGGACGTTCTCCATACCATAAATAGATACATCGACACGAGGATCGTTAATGACCTTGCGGTCGTATGCAACAACATTTTCATGAGAAATGTCGCCCGGGTGGATACGGTGGTTGACGCATGCAGTGGCCTCGCCTGGTAGCACATTGATCTTGGTGCCAGCGCGCAAGATGGTGATGGCCGTTGTGGTCCGCACGCTGGCTGCCGTGGCGTTCTTTTGCAACAGCACCTTGCGCAGCAAGGGCCGAAAGAGCCAGGAGTTGCCAAAGATAACCCGGTAAGATAGCGGCAGCTCGCGACCGAGCATTTCCCAGCACTTGATCAAGTAATCGAGACCGACGGCGGGAAAGGGTCGAGCCTCGAGCCGGGAGATCGCCCGGGCAAGAATTGCCACGTTGGACTGCCCGGACGCATCAGGCATGGAACTATGGCCGGGAGGAGCGGAGGAAACCGAGAGCTTGACGCTGACAGAGCCTTTCTCCGTGGTCCCAATGAGACCAATGGGCTCCGTGAGACCGGGAAGAACGTTTTTGATGAGAAAGGGCCCTTCGTCAATGAGAAAGGCCAACGCATTGTGGCCAGAGGCCTCAAGGCGACGCTTGACCTCGGCGCCAATATGCATGGCGCCTGCTTCGCCGCCAAGTTCCTCATCGTGTCCAAACGCAAAGTAGACAGTCCGCTCTGGCTGCTCGACGCCCGCACTCAGGAGCGTCTCAAGCGCCTCGAGCTGCGCAATAACATTGTGTTTGTTGTCGATGGCGCCACGGCCCCAAATGACACCATTTGCGTCGATCTCGCCGCTGAACGGGTCGTCGATGGACCAGCTCGAGGCCGCAGGGGTGGGGACCACGTCCATGTGAGCGCAGAGCATGATAGGGGCCAGCTGGTCGTCCAGGCCGGACCACTCGTAGAGTAGGCTGTAGCTGTTCACAACGGTGCGCTTGACAAAGCTGGAGGCATGCACGCGAGGGAAACGCTCTTCGACAAGTTTGTGGAACTTGAGAAATTCGCCAAAGTCGGTGGCATCGCCGTTGGAGTCGTCCGGCTCAAAGGAGATCGTTTTGAGACGAATGGCGCGCGACAGCGACTCTGCGAGGCGCTTTGCGCCAGCTTCGTCGAGCTTGAGCTCCTCGCCGCGTCCAAGATACGAGGAGCGAGCGCATTGGCTCTCGAATGATGCACCATAGCGTGCGGCATTGACCATGACAACGAGGCCAATGGCGGCCACACTAGCAGAGGCCAAGAGCGCGAGACGGAGGGTCTGCGTACCGTCCGAGGGGCGGAAATCGCGCGCCTCGGCGACAGTCGCGCTCACAAGCAGGACGACTGCGATCCATCCGACGGCACCGAGCGCCTGACGGACGCGTCCGATCGATTTGAAGACGTGCGAAACGCTGCCCAGCACGTCCGTGTTTTCAACGGCGGTCTGGGCCTTGACCAGGGCGTTCGGTTCGCCAACGTAGCCGGCCTCTCGGGACGCGCAGACCCAGCACGAGTGGCTTCTGGGTGGCGTCATGTTCTCCGACTCGACCTCGACACCCATTTTGGCGTGAGTTTGTCGCGCTCGTCCCCCGCGTCTCGCGCCCGCGGCGATCTACTGCCGTGGACGCGTTTCGTGCGTTCGTGGTTCGTCTGTGCAGGCGAGCGAGAGCAGAGCAGAGGAGAGCAGAGCAGAGCAGAGCGGAGCTTTCGTGCGAGCGTGCAGGCCTGAGGAGGCGAGGCCGCGGTCGATTCACCACCGCCTTGCCGGCCTTGCCGACCTTGCTGCCGCGACAGAGAGTTCGAGGTATGCTGGCCTGCGCGATCTTGACTTTCGTCTCAGCTCGCCTCTGCAGATGTCGCAGTTATTGCTTCCTCCCACCCTCCCTCGTTCATCCCTTCAACACACAGAGGCACGTGCACAAGCAAGGACGCATGGCCGCTTCCCACCGCGACCTTTTTCTCTCCATCGCCAGCGAGCACACGCGCGGCAGCTTGGCTCGCGCTGGCTGGCTGGCAGGGCAGCGCAGTGTGCGTTCTCAACTTGACTGTGAAGTCACGAGATCCAGCACAAAGCTTGCACGCGCCACGGGCCTTGTGAATTTTCTGTGAAAAAGAGCATGCATGTCGTGCATGTGGTGGGAAGAGCAGCTCAGCGTATACCTGCAACATCTGCAAGCTTTGGGGAGGGGGGGAGGGGCGACGCGATGGGACACGAGCCGGCGCAACGCAGGGCACAGAGGCACGGGGAGCAAGCAGTAGTAGAGCAGCGTGTGAGAAGGTCAAAGATGAGATTGCTAGAAGGGGGCACAGGTTTATTGGCCGAGCAAGCATACCACCATCAAGTTGACTCGGCGCGCGCCTTGATAAGGCAAGTAGACCTCGCAGCCTTGTAGAGGAGCAAGGCTGCCACAATAAACAGATCTATCGACCCAAGCTGCTGCTGCCACAATAAACAGATCTATTGACCCAAGCTGCTGCTGCCACAATAAACAGATCTATTGACCCAAGCTGCTGCTGCCACAATAAACAGATCTATTGACCCAAGCTGCTGCTGCCACAATAAACAGATCTATTGACCCAAGCTGTTGCTGCTTGATGGGAAACCTATCGAATGTTGTAGTATACTACATCTAGGGCCTAGGAAAGGTAGGTCGCAACGGTAAGACAAAGGCAAAAGAGCATGTGGAATTGCGCATTGCGCTCGGGCGCGTCGCGCATAATGGCAGGGTCGTTGACAAAGAGGCGAATGTTGTCAACGGTGATGGGGAGTGTGAGGGAGGGGAGAAACAGATACCAAAAGTTGAGCGCTCGCATGGAAAGAACAAAGACGCTGGCGTACATGAGCGCTTCGAGGGCGCCGTAAACGTCCTTGCAGCGCTCAAAGCCGAGAAGCTGGCACACGGTGATAATTCCAGCGACCTTATCGGACTCAATGTCGCGCGTGTTATTGGCAAACATGATGGTCTCGGTTGCAAGAGCAATCGGCACGCTCAACCAAAAGACATCGATCGAGACCTCGCCGGTTAGTGCGAGCGCTGTGCCCTGCATGAGAATTGGGCCAAAGCACAACATGGTGACAATGTCCCCGAGACCGCGATATTTGAGCTGAAGTGGCGGCGCTGAGTACGAAAGACTGAGCAATAAGCCAGCGCCCCATACGATGCTCAGAAGCGGGTGCGGTTCGAGTGTTACATATGCGAGAAGCAGCGCCGCGAGAAGCGATGCAGCGGCTGCAGCGGCAACTGATGCCTTTGAAAGTTTTCCGTCAACCAAGGTACGGTCGCTCGCGGTCTCGGGCCTATCGACGCCATCCCTAAAATCAAAGTACGTGTTGGCCAGGTTGGCTGCTGTATGCACGAGGACAGCGACGAAGAGCACGGCTGTCACCTTGCGCGGCGACTGCCATCCTGAAAAGTCATCTGCGCCGTCCTCCGACTGCGTGCCTCGCGTCGCGGCGGCCGCCAGCAGCACGGGGAAGACGCTCGTCGTGAAGCTCCACGGCCGCGCCGCCAGGAACACCTCGTATGCCGTTGACATCTTCTCGTCCTCTTCGTCCTCTCCTTGGTCGTCGTCGTCGTCGCCGCCACCGCCGACGCCGTCGCCCAGCGGGCCTGTATGCTTCGAGTGCCCCGCCCTGTCGCGCCGGCGCGTCTCTGTCCAATCTGCTCCTGTCCAACGGAGAGACTCTGTTGTATCTAGTATCTTGCTCTTCTTGAAGTGCTAGATTCCTTCATGCATGGTCATGACCAATCGGCATAGCATGTCAGCCAGGTGACGGTATGTTATGTTGTGTTATGTTATGTTATGCCGCATGGTTGATGAGGCCGTCACTGTCGCCGGATCACGTCTGGAGCACGTTCATGCGCGCGTGGGGAAGCGCTCCTTTTTCCCGCAATGTCTCGCCTCCGAGAGTCCCTCCCGCGCTCCTCCCGGGTCCTTCTGCACGCGCTGTGCCCACTATCGCCCGCGCTATAACCGACTTCCCCGCGCCCCTATAACCCACTTGCGCTCTTAACCTATCACACTGCGTCCACGCGTCCCATAGAACCCGGCAGTTCCCCCAAAGAATCCAAAGCCCGCTCGCGGATCCGCACGCAAACCCGCTCCTCTGCATCCTCCCTCCACGCGCGCACGCTCTCCTCCTCTTGTCCCCCTCCGCCCTCCCTCCCTCCCTCCCGCCCGCCCGCCCTGGCCGCGCGGCCAAGTTGCTCATCTCCGCTTCTCAACCATCAATCACCCCAGGCCCATCGCTCCCATGTCCCTCGCCTCAGCCCCGCTCCGCCGCTCCGCTCCAGCTCTTCTGCACGAACTTCACCGCGTCTCGGCGTCGCCAAGCGGCGGAGTTCGTGCGGATCAGCTAGGGTCCTCAAGGCAAGCTAGGCCTACTTGAGATCGTGTCGTGTAAAGCTCAAACCTCGGCAACAGCTCAAGATGATGAATGTCGCATGGGGTTTACCAAAATTAGTAACCTTACTACGTTGTTGCATTTCTTCTTCTTTTTTCTGAGAGATAGGCCTACTAATTTGTTTTGTTTTGTTTTGTTTTGTTTTGTTGTACTTTGTAGTGTAAGTGCGTTCTGACAAGCCTCCATGTCGATCACCCACCCGCTGCGATCCATCACGTTTGCCCTTGTGCCGAGCAGCTCAACTGTGGGATACGTGTCGCTTTTCTCGTCTGGACCAACACACGTCTGAGCATTGCAAAAGAAATGGTTCAAATTAGTATCAGATTCGTCGGTCTCAATCCAGATCGAGTTGCACACAAAAGACGCATTCGACAAAGTCTGGTTGATGCAGAACTCGACACAAACGCCATAGTAGTCATATTTCTTCGCGTTGTAACTCTCCTCCGACCGAATAACTTCCCCATCAGGACAAGCCAAATGGTTGTGTAGCTTCAAGTATGACGAACTGTCGTCTTTGGAATAGACAGCCATGTCGTCGTAGTTTAGGGACTTGAAGTCGCATTCTGGCGATTGTGTGTACAGCTCGCTGGTGCTATAGGTCGCGTTCTCTCCGATGTAGGAAGAGTTACAATACGTGACGGGGTTCGACGCATTGGTCGAGCCTCTAAAGTAGATTTTTTCCCCATTCACGGAGCAATAGCCAGGCAGAGGGAAGGTCCGAGCAGCTTGGGCTAATCGCAAGGCAACTACTGCGATAAGAGTGTGTAGTAAGCCTTGTACACCCAAGGTAGGTGTTAAGGACGTCATGGGGAAGTTCGCACTCTCCTGTCCTCGGGATTAGCACGATGATATATATGTGCTTTTCCCCTTATGGACACACTTTTTTGTCATTCTCAGCACATATGGGACCGCGCGATTCAGGAAATGCGTAAACGAGCAGCGATCTGTTTACTTGTTGTTCTACTGCCTCGAAAGAAAAGACTTCTGTCCGTCTGAGGCTCGAGACTAGGTCGAGCATGCGAGACAGATGTCATCATCGGTGTCTTCCTGAAGGCTTTCATCATTGCCACCCCCTCCCTCTGCGCGAACGGTACACACGAGAGGAGGCGGGGCTTCGCTCGAGACGGAAATGTCTGCCTCCGCTGATGTCGCCAACTTTACCGCCGCGCGTTGGGCAGGGACGGAGAACTTGGCAGACAAAGCCTTGGGTTGCATGCGAAGGTAGTAGACGATGGACTTGAGCCCCTTGTTGAACGCGTAGTAATACATTCTTGTAAGCGAACTGGCGGTCGGGTGTTTAAGAAAGAGGTTCATGGACTGGCTCTGACAAACCCAAGGGTGGCGCTCGGCGGCCATGTCAATGATGGCACGGTTGCTGATCTCCCACGCGGTGCGGTACAGCGCTTTGATATCCGTAGGGACCCCTTCGATCTCGCTGACGCTCCCGTTGGCAGCAATGAGCTGCTGAGCGAGATCGTCTGACCAGATGCCACGCTCGCAGAGGTCCTGCACGAGGTACCGGTTGATGAGCACAAACTCGCCCGACAAGGTCTTGCGCAGGTACACATTTGCCGTGATGGGCTCGAAACACTCATTCACGCCAAGCAAGGTTGAGCTTGAAGCCGTAGGCATGAGCGCGATGAGCAAGGAGTTGCGTGCGCCGAAAGCCGCGAGATCCCTGCGCAGGCCTTCCCAGTCAAAGTATTCGTGCATCTGAGGTTCGCTTCCCCAAAGGTCGCATGCCAGCTTGCCTTTCGAGAGCGGTGAGCCTTCGTAAGATGCGTAGGGCCCATTGCATCTTGCCAGCTCGACGCTCATTCGCATGGCGCCAAAGTAGATGGCCTCAAAGACCTTCTTGTTGACCTCGCGCGCCCCTACCGAGTCAAATGGCAGGCGGAGCTTGAAAAGCAGGTCTTGCAAGCCCGAGACGCCAAGGCCGAGGGGCCTGTGCCGCATGTTCGACCTCTCTGCACACGGCGTTGGGTAAATGGAGCGATCGATGACATTGTTGAGCGCCTCGATCGCGTATCCGGCGAACTCGGCAAGCTTGCGATAGTCCACGTCCCGCGTGGTCTCATCGAAGAAGCGGACGAGGCAAAGGCTCGCGAGATTGCACACGGCTGTCTCTTCAGGGCTCGAGTGCTGCACAATCTCATTGCAGAGGTTGCTGCTGATGACAGGACCAACATTCCGCTGGTTGGCCATGCGGTTCACCTGGTCCTTGTTCGTGATGTAGGGCACGCCGGACTCCATTTGAGCATCAAGAATGGCCTTCCAGAGGACCTGGGCTCGGATCCTGCGCACCGCGAGCCCCTCGCGCTCGTACCTTTCATACAATTCAGTGTAGCGTTTATCGTCGACATCGTCAAAGGCCTCGTCGAGGCCCGGCGCGGTGGTGGGGTGGAAGAAGCTCCAGGTGCCGTTATCTTGCACGCGCTTGAAAAAGAGATCCGAGGCGTAGACGGCCGTGAAGAGATCCCTCGTCCGCGCTTCCTCTGCGCCCGCAGGCTTCTTCAACTCGAGGAAGCTGAGCATGTCTGGGTGGTGCGGCTGGAGGAAGATGGCAAAGGAGCCCTTGCGGCGACCAGCCTGGTTCACGTAGCGCGCAGTGTCGTTGTACAGCTTGAGCATGGGCACAATGCCGGTGCTGTACCCATTCGTGCCCTTGATGTAGGCCCCTTTGCCGCGAACCTTGCCGATCGCAAGCCCGACTCCCCCCGCGACCCTCGAGATGTCTGCGCACTTGGACAGCGTCTCGAAGATGCCCTTGATGGAGTCCGAGACCGTGTCGACGAGGAAGCAGGACGCCAGTTGCGCACATTTCGTGCCTGCGTTGAAGAGGGTGGGCGACGAGTGGATGTACATCCGCGCAGAGAGCATCTTGTACATACGCAGAGCCTTGTCAAGATCCCCGAGAAAGACGGCGAGCGCCACGCGCATGAACATGTACTGCGGTGTCTCCACCAGCACCTTGTCCACGCGCAAAAGGTACGAGCGTGCCATGGTTTTCATGGCAAAGACGTCGAAAACCATGTCGTTCGCGTGTTCAATCGATGCATTGATCACGTTTGCGTTTGCAAGGATGAACTCATAGAGGTCGTCCGCGAGAATGTCGCCGGCGTGAAGCTTGCGAGCGGCTTCGACAAAGCTGGATGGGCAGGTCTTTTGCAGATTCGAAGCGCTAACGCGGCCTGCGAGGAGGTTGTAGTCAGGGTGCTGCGTTGCCATGTCGGCGGCAACTCGCGAGGCAAGCTCGTCAATCTCACTCGTCGGCATCCCATCGGTGATGCCGATGATGGTCTTTTGGGCGACTTTGTCGATGCTCACAAAGTTATGGTTGAGGCCTTCCCCGACAAGTTCCAGGCGCGCAGTGACAGCGTTAAAGTCAACGTGCTTCACTTCGCCGCTGCGCGTGATCACGCTGAAGAGCTTAGGCTGCGCCGGTTTGGATCTCGCTGGGCCAATGGCAGCCCCAGCAGCCGGCACGCCCATCGAAGGGCGAGCCTCAGACATGTTCTCTGTTTGATTCCCTTCTCCTTTTTTTGGTTGCGGGCAAGGACTGTTTGATTCCCTTCTCCCTTCTGGCTGACTGTGTGGCTGTTTGGCGGTTTGGCTGTTCGGCTGTTTGGCTTTCCTTGTCTGCTCTGCACTTGTCGCAAGGCACGACGACAGTTTACCTCCTTGTTTAGCTGACTTTAGCTTGACGAGGGGCTGCTGAAGAGGATTTGCTTGATGGGATGAGATGAGCGGTATGCACCACGCGTTGCTACTCCTACCAACGGTCTGTGCTTTGGCGTGTCACAACCAAGATAACGTGTCGATAACGATGGCCAGAGACCATGACAAGGAAGACAGGTCATATAGAGTCCCAACTGAATCTGACCCTCAAGGTCAAATTGACCTCCCTCCTGCTGCTCGAAGCGGGAACAGTTCGCATATGTGTAATGAGCGTGGCAACAAGCGTACTCATTCCAAACCCCAATCATCGACCAAGATGCAACTCGTACTTTTGTCAGACACACATTGTCAACACCATAATCTTGGAGAGCTACCACATGGAGACGTTCTTGTTCATGCTGGCGACTTTTGTAGCAACGGTGGCATTGACGAAGCGTTAGGCTTCATCTCTTGGTTTGCCAAACAGCCACATAGACACAAAATTCTTGTTGCTGGAAATCACGACACCATCTTCGACCAAGACCACGCACATGCTCGAGAATACGCACGATACGGGAAGGTGGATTTTCGAAAGCAGCTCGTGGAGAATAAAGTCCACTATTTGGAGAATGAAGAGGTTGTGATTGAGAATGTAAAGTTCTATGGCTCGCCATACGTGCAAGTGGCTCAACAACCAAGCTTGTGGGCATTTTCGATCAGATCACAAGGTCATGCGCGCAGCATCTGGTCTCGAATTCCATCAGACGTCGACGTAGTTGTGACACATTCACCACCATTCAGCATTTTAGATTTCGAGCTCAATGGACGAAATATAGGATGTCCAGTCTTATTCGACGAAGTTGTAGAACGTGTGCGTCCAAAGCTGCATGTGTTTGGACACTGCCATACGCCAGGAAAGCTGACGACACCGCACACAACGTTCATCAATGCAAGTTCTCCATCAAGATCCGTTGATGGCCAGATCGAAACATTCGTGATATGAATCGAGAGAATCCTCGTAAACAATAACAAAGACACTCACAAAGAAGGCACTAACACTACAGCTTGCAAGTGCATAATCTGCTTTGCCAGCATTTGCCCTACCAGTGAGTTATAACTGCTCTTCACTGGCAGCCAGTCGTTGCAACACTGCTATACACCCGACCCGCGGTCTGCGGAACGCAATACCCAAGTTTCCAGCGCGAGTTGTCTTCGGCCTGCTTCCACAGCTGGACTGGCTGCTTCACGCCTTTTGGGTTTACAGTTAGTGCTTTCTACCGAGATCGTAAAGAGAAGAATCTGGCCGGCCGCCCCAGGCAGAGCACACATGGCGGGCGCGCGCCCGATAGACCGTTTGTTTGTTTGGTTGTTTGTTTGTTTGTCTATACAGTGTCGTCATCTGGCTGGGCTGGTTGGCTGATAGGCGCGTCAGCCGCATCGTGAAAGCGCTGGCAGGCTCGGTCGCCCGTTCAACGTGATTGGCACAGCTGGCTCGTTTGGCAACTCACTTTCAGCAGCCTGCTGCTGCTGCAGCCAGGCGCCTCTTTTCGAAAGGCAGGGACAGCGTCCGCAACCGCAAGCACACACTTTCGTCCTTCAGCACTCACCCCTTCACTCACTGTCATGCCATCCCTTTTTCCCCCTTCCCCCCTTCCAAGCCCGGCCCGCTTTCCTTTTCCTTCAGGCCCATCACCACTCGCGGATGCAGTGAGTGGGAAAGGCTGCGGACGGCACGGCTCGCGCGACGTGTGCACGCTGGACACGCCGGAGAACGGCCGCCAGCCATGCTTGAGCTGTCATGCACACGCCACACACCCCGCCCCTCCAATTTTATAGGGAGAGAAGCAGGGCTTCGGAAAAAATGCGCAGCACGCGCGGCGAATAATTATCGTTTAACCCCCTCCAGCAGAACCACATTGGGACATTTATACATGGTAGGCCCATACAAGGGAGTATTCTGGAACTTTGATCTCCTCGCTCCAGCCGCCGAGGGCGGAGCAGAGCGCGAGCAGCAGAACCAATTCGCCGCACGAGGGCGGAGAACGAGGACGCGGACGTGCAGCCGCGGGGGCGAGGGGAACGGCGCTCAGGGCGGGGCAGACGCGCGCGAGAAGGGGAGCGCGGCTGAACGAACAAAGACGGCCGCGGCGAGTGCCCTGTCTCCGTGAAACCATGGTGAGGGTGAAGAGCTTAATTGCGTTCTTCAACGGAGGTCGCGTCGGCGGAGCGCACGCAGAGGTCGAGGTTGACGATGCCGCGCAGGCGGAGGCAGAGCTCCATACCGCCGCGTCTGAGCAGGCGGAGGCGCTTCTTGACCCCCCTGAGGTGCTCGCCGACGTCGCCGTCCTCGTCGTACACGATTCCGCCGACGAGTCCTTGGCCGAGCAGCTGGTTGACGCGATTCAGCCCCACCTCAGCGTGCCCGTGCGCACCGCGAGCAAAGCCGCCGAGGCAGAAGAGGCGGCCAAGAATGCCTCGGTCGCTCTTCTGCTCGTGAGTATGGCACTCCAAGGCAACTGGATGCTCGTTGAGGCAGTGGCGAGGGTCCTCCCGAACGCGCTTGTACCCATCCTCATCGATAAAAAGATGGCCAAGCCGAAGACTTGGGATGGCGCAATCGCTTGGTATTTGCCCAATGATTTGTACGTCGAATTCTTCGAACCTGAAAAGGCCAACATTGCCTTCCTGATTAGCCAAGTCAAATTTGCTCAAGCGCGTGCCACAGAGAGTGCAAGTATCAAGAGATTCCACGCATTTTTGTCCCACGAGTGGGGCAAGAATCAGTTAGTGCACAAGATGGCCATCGAACTCGCATTGCGTCTCCGCGACCACGGCATTGACGTCTGGCTCGACGCACAGGAAATGTCCGGCAGCACTGATGAAAGCATGGCAAGAGGCATCGACTCGTCCACCATATTCCTCGTCCTCGCGACAAAAGGATACATGGACAAGATCAACAAAGGTGATCGGTCAGACAACTGCCTCAAGGAGTTCCAATACGCTGGCAACAAGCGATTCGACCGCATCGTGGTCGCCGCGCTGGAAGAGGACATGGCCAAGCCCGCAACTGGGTGGACTGGGCGATTTCAGCTCGCGCTCACAAGACAAGCACCGGTGGATCTTTCCGATTGTTCGAATGGCAGTTTTTCGGACAAGGCGATCGAACGCCTCGCCAATGCCATTCGCATGCGCATCGCGACGCCCGAGGCTTCATCGGACCTCACCCCTCTGATGCGCGACATTTATCCTCGCCTGAACCCGTGCAGCTCAGAGGCATGGGCCAAGGGCAAGGCGGAGAACTTTACCCTCGGCACGCGAAGCTGGATCATCGACGAGTTTTGCGACTGGTACAACAAGAAACAGAGTGCCGTCTTCATTCTTGTGGGCGACGGCGGCGTCGGCAAAAGCGTCATCATGGCCGAGCTTTGCCACCGCGGAGGCGCTCTGAAAACTGACGAAGATGTCAAAAAGAGCAAGGCTGATGAACGTGTCGAGCCGCGCCGAAAGTCGTCACGTGTACGTAGCTTGTGGCGCCGTAGCAAGAGAGAGCGCCAGCCTATTTTTGTTGCGGCATATCATTTTTTTCGACATGATCAAGTCACGACCGCTGCGCCGAAAGAGGCTCTTGTGAGCATTGCATGGCAGCTCTGCCTGAACGTGCGTGGCTTTGCCGATGCGCTTGACTCCGTGAGCTTTGGCGGTATCCGCGACAAGCCTCTGGCCGATGTATTTCAGACCATTCTCGTCGACCCTTTGAGCAATCTCGGCTCAGATCAGATGCGACAAGTGGTCGTGCTCGACGCTCTCGACGAGTGCAGCAAAAGCGACGATGTCTTGACAAAGGTCATTCGTACGTGGAAGGATGTGATGCCCTCATGGCTCAGCTTGGTTGTGAGCACACGTCCCGAAGGCGAGATCCAGCGCGGCATCACCAACAATAGCCTTGATTCTAAAGTGCTGGAGCTCAAGGACGAAGAGAACTTTCGCGACATCGAAATGCACATCAAGCATTTGCTGTGCGACATGAAAGATACCGTGGAGCAAAAAGACGTTGCTTCTTGCGCCAAGATTCTTTCCGAGCGATCCGAAGGTCTCTTTCTCTGGGCGAGCTTCCTTCCCGAGACCCTGAACCGGATGAAGGAGGAGAAACAAGGTGGAGTGCTGACCTATCAGGACATCTCTCACAAAGACGCCATTCCCAACGGGCTTGGAGGCATGTTTGAGGAGTACTTTAAGCGCCTTCGCGATAAGATGGGCGGTGACGATGCTTATCAGTCACTGCTAACTCCTATCGTGGCAGCGCGCGAGCCGCTGAGCGTCGAGCAACTCACCGTGATTCTTGACAAAACCAAGAAGAAGACGAAAAAGATCGTTGGCGACGCGCGTAATCTCTTGTACCAGGGCGGCGATGGTCGTGTAGCGCTCATCCACAAGCGGATGGCAGATTGGCTGCTGGATGACGACCTGAGCGGAAATCTTGGCGTGGATGTTGAAGATGGCCATACTGCCTTGGCCGACTACTGCAGCAAATCGCGGGACGACGTTTTCTCGCTCCGTCACGCCGTCTTTCACCTCGTCAAGAGCGGCGAGCACGCTGAGGCTTTCGAGCTCCTGAATGACTTTGCATGGGTACAGAGCGCCATTTCTGTCGGTGACGATGAAGCGCAAAGGCGCGCCACAATCGGAAACCTCATTCGCGACTGCGTCGAACTCGACATCTACTTTGCGCCCGAAAGTGATACGCCCCGCTTCCTGAGCAAAGCAGTGCATGCCCTCAGCTACGATCCCAACGAACTTGCGTCGCAAGTTCTGGCGCGTCTTGGTCACGACTCGAAAGATCCCTTGGCACGTAGTCTGCAAACACCTGATCAGCCATGGCTGGAGCCTATTCGCGTCACCCTTGCTCATCCCCGCGACCCCTTGCTGCACGTGTTGAAGGGGCACTCTGATGAAGTCTGGAGCGTGGCGATACAGGGCGACACCATCGTCAGTGGGTCCACGGACAACACGGTCCGCATCTGGAACGCTACGTCGGGCGAGGAGCAGCACGTGTTGAAGGGGCACTCTGATTACGTCAACAGCGTGGCGATACAGGGCGACACCATCGTCAGTGGGTCCGTGGACAGGACGGTGCGCATCTGGAACGCTACGTCGGGCGAGGAGCAGCACGTGTTGAAGGGGCACTCTAGTTCGGTCACCAGCGTGGCGATACAGGGCGACACCATCGTCAGTGGGTCCTATGACGAGACGGTGCGCATCTGGAACGCTACGTCGGGCGAGGAGCAGCACGTGTTGAAGGGGCACTCTGGTCCGGTCTGGAGTGTGGCGATACAAGGCGACACCATCGTCAGTGGGTCCTATGACAAGACGGTGCGCATCTGGAACGCTACGTCGGGCGAGGAGCAGCACGTGTTGAAGGGGCACTCTGGTTCGGTCAAGAGCGTGGCGATACAGGGCGACACAGTCGTATCACAGTCATGGGATGAAACTCGTTACTGGAACGCTCGAACGGGCGAGGCACTCAACGCTGGTGAAGCGGAGGCATCGACTACTACACCTGGAACAAACACGTTGGTGAACGTTGAGAGCGGAACGCATGTGAAGCTTAGCGAAGGCATAGGCTTCACGGCGGACCACGCAATCTCACGAACAGCTCGCGAGGGAGGTGTTTACGTTATTGGCGACGATAGCGGGATGGTACACGTCTTGCATGTCCAAGGAATCGAACCCGGGACCTAACCATGCGGCTTTGCGCTACCGTGTGCCATGCCTGCGTGGGTGGGCGACCGACATTAACTCCAAGGAATCGAACCCGGGACCTAACCATGCGGCTTTGCGCTACCGTGTGCCATGCCTGCGTGGGTGGGCGACCGACATTAACTGCTTGTGATCACTTACTGCAACGCAGTAGTAATATCTCGCTTATAAACTTTTGCTTTACTTTTTTACTCTCTTGGTCTTTTTTGTTGCACACGACGCAGCGGGTATGGGTTACGGGAGATGCGGCGGTGGCGTCACAGTATGCATGACCCAGCACATGACGGCGGTCCTCCTTGCCATGTTTTCTCGCTTTGCGTTGTCCTTTCGCTCGCTACGCGTTTGACACCATAACTGTAAAGCGAGCGGTCGTGGCCGCATCGACTCATTGACCTGAACCCTGCTTGGCCGCCAGCATCGACTCAAACATCGACTTTCACAACGTATAAAGTTGCAGACAGCATGACTACGGGCTTGAAAAACTCAAGTCGCCGGGCAGCGCGAGGCGGTCATCTCGGAATGCGCATCTCCATCGATACAGCCGCGTCCTGGCCTCCCCGCGCCTCGCCTCTCGTTGCTCGCGCCACCAGCACCCGCACGCATCTTCACTGATTTTCAAGCTGCTCCCAGCGGCGAGACTCCGCGCCGAGCAATGTGATGAGCGCGCCCCTGCCCGAGTATGGGCACCGCAAGCTTGCGACACCGTCCACCAAGCACGCGCATCAGGGCTGCCTACCCGCCTGCGCGGCGGCGTCTCCGCAAGACGAAGATTATCCATCTGCCGGGCTGTTCGTCAAGCGACAACGTCAAGTCGAGTCGAGTGCTAGAAACGCACGTATCCGACAGGCGTCCAAGGAAGCCTCCCTCTCGTCACTCTGCGCGGCGAGGCGGGGCGAGGCGACTGGTCAGTCTGTCAGTCGACTACTACACCCAAAGCGCGGTCTGCAGAACGCAATACCCAGGTTTCCAGCGCGGCGCGTGCCGTCCCTGTGGGAGAATCACTCTGGACACTTGCCGTGACAACACTAACATGATACGGCTTGCAAGTACAGAATCAGGTTAGCCAGCATTTACCATGGCTACTGGCAGCCAGTCGTTGCAACACTGGTCAGTCTGTCAGTCAACTACTACACCCAAAGCGCGGTCTGCAGAACGCAATACCCAACTTTCCAGCGCGACGCGAGCCGTCCCTAGGGGAGAATCGCTCTGGACACTTGTCACGACAGCAGAACCCGATCGTCCTGAACAGCCACCATGGCACGCACGTCCGCGAAGCGCTCAAGCTTGCGCTCAAGCTTGGGCAACCTCGCGCGCAGGGCGTCCACCGCGCTCGCGCGCAGAGCAAGCTCCAGCAGGTCCTTCGTTGACGACGACCTCAGCAATGACATTGTCCGGTACTGCGGCATAAGCGTCGCCGCCTTGCAGCAGGTCTGGCAGGACGTCCTCGACGAGACCCTTGCGCCTGGCGTACAGCTGTACGAGCTCCTTGAGGACGTGGATGCTGTCGCGCGATCCCCTCGAGGCAAAAAAATCACCACCGTCGTCAAGGCAGGGCAAACCGTGGCCGTGGAAAAAGGCAAAAAAACTGGGTGCGTTGCATATACGAAAGGAAGGGTTCACTTCGAGCCCAGTCGACAAGCCAAGGCCAAGCCCAGAGCGGGGTGGACGATTGAAGACATTTGCGCAAATGTCGTCTTGTGCAAAGATAATCTGGAAAACCCCGGCTTTTACATTGATCTTCTCCTTGACGAAAGCGATGACAAGGCCTGCGTCGGCCCCCCCTTTCGCGGCGCCTTTGTCAGTCAAGCGCGCAAGTGCAGCTTTGGGGACCTCGTGGCGTCCATCGTCGCGCACTACCACGCACAGGATCGCGACCTGACACGCACGTACGTCTGGCTCGACATCTTTTGCGCCAATCAACCCAAGCTCGCAAACAAGGACAGTGACCTCGCCGAGGAAGTCAAGAAGCAGCGCGATGAGCTGCTCACCCATGGCCTGCATGCTGCCATTGAGCGCTTCGACGAGCGCCTCATCTTCTTTGACAGCTGGAAAAGACCAACGCCTCTCACGCGCATGTGGTGCGTGTGGGAAATTTATGGCGCTGTCAAATGCGGCAAGCCTCTCGAACCCATCTTCGCTCCTGGCGAAGATGAAAAGTTCGTTCAGCTCATGGCGGATGAATCGCCTGATGCTATAGCGAAAGTACTTGCGGGCTTCGATCTTGCCGATGCCGAGTGTCATTCGGAAAAGGATCGAGACATGATCAATGAGGCCGTGAGGAGCATTGATGGCGGTTTCTCGACCCTTAACGCCACCATTCTTGCCAAAGTCCGCCAGTGGCTTGTGCTGACAGCGAATCAAATCGTCGAAGCCCGAAAGGCTGCCCATGGGTCCACCGCTGAGGTTGCTCAGGTCATGCACAATGTCGCATGGTTGCTGGAGGACCAGGGCCAATATGACGCAGCGCTTGAGCTGTACGAGGAGACCCTTGAAATTAAAAGGGACAAGCTTGGGCCGAGGCATCCTTCCGTGGCGGCCACGATGCATCGGATTGCCGGCGTGCTTATGGCGCAAGGTCAGTATTTCGCATCGCACAAGCTTTACCGCGAGGTTCTCGAGATGAGAAAGGAAAAGCTCGGGCTAAAGGACCCTGACACGGCCACTACGATGTCCTGTATCGCCGACGTGCTCGTTTTGCAGGCCTTGTATGACGCAGCGCTCCGGCTGCACAAGGAAGTTCTCGAAATTAGAGAAGAGAAATTTGGGCCGAGGCACCCTGAAACGGCGACAGCAATAGCTGGTATCGCCGGCGTACTAAATTCACAGGGCCAGTACGACGCAGCGCTCAAGCTGTATCAGGATGTACTGGAAATTAGAAAGGAAAAACTTGGGCCAAAGCACCCCTCCACGGCGACTACAATGAGCTGCATTGCTGACGAACTTTGGACGCAGGCCCAGTATGACGCAGCGCTCGAGCTGTATTATGAGGTCCTTGAGATTGAAAAGGAACAGCTCGGGCCAAAGCATCCATCCACGGCAAGCACAATTTCGTGTATCGCCGGCGTACTGAATTCACAGGGCCAGTACGACGCAGCGCTCAAGCTGTATCAGGATGTACTGGAAATTAGAAAGGAAAAACTTGGGCCAAAGCATCCATCCACGGCAAGCACAATTTCGTGTATCGCTGGCGTGCTCCATTCGCAGGCCCAGTACGACGCAGCATTGAAGCTTTACCAAGAGGTTCTTGAGATCAAAAAAGAAAAGCTCGGGCCGAGGCATCCTAGCACGGCGACGACGATGGCGTGCATTGCTGCCGTGCTGTATTCGCAGGCCCAGTACGACGCAGCATTGAAGCTTTACCAGGAGGTGCTGGAAATTAGAAAGGAAAAGCTCGGGCCGAGGCATCCTGACACGGCGTCTGCAATGAGCTGCATTGCTGGCGTGCTGCAATTGCAGGCCCAGGACGATGCAGCGCTCGAGCTGTACGAGCAAGTCCTCGAGATCAGAAAGGAAATGCTCGGGCCAAAGCACCCGTCAACGGCGTGGGCGATGCACAAAATCGCTGACATGCGAGATTCGCAAGGTCAGTATGACGCAGCCCTCGAGCTGCACCAAGAAGTCCTTGAGATAGAAAAAGAAAGTCTCGGACCGAGGCACCCAGTAACGGCAAGCACGATGAACTGTCTCGCGGGCGTTCTTAGATCCCAGGGCCAGTACGACGCAGCGCTCAAGATCTTTCAAGAAGTTCTCGAGATTCGCGAGGAAAAGTTCGGGCCGAGGCATCCTGACACGGCAACTTCAATGAGCTGCATTGCTGGCGTGCTGCGATTGCAGGGCCAGTACGACGCAGCGCTCGGGCTTTTTCAGCAGGTTCTTGAGATCGACAGAGAAAATTTGGGGCCGAGACACCCGTCAACCGCGGTGGCGATGCACATGATTGCTGACATACTAAACGTGCAGGGTCAGTATGACGCAGCCCTGGATCTGCACCAAGACGTTCTCGAGATACAAAAAGAAAGTCTCGGGCCGCGGCACCCAGCAACGGCAAACACAATGGCATGTACCGCTTGCGTGCTGCATTCGCAGGGCCAGTACGACGCAGCGCTCGAGCTATACCAGCAAGTCCTCGAGATTCGCAAGGAAAAGCTCGGGCCGAGACATCCTGGCACGGCGACGACGATGACCGATATTGCTGGCGTGCTGCATTCGCAGGGCCAGTACGACGCAGCGCTCGAGCTGTACGAGCAAGTCCTCGAGATTAACAAGGAAATGCTTGGGCCAAAGCACCCATCAACGGCGGGGGCGATGCACAGCATTGCTGACATGCGAGATTTGCAGGGTCAGTATGACGCAGCCCTGGAGCTGCACCAAGACGTTCTCGAGATAGAAAAAGAAATTCTCGGACCGCGGCACCCAGTAACGGCAAACACGATGAATTGTCTCGCTCGCGTTCTTAGATCCCAGGGCCAGTACGACGCAGCGCTAAAAATTTTTCAAGAAGTTCTTGAGATTCGCAAGGAAAAGCTCGGGCCGAGACATATTTGCACGGCGACGACGATGGCCGATATTGCCATCGTTCTTAGATCCCAGGGCCAGGACGACGCAGCGCTCGAGCTATACCAACAAGTTCTCGAGATCGACAAGGAAAAGCTCGGATCGAGACATCCTGAAACGGCGACGATGATGCACAATATGGCTGGTGTGTTGTATTCGCAGGGCCAATACGACGCAGCATTGAAGCTTTACCAAGAGGTGCTGGAAATTAGAAAGGAACAGCTCGGACCGAGGCACCCTTATACTGCGACGACGATGGCCGGTATTGCTCTTGTGTTGCGTACGCAGGGCCAGTACGACGCAGCGCTCGAGCTGTATTATGAGGTGCTGGAAATCAGAAAGGAAAAGCTCGGGCCGAAGCACGTTGACACGGCGACGACGATGTCAAATATTGCTGGCGTGCTGGAGTCGCAGGCCCAGTACGACGCAGCGCTCGAGCTGTATTATGAGGTGCTGGAAATCAGAAAGGAAAAGCTCGGGCCAACCCATGATTCAACGGCGGCGGTGATGTACTACATCGCTGGCGTGCTCCATTCGCAGGCTCAGTACGACGCAGCGCTTGAGCTGTATTATGAGGTTCTTGAGATCGAAAAAGAAAAGCTCGGACCGAGGCACCCGTCGACGGCGATGACGATAGAGTGCATCGCTGGCGTGCTCGATTCGCAGGGCGAATACGATGCAGCGCTCGAGCTGTATTATGAGGTGCTGGAAATCAGAAAAGAAAAGCTCGGGCCAACCCATGATTCAACGGCGGCGGTGATGTACAACATCGCTGGCGTGCTCCATTCGCAGGCCCAGTACGATGCAGCGCTCGAGCTGTATTATGAGGTTCTTGAGATCGAAAAAGAAAAGCTCGGACCGAGGCACCCGTCAACGGCGACGACGATGGCCAATATTGCTGGCGTGCTCAAATCGCAGGCCCAGTACGATGCAGCGCTCGAGCTGTATTATGAGGTTCTTGAGATCCAAAAAGAAAAGCTCGGACCGAGGCACCCTTCAACGGCGACGACGATGGCCAATATTGCTAACGTGCTCTATTTGCAGGCCCAGTACGACGCAGCGCTCGAGCTGTATTATGAGGTGCTGGAAATCAGAAAAGAAAAGCTCGGGCCAACCCATGATTCAACGGCCGCGACGATGGCCAGCATTGCTGGCGTGCTCGATTCGCAGGGTCAGTATGAGGCAGCGATCGAGCTGGACCAGCAAGTTCTCGAGATCAAAAAGGAAAAGCTCGGGCCGAGGCACCCTGGAACAGCAAGCACAATGAATAACATGGCCGTCGTTCTCTATCGTCGAGGCCATTATGACGCAGCCCTCAAGCTATACCGTGAGGTTTTGGAGATCTTTAAGGAGAAATATGGAGCGAAGCACCCTGAAACGGCAACTATAATGTACAATATGGCCAATGTTCTTTCCTTCCAGGGGCAGTACAACGAAGCTCTTAAGCTGTACAAGGAGGCTCTCAGTATCAAAATAGAAAAGTGTGGGCCAAGGAATGATGGTGTGGCCTTTGTGCAGTACTGGATGTCATTCACATTGTCTGACCTCATGCGATTCGATGAGGCTCTTGAGAATGCTGACGCGTCCTTGGAAATTCTAAGCATCGTTTTTGCGTCCGACGACTCACACCCCCGCCTTAGCTTTGCCTGGCTCGCCAAGGGTCGTGCTCTGATGGGTTTAGGCGGTGCTAGGCGTGGCGAGGCTGTTGCTGCGATGCAAAAGTCCTTGGAGATTCGGGAAGAACGCTTGGGCGTGGATCACGATTCGACCGCAGAATCGCTATACTGGCTCGCAGAGGCGACGCATGACGCTGCCGTGTCACAGCGGGCACTTTCCATTCGTCAAGATAAATTGGGTGCCGAACATCCATTGACAGTCAAGTCAGAAGAACAGCTCCGGAGATTAACGGCCAAACGCCTGCCTCTCAAGGTCTCGGCTCTTTTCTGTTGGAGCAAGAAACCTTTCCGCCGATAAAGACAAATTATCTCGTTCTGTGTTTTTTCTTCTTTACAAAGTGCTTTTCTTTCATGAGGTGCGGACTTGGGAATGATTTGTTGGGCGCCATGAGAAATTCTCCTTTCTGATTGTGTTGTATCGGAACCGAAGAATCGTCACAAGCTGGTTGTAGGACCTTTCCATGTAAATGTCTGCGGTGTTGGGAGAGGAGGAGGATGTGGAGGCGATTTTCCTCCGCAGTGTTTTTAAGCGTTTGACAATGAGCTTGCCCTTGGCTCGTGTCACGAACTGCAGAGCATCGCGTCGCGCATCCAGCTCGTCCATCAGAAGACGTCGATTCACTTCGGAGCACGCGGGGCGACACCATCCCTGAGTTCCTTGAGCTCGCGACTTATCGAGGTGAAGATTGTATTGAAGGCCAAAATATGGCCCTGACTTGTCTCGGTAATGAGTCTAGCGAGCTCGTCAACGTCATTCAAAAGCACGCAGTATGCTTCAATGTCTCTGTCAAGCTTTGCGAGAATTCTCTCTACTGACCATGTTGCCCTCTCGTGACTCGCCTCGCGTCTTGCTGCAGACGTCGTTGCCGCCGCATTTGTTGGCTCTTGGCCGTTGCCAGCAATCGCTGCTGTGGGTAGCATCGCCGACGACGAACTTCTTTGTAAATGCGATCTTGTAGCTTCTCGCTTTGGATGATGTCCAGCCGCGCGAGCGTCTTGCTGCAAATGTTGTTTGCTTGAGGAGAACGGGCAGTGTGCAGCGCTTTGCGATCCTCGCAAGGGTGGCAAACAAAGACAGCGCATGTAGATGGGCAGAAAGAATGGTCACCACCGACGGAGGGTCTTACAGGGTGCAAAAGAAACTGGGATGAATGTCGCCCTTAACGTTCGAAATGCTGTTGTTTTGGTGCGTTTTTCTTGCTTCGCCAGATTCTGGCCCTCCCTAGGTTTCGGAGCTTGTCTGAAGCTCAAATAAGAAAATCATCTGAGCGTAGTTGCAGAGGAACCTTGAAAACGGCCCAGCGAGAAAGTTTCGCAAAGCATCGCCTCTACCGATACTCATGATTCGCTCACCTTCCTTGATGAGACCGCGATACTCGACGACCGCGTTGAGGAGACTGAGGTGGCTTGGATGATCTTGATTCAGGGAAAGTCTTACGTAGAAGTTTGGATCAACAAATGTCCTGAAGATTGGGGTCGCTTCTTTGTAGTCCAAGTCCACAATGACCTCCTGAAACAGCATTTCCATGTCCTCGATGGCAGCATCTTGCCGAGTCCGCTTTGTGGCCTTTCCCCACCTGCTTTCCTCCGAGTTGAGCGCTGAGATGTGTGCAAGCTGACGATCCTTCTGCTGCTGCAGTTGTTGCTCCCTGTTCGAAGCTCCCGAGAGTTGGCCATCGGGGTGGCTCCGAACTTGCCTACCGTGCGCTCGCGACAGTGCCGCGTCCGCCTTGAGAAGGCACTGCTCGAGTCTGGTTAAAGAAGTCATTATGACGATGATTTAACGTTTATGCAATGCCCACACTTGACTTGACTGACTCATCATGGCCATAACGCGAGGGCGTTGAGATCATATACGCATTGACCTACCTACAAGCACTTCACGCGCTTCCGTGAGTTTTGTCTGCCAGCCTGTCAGTCTACGGTGCTTGGGCCCAACCCGAGCCCACACGCCCCACCCCCACCACCACATTCACCAGCAGCAAGACCCCAACGAGCTTGACGACCAGACCACAAGCCAGAGCAAGCTCCGAGTCACGAGCTACTCAACAGCCGCCAGTGCAAGGTGAGCGAGCCATAGCAAGGAAGTTGCAGCAAGATGACGCGTACCCGCTCGTCGTCCGAGACAAGCCGTCGCGCTCCAGCTGTTTTCCAATCCTTAATCCCGACCTGTGGAGGATCTACAAGGATGAAGCGCTCCCAAGTACCTGGTTCGCAGACGACATCGACTTGTCGAATGACCTCAAAGACTGGAAGGAAAAGCTCACGGACAATGAGCGTCATTTCCTCAAGCATGTCCTGTGCTTTTTTGCTGGCATGGACTCTGTTGTTGCAGAGAACCTCTCGATTAACTTTGTCGAGGAGCTCAAGGTCCTTGAGATCACCATGTTCTACCAGTGGCAGGCATTCAACGAGCAGATCCACGCTGAGACGTATGCGACGATCATCGACACCTACTTCGACGATGCCGCGGAGAAAGCCTTTGTGTTTGACGCAGTTCGCTCAATGCCTGTCATTGCAGCCAAAGCCCAGTGGGCTCTTGGGTTCTCGCATCGCGAGTCGTCGTCCTTCGCGAAGCGCCTCGTCGCATTCATTTGCCTTGAGGGCATCATGTTTGCTGGGTCATTCGCGTCCATCTTCTACTTTCGCAGCAGAGGCCTCCTTCGTGGCCTTTCTCAGGCGAATGACTACATCCAACGTGACGAGACTCTTCATGTTCGCTTCGCCATCGAAGTTTACGCGCTCCTCAAGGAGCGTCTTCCTGAGAGCGAGGTGCACGAGATTTTCCGAACTGCTGTGGCCCTCGAAGAGACCTTCCTCACCGAGGCCCTGCCCGTGAACTTGGTGGGGCTTCGAAATGGCGACATGGTCGAGTACATTCGCTACGTTGCAGACTTTTGGCTCGTGCACATGGGTTACAGCAAGATCTACGAGGCCAACAACCCGCTGGACTTCATGAGGCGCAGTGCACTGGTGACGAAGCCAAACTTCTTTGAGGTACGCGCCACCGAGTACCAGACGGTGTCCTCTGACAAGCAGAGTCTCTTTGACGAGGCAGCCACGTTCTAGTCCCACCCGAGCCACCGCATCAGATCGATAGATAGATAGGCCTTACTTGCGCTCTCAATCAACAATCACCCTAGCCCCATCGTTCCCAAGTTCCTCGCCTCAACTCCGCTCCGCTAGCTCCGCTCCAGCTCTTCTGCACGAACTCTACCGCGTCTCGGCGTCGCCAAGCGGCGGAGTTCGTGCGGATCAGCTACGGTCCTCAAGGCAAGCTACTTGAGATTGTGTCGTGCACGCGTTTCACAGCTAACTAACGTTTGAATGGGCCGATGGCGTCGTGTTTGCTCGCTTCATGTAGGCGATGATTGTGCTGAAATTAAGCTATGTATAGCAGGTCTACAGAGCAAGTTTGGAGCTCGAAATTTCCATGTGGATCATTTTTAAGGTTTGGTTCAAGTTGTTATGTTCGAAAGGCGAGAAACTCTGCCATGGCACTGCGTAAACTGTGCTCATACTCAACGTGCTGGTTGCAAGCCTAAGGCGCGCTAGGATGACTATGAGAGCATGGCGTGCTTGAACCCGAGTGATGCGAAGATTGCGGTGTACTGTTCCCGAATGGCTTGAAGACGCGGTGGGTGACCGACGAGCATAGTTGCGGCGCCGAACAATGTCATCCTCATGCCACTGCCGCCAACAGGTCTTGGTCTGGCTTGTTGAGGTTTTAAGCCTGACGTGGAGGGTAACATTACAAAAACTACAACGTTTTCGGGAACCTTCGCCACACACTACGCATCGTTTCTGGTTGCACCCTACCTCTGGATGAGAATTCCCGCTGAGACGAAGTGTCTTCACACTGTTCGTATTCGCGCTTTGAATGACGTCACGCTTTCCATTCGGAATTCTCAGCTTGGCATGTTCGTCATTTGTGAGCCTCCTTGTGGTGACATGGCCATTCTTCTCCTGTACCGGCCGTCCCAACTCCGTTGCATTGCCAATGACATTGTCATTTGAAAGGCCCCACTTGAGCCCACTCGCTTTGGCGAGAAGGCCCAGCGTAACCTGCTTCACAAATCCGCTGACGTGGCAGCTCTTTGAGCACTTTTGTTGGAATTTTTTCAATCTCTGCCATTCACCACCGAGAGAATTCGATGTAATAATGATCCGCCACACGATTAGCGCATTGATCAACACGTCGGTAACCATGCCAATTACCGCATTGGTCTCCCAATCGGTTTTCAAAGCGCGAGATTCAAAGCGCTCTGACAAATCATCAAGGCCATCCACCCCTTGCTTTGAGGCGCTGTAGTAATACTGCACCAATGAGCGTGTTAGCCGGACAGGGACGAAAACCCCACATGACTTAAGGCGCGAGTGATAGGCGCTCCAAAGAGGAAGACGGGAGGCGAGAAGCTCCCGATCTTCCTCTAAGTAAGCGCAAGGAATGGACGACGATGATAAGGCAGGAGAGGCAGCGTAAGCCCAGTTGATAAACCGATGCTCCACCTCCTCAAACGCTTGAAGCCACTTCTGGCGAGTTTTAAGAGGCGATCGAACAAGGACCACGTAGTTAATTGTCCTTGTGGTTCCGACGCAAAACACCACATATTCAGAATCGTAAATGGCCGCCTGGTGAAGGAGGTGACCACGATACTCGGTCGGGACGGCCTCGAACCAGATTGCAGAACCCACATTGCAGCAGAAATATGGCCCGTGTCTCCTAGAAACCTTAGTTAAACGAGCTTGGGTGCGTGGCGAGACTTTCGTCATCATTTTTAATGGTGCCACGATGCGAGCAGCGGGGTTTGTCTCTCCAGGCGGGCGAATGACAATGATATTGTCAGCGCTCACTCCGAGACCCGGTCTTCCCTTCTTTTGGACCAAGCCAATTTCAAACACAGCATTCACGAACTTTTCCTTGCGTAGTTGCCGGGTAATTTCTGACTTATTGATGATCCCAATCGCCATTGCCCGGTTTGCCTTACTTTTGTCTGGTTTTCTGTCCTGGAACCACCCGGCGCATAGCATCCTGCCCAGCGCACTCGAGGTCAGGACCTGGGGGGGCTTTGCGCGCGTGGGGTCCTCGTACAGAAAAGGCCTACATCCAACGTCCTCATTTGCAATTCGCTGAGCTGACGTGCCCGTGATAAGGAGCATCTTGAACATGAACCAATCTGCACAGCGTTGGCCTGCTGTTAATGGGACAACCGACGCGGAGATGTGCGCTTCCACGTCCTTGCGCTCAGGTGAAGGGGCCTCAGATATTCTTCGCATTGCATCCGCCATAGGCTCGTTCGGGAGAGGCTCCGTGTCCTCGGTGTGAGAGGGGTTGGTCGTTCTGTCTCGATCGGATTGTAAAGCATCGCAAATTTCGTCATCACAACGTGCCACGCATGCACTAGCATCTTCAGGGTTCTCTTCGCCTTCACAGACCTCACTATTGCTTTCGTATTCTTCGTCCTCGTAGTCATCGCCGTCAAGAGGAATGTCGCCATCATCGAGACAACTCTCTCCAACACTCGAAGTCTCCATGTCGTCCTCAGAAACAGCTGTCACTATCGGTGTAGGACG
This sequence comes from Aurantiochytrium sp. KH105, assembly GCA_003116975.1. Taxonomy (NCBI): domain Eukaryota; class Bigyra; order Thraustochytrida; family Thraustochytriidae; genus Aurantiochytrium; species Aurantiochytrium sp. KH105. The sequence goes on along the minus strand of BGKB01000017.1, from coordinate 552,048 downwards.
GCGAAATTTTGAAGCAGGGTAGAACAGCCATGTCTGCGCAATGCTTTCAGGAACGCGACCGAAGGACTCAAAGACGAAAGTGTTTTTAAAGGCGTCCTCTATATCGGACGGCAGCATTGAAACAAAGCGATGGATGCGTGATTGCTTGGCGTCACCATACTCGCGAACAGCATATGCATGAGCAATGACGTTTGATCGACCAGAGTCACACGTCAGTCTCTTACTTGCAGCAAAAATCTCGCTGCCAAGTTTGGGAGCATCGTCGACAAGGTATTCGGGATGGATGTTGAGATTTGACGTTGCCCACCCACGGTGTACGTACTTGGCTCGGGTATCTTTGTGAGCAGTGGGCGATAGGAATGGATTCCCCTGATGCCTCTCTTTATCGTTGATCACAATAAGGCCGAATCCAAGCCTTGCACAGAGCTTGTATAGCTCTTCCGACGGATTGCCTCGTCCAAGGCAAATCTGTACTCCAGCAACATCCCCGCCAGCAGCATCCTTGATGCGTTGCAGAATCTTTTCAAGGACCTGAGCCTGGTTGTACTGGCGGTCATTGAGCTGGCTAAACAGCTTCACACGAAATATAGCGTCTGCACCTGCATCTGAGCCGGCGCCGTTCTGGTGGCGCTTGCGCGGACGGTACGAGTTCACCGGATGACTCGTGGAAACAGTTCCACGATTTCTGTCATCGATAGTGACTCGAAGGTATTTGTTAGCAAACAATCGTAGCGTGATTTCAGCAAGCTTTTCCTCAAGAGAGTGCATCTTTGCTGCATTGTCCGTCTCATCGAGATGACTCGAAGCGTTTGCCGATGCTTGCGGTGCGAATCCTCGAAAGTGCTTTTGCAGAGTGTTGAATCGCGTCAAGTCTACGAGTACGTCCGTACCGTCATATCCTTTCATCTTCATAAAAGTTGAAAGAAGCTCGAAAGACTCTTTCTTTGTCGCTTTGGTGTATCCCGTGGTCCAGAAGAGCTGGGCAAGGAAGGCAAGAAACTCCCATTCATGGATTTCAGCTTTATCCGCCGCGAGTAGGCTTTGACACATCGAGTGAAGGAGATGATGCTTGCCGTCAGCACCAAGAATTGTGAGAAAAAGGCTCGTTTCGTCCCAAGGCTCGGCGTTGTTCTTTTCACGACACACACTGTCGAGAGTGTCAAGGATCGAGTCAACATGATGCTTGGCCGTAACGTCCACGCCGCACAGCCTCGCAGCTTCCTCCCGCGAGACGAGTTTGAGAGGTTCTTGGTGGAGCTTCATCCACGTTTGGCGAAAGCTTGTTCCGGTTGCTGCCTGCATTGGCGCTGTTGCTGACGAAATTGGCGCGTTCGAGACCGTCACAGCTGGTGCAGATGCAGCTACGCAATTCGAAGCAGAGGTCGACAATGAACAAGGCGCGGTACGGGATGAACCACTCTGGAAGCTGGTGTTGCGTACCGTGCTTGAGGTGTTTGAAGACGATGGCCCTTCGACGGCAGAGTCTGTTCTACGTTTCTTGTTCATTCTACAATCCTTGTGATTTGAACGTTTGTGCCCAAACTCGTTGCACGCATTGCACCTCACGGCTTCCATCGATTTTTCAGGTTCTCCGTTGCGTCGCGTTACCTGCGCTCGGCCAGGTTGCGGTGGTTAGAGTGATGGTTAGATCGCAGGCTCCACGAAGATGTCGTCTTCGATGCTCGTGCTGCGCGTGGTGCTTGCTGCGCCAGCGGGCTACGCCCCTAGGGCCACTCGGCCTTGTTCACCAGCGCAAGCGACCTGCTGGAAGGCCTGTTCGCAGCCGCGGGCTTGCTTACGCGCCTTGAATAGCCCGCAAACTGAGCGCCGAGCAGGGCGGCAGGCAAAGCGACTTTGTCATCACTGGCACCGCAAAAGGTAAACTTTTACTGTTGCGCAACCTGACTGGAGCACCCAGCTATACAGTGTCATCTCCTCGCGGAATCTTGGTCGTTAATGTCATCCTTTGTCAACATTACGACATTTTTTTATTAGATGCACCATATCCTAAAGGTTCTAAAATGGATTATAATCCACTTTACAAATCATCTTCTTTTGGCCTTACTAAATTTGTATTTGCGCGTGTCGACGCTTTCTACGATCCTGTTGCGGACCGTCAGAGCGCTTGCAGTACGGCTGCGCTCGTCGGGCAGTATGCGATGAGACTCACCTGTGACTGTGATTGTGGTTTCTCCGTCTCCCGAAGAATCGTCTGCCGAGACCGATTGCGAGTGCGTTTTGCATCAAGAATCAGGAAATGAAGATTTTTAAGATTCAAGATTCAAGAGGGTGTGGGTCTGGTTTTGGTCGATTTGATAGTGATAGACCGGTCGGTCAGTCGGTCAGTCGGTCAGTCGGCCAGTCAGTCTGGGAGCAAGAGGAACTGATAGCGAAGAGTGTTACTACTATATAAAAGTTACGGGAGGCTCCCGAGCAGAAGAAGACGCTGCAAACATAGATAACTCATACAACGCAAACTGTAGTAGAGACAGAACATGCACGGCACCAGCCGCCACTCCGCGACCGCTTCCATCTCCTCCTCCTCCTCCTCCTCCTCCTCATCATCATCATCATCAGGGCCCAGCAGCATCTTCAGAAACAACAACAAATTTTTCATTCTGACCTTTCCATTCGGACCGTGTCTCTTGCAGACTCCGAGCCTTTGTCGGTCGGACTTGTGGCGCGACCTGATGACTTGAAGTAGTGGAAGGTCGAGAGCACCCTGCGTCGCATGCGCAAAAGTCCTCTCAAGTCTCTCACGATCGCTGCCTCGGTCGCAAGTTCTTTTCCTGCGCGTTCGTACTTGATCGACCATACGCTATTATTTCAACGATCTTGCGCTTGACTGTGTTCAAAAGTTTATGATTGATGGCAGCGACTTTGTGTACTTTCCTGACGAAGGGGGGAAGATCACGGTTCTGCATTTACCAGTTTGGGTGCGGATGGAAAAAAAGAGGGATGCCCTGCTTGGCAGCAGGAAAACCCAAGGTTCAAAGCTGTCGACGCTCACCTCTCTCGTGTCAGGAAGGACACCTCGCTTCGGAGCCATGTCAAACTTTGCCCATTCCTTGTGATCAATCGCGCCAGCGTCAATGAGCCGCGTTAGGACGCTGGCGATGGTCTGCACAATTTCCGGCAGCTTCTCGACTTGCTTGCTGTACAGGAGACATGCGAAAAGGCAGTGCAGCGCCTCGTCGCGTGAGATCAGGTCGTTGGAGGTGCACAGTCCCTTCAGGAGACCGCGCTCCTAAAAGCAGCGGAGAAGAAGACTTTCTCGAAGATGGCAAAGGCCACGAGACGTTTAGCGAAGCTGGCGTTGTCTGCGCTGTCTTAGCAGTCCGCCCACATCCCTTTGATCTTGTTTACGGGGATCATCTCGAGCGGGCGGAAGCGGTGGTCGCTTTCCACCTCGTCAGGCACGTATACGCGGCAATCATGTTGGCGTACATCTGGGCGTAAATCCGCTCCATGAAGGCTTGGCGGTCGTAAAAGGACTCAGCTTCCATCTTGCGCACTTCCTGGATATGAAGTTGCCATTGATGTTGTCTGGCCACAAGCTTGTCGGAGCCGGCAAAGAAGGCCAACACTATCTTGATGAAGTGTCAGCGCTCGCCATCGTTGAGCCACGTAGGGTCGTTCCCTACGATGATGTCTCCAGTCACCTCATGTACAAACCAGGTGGCGTTCACGGCGCATATATAGAGGCCCTATTAGGTCCTTGTTCTCGATGTCTACGATTGCAAAGCGGTCCTCCGCGTCTTCATCCACGAAGACGTGCGTCCGTTCTATCCCTTAAGTCCAACCGCTTTAGGCTGGAGGGCTTTCTTCCCTTCGTGATCGATCGATTTGCTTTGCGTTGCTCTTGGCTTTGGTCCCGGGCTCTCGACATCGAACATTGTTTCCGCCGGGCCGAGCAGCGAGGCCAAGGCGCCTGCGCCCGGCCTCCTCGGCCCGCCCGGGCTTCTTCTCCACGCGGCATGCACGACCTGCGCCGCCCGTGCTTGCGCGGCACGCCGCGGCGGCGCGTCCGCGCGCGAGGGGCGGCGCGGCGCGGCGCGGCGCGGCGCGGCAGAGGCGCGGAGGCGGCGGTGCAGACGCGGTGCGACTGCGCGGGGCGCAGTTTGTGGCGGCGGCAAGCACAAAAGAGGCCGCCCAGAACGGCGGCGATGGAGGCGATGGAGGCGGCGACGACGGCGGCGCTGGTGGCCGCGGCCAGAACGCGATCTCCGGCGGGCAGCAGCAGCAGATCGCGCGGCATCTGCAGCGGCAGCAGCGCGGCGAGCGGCGAGAAGCGGCGGGGCAGCAGCAGCAGCAGCGGCGGAAAGGGAGCATGCTCCGCGTGGCAGGACGCGGCGCCGCCCGCGCCTATGGCGCGCGGCGCGCGGCCGGCAGGACGATGGGCGGCGCGACGCGCGCGCTCGCGGCGCGCAGCATGGCGTCGTGGCCGAGCCACACGGTGCTGACGCTGCCGGCGCTGTCGCCGACCATGGAGAGCGGCGGCGTGGCCGGGTGGACGCTCAAGGTGGGCGATGCCATCAGCCCCGGCGAGTCCATCTGCGAGGTCGAGACCGACAAGGCCACCGTGGACTTCGAGGCCCAGGATGATGGATTTCTTGCCAAGATCCTCGTCGAGGCCGGCACCTCGGACGTCGCCGTCGGCACGCCCATCGGTGTCATGGTCGAGGACGAAGGCGACATCGAGGCCTTCAAGGACTTTACCGCCGCCGACGCCGGCGGCGCCGCTCCGGCGGAGGCCCCCAAGAAGGAGGAGCCCAAGGCCGCCGAGGCCCCCAAGAAGGAGGAGCCCAAGAAGGAAGAGCCCAAGAAGGAGGCCGCGCCCGCCCCCGCGCCGGCGCCGGCGCCGCCTGCCCCGGAGGCCCCCAAGGAGGAGCCCAAGGCCGCTCCCAAGCGCCCCAAGCAGGATCTCCCCAAGATGAAGTCGCCGCTGCAGGCCATCCTCGACAAGTCGCAGACCGACTTTGAGGCCCAGTTTGGCATCACTGGCATGCGCCAGCACAAGTCTGCCACCCCTTCGGCGTAAGGTGGTCGTAACGACACGAATAGCGCGTAAAAGGGTCGGGCCTCTCGCCTTTCTGGCATCGGCGGGGCCCTGCTCTGGCATCGCATCGCATCGCATCGCATCGCCTTGCCTTGCCTTGCCTTGCCTTGCCTTGCCTTGATCGTCGCGTTTCTTTTGGCTGGATACATACATACATCATTGCACGGGCGTGCGGAGAAGACTATAGAATAGAGAGATCAAGTTCTCTACGTGCCTGCCATCGCCTTGGGCTTGGTAGAACAAGTATCCGGCTGGTCTGCGAATGAATGTGTGTGACAGGCTGCCGCCTTTCGAGCATCCGTCGACGATCGTCTCGTCTCGGGCGCGCTCGCCGTGCCCGTGTCTATGAATAAACGAACCAACCAGCAGCCTTTCTCTGTGATCCCCAGTTAGTCAGTCAGTCAGCCAGCCTTGTTTCCCGCGTCCTGACCTCTTATCTATTTCTACCCTCTTGTCGTTGACCAGCTTCTTCCCTGTCGCAATCTCACCACAGGACCCGGCCACCCCTGGCCCCTCTCCCTCCTGTTCCCTCGCCGTGCTCGTGCTGCTTGTGCCGCTGCAGCTGCTGGTGTGCGCGTGTTTGTGAGTCCCGCCCGTCGCTCTTCCCGCCGCCTACGTCGCCAATGACGCGCAGCGCGCGCTCGCAGTCGCGCCGCGCGTGGCCTCCGCCGCCCCGGCCGCTCGCCTCGCCCCATCCTCGCCCCGGGCCCGCTGCCCAGGGCTCCGGGCGCCATCGCCGCTCGCCTCGCCTGCCGCGCGAGCACTGCAGCTGCAGCAGCTGCAGCAGCAGCTGCAGCTGCTGGTCCGGCGACGCCGTCGATGTCTTCCTTCCGGCGCGTCCTCGTCGCCGCCGTCGGGCAAACATCGGGTCCGCGCGGCGACGCGGGGCTCGGGCCCGGCGAGCGCGGCGCGGCGAGCCGGCGAGCTCGGCGCGGCGCGGCGCCGGAAGGCGGAAGGCGGCCGCGGCCGGCTCGGGTGGCGCGATGCGACGCGATGCGAGGCGATGAGATGCGATGCGATGGCGGAGGCGACGCGGATGACGACGAGCAGTATCCTATCGCAGCTCCGTCTCGCTCGGCGCCGAGCAGCACAGCAGCGTCGCCGCGCACGTCGCGCTCGCGGGCGGGAGGCAGCGGAGCGGCGGGGAGCGGGGCCGTCTCGAGGACCGCGGGGCCAGGCGGAGCGCGCGGGCACGAGCGGGGTGTAGCGGATCGATCGTCCGTCCCGGACCAGGCCGAGACAGTCCGCTGCGTCGAGAGCTGCGCAGGCGCAGGCGCAGGCGCAGGCGCGAGCGCAAGCAAGCAAGCAGGCCGGGCGCGCGAGCAGAGGCGCGCGAGGGAGCGAGCGAGGCAGAGGAGAAAGGGCGCAGCGCAGACGGCTAGGAGGAGATGTCCAACTTTAGCGTGGCGGCGGCGCGGGCGGCGCTCCTGCACCCGGAGTATGGGTGGAAAACGACGCACTTCTGGGGCCCCGTGGCCAACTGGGGCATCGTGGCGGCAGCGGCGCTCGACATGAGCACCAAAGGCCCCGAGGTGATCTCGCTGCCCATGACGGCGACGATGACCATCTACTCGGGCCTCTTCATGCTCTTCGCGTGGCGCGTGCAGCCCCGAAACTACCTGCTCTTCGCCTGCCACGGCTTCAACGAGGCCGCGCAGCTCGTGCAGCTCAAGCGCGGCATCGAGTACCAGAATGAGCTCGAGGCACAGGGCAAGCCTCGCACGAGCAACTTTAGCGTGCTCGGCTACGGCGCCGTCGTTGCCACCGCCATCGGCGCTGGTCTCTCTGGCGGCCGTATCCAGTCCGCCGCGCTCAGCGCCAACATGCCGGCACCCGTCACCAACTTCTTGAAGCACCCCGCCGGACCCTTTACGATCCACTTTTGGGCGCCCAGCTTCAAGTGGATGCTTTCCGTGTCCAACATTGTCGACTTTGACCGCCCCGTCGAAAACATCAGCACCACGCAGCAGCTCGCACTCACCGCCACGGGCTTCATCTGGTCGCGCTACAGCATGGTCATCAACCCGGTCAACTACAACCTCTTTGCTGTCAACTGCAGTCTCGCCGTCACTGGATCGTACCAGCTGGCCCGCAAGATCAAGAGCCAAATGGGTTCGTCCGAGACGGCGCCGGCTGCGGCCAAGTAAAGCTTGCCGAGTCCTCGCCTTGCACTTCAGTCCCTCTTCCCTTTTTCGCTCTCTTACCCCTTCCTTTTTTTTTCTCTTTTACATTTTCCAACTCTTTGGAGTCGTCAAGTCACAGCCGCTTTGTTCTTCTTGCAAAAGCGGAGATTGCTCTGTGAATAGCACCCGTGCACTCATCGTAACAATCAACCTCTAATTTACTTTTGTGACCATTTCTTTTGCTCCTTTCTTCTCCTCCTTCTCTTGCTCGCTCTTGTCTGCCAGTGCGTGCCAAAAGAGCCAAGCCGCTCCTCTGAGAGAAAAGTCCTTTCTGCAACTTGCCCTGGGCTGGCTCGGCCTGAGATTCGTCCGTTTGGTTCATGTGCCCTTTTTGGAACTAGGCCTATCTACGAAACAAGTCGGGAGCGCAAGCAAACTGTTCCGAGAAAGTGGCCCGATGGTGTGTGATGAGTCAGTTCTTGGTTACGCAGAAAGAAAGAGCTTAGCCACCTTCTGCAGAGAGCCCACTCGGCGGGACGACCGGACTGGAACGGTGTTTGATAATTCAATACTCGTTCTTGCGCCACTGCAAAGCTCGTGTTACTACTGCTTACGCATCCCCCTTCTCTCGGTCGCCCCTCACCTCATTTACAAATCGTTCGAAAGAAAGTCTTGCCAGAGGTCGGTAAAAGGCTTCACCGTGACCGCCTTCTCGATGGCCTCCCAGTCCACCTCGCGTTTGGCGCGCTCCGAATCCTGGTCTGCGTCCCCAAAGATGACCTTTTTCAGCAGAGACATACTATCACCCGAAGACAGTGAGCCACCTTGAGTTCCATCACCCCCGAAAAAGGAGCCACCCGTTGAAGACCGTCGCGGAAGTGACAGCCCAAGCGCCTCGCGGTCCGATTGCCCCATGTTGAGCAGATTTGCAAGCAGCGTCAAAAGTTCGCGCTGCGAGTGGAAACTTCCCGACTGCTTTTGCACAAAGTACGTTACCACAAGCTTCTTCATCACTTCGCGATCGACGCGTCCATCATCATCTGCAGCTGCTTCGGAACCTGCCTGCTGCTGCCGCGGCTGGCCCCCTTCCTTGTCCCTGCCTGATGTTTCCTTTTCTGTAAGCAGCTCATGTGCAGAGGAACCCCCTTGGTCCACACCCTCGGTATCACCTCCGTCACCAGAAAGGTGCTGCTGGCCTCCCACCGTTTTTTCGATTTCCTCGAGCGCAGATGGGTCAAGCTCGCTCGACTGCTGCCGCTGCAGCTCCTGCTGCCGTGCAGCCTCCTGCGAATTCGACCAGTCTTCCTCGGCCCGCTTGAGCGCATCCACCTCAGCGCGAAGAACTTCAATCGTTCGATCTGCAGCGGCAGCAGCAAGGCGCATTTCATGCGCCTCTTTTGCAAGTTCGACGCGGTCAACCTCGAAGCGCTGCTTGTTCTCCTCCATTGACTGTCGGTGTTCCTGGACCTCGCGCCGCAAGTCGTCAATCTTTCGCTTGTACACGTGCGCCCGCTGGTCCGCCTCTGCATTAAGCTGCAAGAGCGCAGCGTTTAGAGACTCGCGCTCCGAGCGCAGCTGCTGCAGATCCGTCTCGGTAACCCGCAGCTCGGCCTGTGTCACCTGAAGCTCGTCAGAGAGCTTGTGGACCTGCTGCTGCTGACCCGTGTGCTGCGCGATCTCGGCTCGCAACGAAGCTTCCCTCGATTCCAGATTCTCCACCTCTTTGCGTAAACGCTCAATTTCGCCCAGCTGGCCTGTCATTGTGCTCACGCCCTGCTTTTGCGTCTGCGACAGCTTTTTCACCTCGGACTGCAAATTCTTGACTTGCTGTCGCAGCTGATGTCTTTCTTCATCCGCTTCGTGGTACTTTTCCTTGAGCTCTTGCGATTCCGCTTCCATCTCATCCAGAATCTCTTCGTATTCGGCGCACTTGTCGCGCAGCTCGTTCTCTGATTCAAGAGTCACGCGTGAATTCTCCTGGAGCTTGTCAAATGCCGCATTGAGTGATGCCAAACGTTCTTGAACATCGTCGCGTTCTCGCGTCACTTGGCGCCGCTCTTCCTCGAGCGACTTTGCTTCAAGCGTGAGCTCCTCCACGCGAGATCCGAGACGCGCAAGCTCCGCATGCGCTTCTTCAGAGCTCCCTTGCGCTTCGGCGCGTAGGGCATCTCGCTCCTTGGAAACCACCGCGAGACTTGATTCCAGACGATCGACTTCGGCAGACAACGCCTCTCGCGCTTCTTCCAGACTCGTGCTGCTTTGCGTCAGCTCCTCTACTCGTGCCTCGAGACGAAGGAATTCTTCTGTTTGAGTGGCAGACGCGACTCCAGCGTCATTGCGCAACGCGTCGAGTTCCGTCTTGGCGGCCTCGAGATCTGCCTCAAGGCGGGAAACTTGCTCGAGATGCTCACTATGGCTTTTTTCAGCCTTGGCAGCAGCGTCCTGCTCCAGCTTGCTCAGTCGATCAGCGGTACCAATCTCAAGTTCGTTGCGTAGGTTTTCGAGAGCAATCTGATGTTCTGACCGAGCTTGCTCCAGAGCGCGAGCGTGCTTGTCTTCGAGATCTTCTCGCGCTGTCTCCAGCTCAGCTGCGTGTTCGAGCGCCGCATTATCGAGCGCCTCAGTAATGCTTGCCTGTTTCGCTTTGGCCTCAGCATCCCCGTGGCGAAGTTCGACTTCGTGCCGCTTCGCTTCGGCCTCCTTCTTGGCCTCCATTTCGCGACGGACCTTGGCAACGGCAGCCTCAAGCCTCTCGGCAGCCTCCTTTTCGACTCGCTCCACATCATCTTGGTATTTGGCAGAAAGATCAGCAAGCTCTCGCGCATGCTCTTCGCTCTGGCCTGTTTCTTCACCTGTTTGCGAGACAACGCGCGCGGCGTCCAGCTCGCGGGCTTGCAAAGCAATCTTATCTTCAGCTTCCGACAGGGCCTGTCGCATTGCCGCAACTTCCTGCGCATGGGTTCTCTTCAACGCCTCGAGGCCTTCTTTGTGCTCGGCGATCGATTCCTCTCTCTCCGACAGCATTTGACGCAACGCCTCCACGTCCCGAGCATGAGAGCTTTTCAATGCCGTGAGCGCTTCCTCGTGCTCAAGCGCCTCAGCGCCACCACTGCGCGACGACGACTCATGGACCTCTTGCAGCTCTCGGCGCAAGTCTTCGACAGCTTTGTTCGCTTCAACAAGCTCTGCGTCCTTGCTCTTCACAAACTCTCTCAACTCTTGTTCCATGGACATGAGCGCTACATTATCCTCAGCGATCTCATCGAGTTCGCGCTGTACATCTGCGAGTGCACTTTTCGATGCCGTGAGCGCTTCCTCGTGCTCAAGCGCCTCAGCGCCACCACTGCGCGACGACGACCCATGGACCTCTTGCAGCTCTCGTCGCAAGTCTTCGACAGCTTTGTTCGCTTCGACAAGCTCTGCGTCCTTGCTCTTCACAAACTCTCTCAACTCTTGTTCCATAGACATGAGCGCTACATTATCCTCAGCGATCTCATCGAGTTCGCGCTGTACATCTGCGAGTGCACGCGTTTGATCGCGCGTCGTCACCTCAAGATCTTCCACATTGCTTTGCGCGGCTCGACAAGACGCGAGGGCCTCCTGTGTTTCGGCTTGCGATGCTGCGAGAGCTTCTCGAGTCTTTGCGGTCTCTGCACGCGCCTTTTGAATTTCAAGACGGGCCGTCTCCAGCTCCTGATTTTTGGCCATCATCATTGCCACATGTCGCCTTTCCTTGGCTTTGAGCGTCTCGAGAGTTTCTTCGAGCATGCTCATCCGGCTGTCGTCAATTGCAGCAGAGCTTGTCGCTGCTGAACCCGCCGGTCCGGGGCTCTCAGTTTCGAATTCGACAACATCGCTCTCATCGCTGGCGGCGACAGCTTCGCCCACATCGTCAGTCTCTTCCGCCTCCTCGTCGTTGTTATTGTCGTCAATCACTTCGTCATCATCGACGTCCAAATCATCGTCATCGTCGTCCCACCCTTGTTCGGATGCCTTTTCGTCAGCTTCTTTTGCTACTTGGTCGACGGCGTCGATGGAGCTTTCAGTCGCCTCTTCTCCATGCGCGTCTTCGCCCTCGCCTTGCGCGAGGAATTGGCTGTTGTCCTCAGCGTCATCATAGTACTCGCGGTTGTAGTTTTCGCGTTCTTCATCCAATTGTGCCTGGTATTCTGCGGCTTCGTCGATTACACCCTGCACAACTTTGGACGCGAACGAAGAGACGTTGCTCCACATCGCGAGAGGTTGCTGCTCGCGTCCCCGAGCGAGGCTGCCGCGACGAGCGAGAGAGAAGGAAGGGCACCCGGACCTGCGTGGCGACGATCTTGCGCCTACTAACACGGCTCGCCGCCGTCAAGACGGCGGCGCGCGCAGGCGCGCGGCAGACGCACTGCCGATGCAGCTCCGACCCGTCAGTGACTATGGACCGCGTCAGCGAAACGCGACCGCGTTCGCGACCGCGCTCAACTTGCCGGCACTGCAAGAAAGGGGTTTTACGCGCTTACGCGCGAGAAAAATTCTGCAACGTTTGCCACGCTTCTTATGATTTGAAGTGGAGCACCATGGAGCACCTAAAGTATGGGGCGTAGAGACACTGACCTAATCCTATTTGACATCTTGCTTCTCTGCCACGCCAATGATTATTGGGGGAGAGTCTGTTCACGACAGGTCAGAAGACATCGGCGATTGCAACATTCTCATTTTATCTTTCGGCGCTCATCGGCGCTCATGGTGTAAAACGGCACGTTGGGGTTCGTCAAAAAAATTGCAGTTGGACTAGGCCTCACCATGGTGTATCTGCAGGAGCACGATTTATACCATGTAAGATGACTTTTGTATCGACGCCAATAAGAAAGTGAATGAAAGATCAAGGGGAGCATCAAATTGAGCAGGTCCGTGACGCCCATGACGACACGAGAGTACGCTTCTTGATTCTACGCGCTTGCTGCTTTTGCGCCCGCAAACGTGCCTACTCTCGCGCTTCCAGCGCGCAGGCAGTCTGCTAAAATACTGAAACAGTAAGTTAGCTCTGATCGATTTCCTCGCAAGGCCCTCCCCCCTGCTTACCAGTATTTTTAATTTTTAAAATCCGAGTGAGGCAATGGTATAGTCCTTGGCATGGTTTATCGCCCCCTTCATGTGAACGCGAAAGTTTGCGATTTTCCGTGTGTCGTTCGCCTCCTCTCGTGTAAGACTATATGCTTGGGACAGCTAGAAGACCTCGCAAAGTACTTGCCTGGTCATTTTTCATCCCAAGCCGCGACACTCCCACCGCCGCGCAGATCACGCCAGGTCGACTTCGCACGAGGGAATCGATTACGCACAAGATGAGCAAGAATGACCATATTCGAGTCCTCGCAAGGCAAAAAGGGTACGGGTTTGAAACGAAAATGGGACGCTTTCAACAATGCGACATAGCTTTGCGAGTCTTTTGGGTGGACGAGCGAAACAAGAAAAAATTTCCTTTTCTTAAATTGATGGACATTGTACTAAACGCCGTTGCATCTTTTGGAACGCAAGGCGACCCCAAGGTCACGGTTTGATGGCGGCAATCAGCAGCAGCCAGCAACCATCACGAGAGCATGAATCTCTCATCTTGTGTTTAGTCCGAGTAGGTACAAATTCCGATGCCAGTGAAGATGATTTGGCAGGAGGCGCCTTCGCCGCAGTCAGTACCCTTGCCGCAAGCGAGAGCACAGTACTTGTTGCCGGAGCCAGCATCTTGAAGGATGCACTGAGGCTTGGCGTCGCAGCCATCCGGAACGTCGCTCGGGCACTGCATTGCGCTGCATTTCGGCGAGCAAAGAGCGCCTTCAATGCCCTGAATGCGCACAGCCACCTCGTCCTGCTTGCAGCCTTCGGCCGGATCCCCGTAATGCGTGCCGCCAAGGAAGGCCGGCAAGATCGTCAGCTCCATGAGCTCGGGCTTGGGTTCGTCAACGACGAGCGTCTTGAAGCTCCCGCCGAGCGCCGCCACCACGCAGATGGCGAGAACGGCCACAATAAGCTGGACTTGCTGCATCATCTTTCCTTGTTGCGCTTGACGTTGAGGGTTTGGAGAAGACACTCTGTGGAAGGAATGGATAGTATCTTTTTCCTTTTTGCCAGGAAATCGCGTCAGCAAGGTTAGTTCTCTGCGCCTCTCTCGCCGCTCCCTGCGCCGGCTTTGCGCTCTGTGTCCTCCCCGCTGTTCTCCTCAAACGACCCAGCTCTGACCGCGTGCGTCTTCTGTCTTCTTCTGAGTCGTCGGCGTCCGTTTGGGCTTCACGGACCCGCTCGAGCTTTTGCCTCTTCGCCGCTTGCTATCCATGTCTCCATCCGCCGTCCAACTCGCCACTCCGTGACGAGCAGCCGGCAGTGATCGACGTGCGCTGCCCTGCGACGCGGCGCAGCGCAGCGCGCGCCGTCGCGGCGCCTCTCTCGCAGCGCGGCAGGACGTACCTTGAGTTGCCGGGTCACAGTCAGACGCGGGCGTGGAATCGGGATTTGCTCTCGCGTATCTTTGCTTCACAGAACGATAACGGCGAAAAATCTTGCTGCTCAATTTGCGTTGCGCAGATTTCCCCTGTTTGATTGTCGAAAGTTTTTAGAACGTTGCTTCCCTTCACAGGTTGCTCTCTTTTTCTCTTCTTCTTTTTTCCAGGTCTGACTGGAGGAGACGAGGAGGTTGTCGCGCTTGCGGCGAAATGTCGCTTCTTTTCGGGTTTTCCTAACAGCTGCGGCTCCACCTCTCGCGATGCTTGTTGTATTTTGTGATGGAAAGAGAAGGAAAGGGGCGCCAATTTGAACACGGCATCTCGTAGAAGGAGAACATCGGAAAAATATTAAAATTGAATTGCGAAGCGAAAGGTTTTCTTTTCTCAGGTGAAGACGTGGGTCTCGATAACACTCGGAATTTTTTAATTAATTAAAATCATCATCCGCCGAGATCGAGGTGCTGAAGCGCCGGTTCTCAACCCTGATTGAAGCAGCAGCCACAACCAGCAGCTCCGTTCTCACAGAGACTTTCTTCCCAGATGCTTGGTTCAGGGCATTCACTTTGTCCCATACATACACCGCCATGGTCCTTGCATTCATCAGTGATTGGGCATTCAAGCGTAGGTATGCAGCAGCCGCAGTCGATGTCCGGGTCCTGACCACAGAGCTCAAAGACCCACTTGTTCGGCTCCTTGCACTCTTCGCGCGGGATACACTCGCCTCCTTCAGCCAAGCACTCATCCGTGTCATCGCATCCAGGCGTTGGGAACGGCGTGGGTTTCTTGGTCGGCGTCACACCGGGAATGCAGCAGCCGCAGTCGATGTCCGGGTCCTGGCCACAGAGCTCAAAGACCCATTGGTTCGGCTCCTGGCACTCTTCGCGCGGAATGCACTCGCCTCCTTCGGCCAGGCACTCATCCGTCTCGTCGCATCCAGGCGTTGGGAATGGCGTAGGTTTCTTTGTCGGCGTCACCTCGGGAATGCAGCAGCCGCAGTCGATGTCCGGGTCCTGGCCACAGAGCTCAAAGACCCACTTGTTGGGCTCCTTGCACTCTTCACGCGGGATACACTCGCCTCCTTCGGCCAGACACTCATCCGTGTCATCGCATCCAGGCGTCGGGTACGGCGTAGGTTTCTTGGTCGGCGTCACCTCGGGAATGCAGCAGCCGCAGTCGATAGTTGAATCATCCGTGCAGAGATCAGGGACCCATTGGTTCGGCTCCTGGCACTCTTCGCGCGGAATGCACTCGCCTCCTTCGGCCAGGCACTCATCCGTGTCATCGCATCCAGGCGTCGGGAATGGCGTGGGATCTCGGGTCGGCGTCACCTCGGGAATGCAGCAGCCGCAGTCAATGTCCGGGTCCTGACCACAGAGCTCAAAGACCCACTTGTTCGGCTCCTTGCACTCTTCACGCGGAATACACTCGCCTCCTTCGGCCAGACACTCATCCGTGTCATCGCATCCAGGCGTCGGGTACGGCGTCGGTTTCTTGGTCGGCGTCATCTCGGGAATGCAGCAGCCGCAGTCGATGTCCGGGTCCTGGCCACAGAGCTCAAAGACCCACTTGTTGGGCTCCTTGCACTCTTCGCGCGGAATACACTCGCCTCCTTCAGCCAAGCACTCATCTGTGTCATCGCATCCAGGCGTCGGGTACGGCGTGGGATCTCTGGTTGGCGTCCCCTCAGGAATGCAGCAACCGCAATCGATTGTTGAATCATCCGTGCAGAGATCAGAAACCCACTTGTTGGGTTCCTTGCACTCTTCGCGCGGGATGCACTCGCCTCCTTCGGCCAGACACTCATCCGTGTCGTCGCATCCAGGCGTCGGGTACGGCGTGGGATCTCGGGTCGGCGTGATTTCAGTGAAACAGCAACCACAATCGCCGTCATAGTTTCCTTGCTTGCAGAGATCGTAAACCCAGCTGTTGGGCTTGGGGCACTCTTCAAACGGCGTACAGTGTCCACCCTTCTGCTTGCACTCGTCGGTGAGTGGACATTCATCTTTGGGGATGCAGCATCCGCATTCGCCAGCTTCGCCGCTCTTGCACAGTTTCGGCACCCACGTGTTGGAATCTAGCGGGCACTGGTCATACAACATGCATTTTCCTCCCTCGAGCTTGCATTCGTCAGTCTGCACGCAAGCAGGCTCAATCTCTCTGCAGCAACTGCAGTCCTTGAAGTCGCCGCACAAATTCAATGTGGAGCACTCGTGCGTCGAAGCATCGACCCCAGACAAGCAAGTGCCTCCAGCAAGCGCACATTCTTTATCGACGGCGCAGACCTCTGCGCCATGCACCTGCTGTGCGTGATGCAGCAGCAAGCTTCCTTGCGTCAGCAGCAGGCCTATCGCTTGGAGGAGCGAGGCTCTCATCGTGACGTTTCGCTCAAGTCTCTCTGTTCGGTTCGGGGTTTGCTGCTCCAGATCACCGGCTCGCTTCTTGGTGGCGAGCGGGTGACCACCTTCACCTTCTTCCACGTCTGTGCCAAGACGCAGCCGTGTCCGGCAGGGCCGGCCGACCCTTGCCCTCGAGTCGCAATACCTACCGCCATTACCTCTATCGCCCCGGAGAGGCAGTCTTCGTGCAAAAAACGACGCGAGCGAGCCAGCACGAGGTGGGCCGCGCGGCCACGTTCATGCGACGGCGGTAGCGCCCCATGGGGGCGGCCTCGCGGGCCATCTTGTCCTTTGCGTGCACAATGCCAAACTCGCACTTTATCAACCAGCGCCAGCATGCTCTATCGACGATGTCGAAAATGCCCAGCGAGCAATGTCCTTCGCGGCCAGGCGGAAACGCTCGCTCGCTCGCTCGCTTGCCTGGCCAAAGGGAGCGAGCGAGCGAGGGAAGGAGCGGGACCGCGGAGTGGTGGCCGCTCGGGTCGTCCCATCCGCGCGAATGAGGACCATTATTAGCCTGGCGGCTGCGGCGTGGCCAGGTGTGGGGACGCATGCACACGTGCCCTCATGATAGAAACCCCTCGAAAGACGCTCGAGTCTCGCCCTTCTTGCACACGCTTTCCCTTTCTGCGCAGCGGTGCGGGCTGGCGCATGCCGGACTGGAACTCGGGGCGGAGACGGCCGCGGCGGCCGCAAAGAACCTAAAAGGTCCGTCTGCGCCGCTTCGCAAGGCTCCGTTCGGCGACCGGCATGGGCTGGAAAATGTCTCGGAAAGCTTTGCTCGGCCTCGGGGGCCATCGAAGGCGAGCAAGCATTAGGGGTCCTGGCAGTGGCCGGCGGCAGAAATGAATTGAAATGAAATGAAATGGAATGTATCATGTTAGTGGCAGGCGCTGCGATGAGCTCCAGGGTCTACCAGAGACCTAGGGCATGAAGCAGCACTGGCAGCTGTCGCCAGGGCAAAGCTTGGGGTCGAGCTTGTAGCCA
The DNA here is from genome assembly GCA_003116975.1 of Aurantiochytrium sp. KH105. Classification (NCBI taxonomy): domain Eukaryota; class Bigyra; order Thraustochytrida; family Thraustochytriidae; genus Aurantiochytrium; species Aurantiochytrium sp. KH105. Next base: position 535,010 of record BGKB01000017.1, on the reverse strand, counting down.
TACGGGCATTCGGAGGCGTGCGAGAGGCAAATACCTCCAAGGTCCATGCAATCGGGCGAAGGCTCGCAGGCTGGGTCGACGCAGCACTCGCACTCGTCTTGGTCTCCATTCTTGCATAGACCTTCCTCCCAGACCATTGGGTCTCGGCATTCATTGGGAGACATGCACCATCCTCCTCTCTCCTTACAGTAGGCAGTCAAGGTGCACTCCTTCTCAGAATAACAGCAGCCGCAGGCGCCTCCCTCGACATCCTCGCACATGTCAGGGTCCCAAACGTTCTTTGCGCAGTCCTTCTTGAATACACAGTCTCCGTTCATGGACTTGCACAGCTCGGTCGTTTCGCAAGGCAGCGCCGGGTTTGGCGTTGGCTTTTCCGTAACTGGAAATGGCGTGGGCGCTGTTGTCGGTGACGGCGTTTTGGGATAGCAGCATCCGCACCAACCGCCCTCGCCAGTCTCGCACAGGGGATGATTCCAGATGTGCGTATCTGGGCAATCCTCGCGCAAAAGGCACTCGCCGTTCTTCCTTGCACAAGGTTCTGTGATCTCACAAGGTTTAGTAGGTCGGTCCGTAGGCGTCTTTGAAGGGTAGTTCGTAGGTGCCAATGTAGGTCCCGGCGTTTTTTCCGGAATACAGCATCCGCAATCGCCTCCCTCGCCGTTTTCACACAATTCATGGTCCCACTTGCTCGAGTCTGGACAAGCTTCAATGAGAGTGCACTTGCCCCCTGTCGCGGAACATTTTTCGTTCTGGACGCAGCTAGGAAAGCAGCACCCACAATCTCCGGATTCGCTGTCATCACACAATTCGTAATCCCACTTGTCCGTCTCGGGACACTCCTCATGAAGGCTACATTCGCCGCCCTGATCCGTGCATTTCTCATTCTGCTTGCACGCGGGCTTGGCAATCTCGCTGCAGCACTGACACTCGTTGGAATTGCCGCACATGCTCAGGGTCGAGCACGTGTGCGTCGAGCTATCGGTACCGGAGAGGCACGTCCCGCCCGTGAACGTGCACAACTTATCGCTCGCGCAGACTTTTGCCCCTTGCGCGACCATCTGCGTCCCTTGCATTGCAAAACCCATCGCACACACCAGCGCCATCGCGAGCAGCTTGCGAGGCTGCATATTTCTCGCCACCAAATTTCCTTGATTGATTGTCGTCTGTACTTTCGATTCGGGCTGCCAGCGAGCGATTGCTTGCGGGTTTGCTTGCCCAGCCTCGACGCCATCTCCGGCAAATCGTTGATTGTTGACCTGCGCTCGTCCCTGCGCTCCAATAAGATCGAAAGGAGAAGAACAAGAAGAACAAGAAGAACTGGAAGACCTGGAAGACGGGGAGCTCGAAGATCTCGCTCAGACAGGCTGCGCTCGGCAGCAGCGAAGAGGAGGCGGTCCAATCCCCAGGTGTCCTCGCGGGCCACGCTTCTCTCAGCCTCCCGCGTCTTCTATTTCCCATCCTTCCCTTCTTCCGTGGCCGGCCAGTAGACCCTGGTCGACCGCGAGGTGGTTCGCTTGTGTGCCTTGCCTCGCTCTTTTGTCGACGACAGCGGGGTCGTCATCGCACTCGGTCTGGCCTCGCTTCTCCTCGACGGCACCATCTCTGAGCGGGCTCGGAGACCCGCACTCGCGCGCCAAGGTCGTCCGCCAAACCTGACCCAGGTCTACGCCCAGCCAGGGGTTTGCGGCGAGCACGCTCTCTCATGGCGACACATCGCGCTTTACCGATCTCGGTCCCTCGCGAGAGGACTCGTGGGACTGACCATGGGCGACCTGACTGTCTGATTGACTGGGTGCAGCCCCGAGGAGAGCGAGCAATTGAATTCTAAAGCGGCCCCACTGCGGGACCTTTTCCAGCGCACTGTGGGTGCACGCGCCAACCCGCTGGCAGATCTCAAGTTGTGTATCCATTCATTTGAGGCTGGCGAACTCGCGGGAGAAATAGAGGCGCGGAAGAAAAGTCGGCCCGAAGGAAGCAGCCTGCCGTCTACTTCTTCCGCATAGTATGACTGGCTTGGTCGGTCCATACATCAAGTTGGCAGCCAGAGAAGGCTCCTGTATCGGGGATTTGAAGTTTGATTGCAGCATGAGGGAGAAGTAAGATAAATGTGCGAGACGCCGATCGATTGCTGCGCTGTTGGCCTAGGCACGTGTGCATCATCGGAAGCAGAGCAAAGAGGGCCGTTTTTCCATGTTCGCGCCATTGGTGGCTGAGCGCGATCTTGGAGGTCGCAACGACGCGTCCGTCCCTCGCATACTGCAGCAACCGTGCTGTAGTTTGATCGATCTGGACGCCGGGGAGCGCGAAGACGCCTATGTTGCCTCTCTTAGCACCACTGCTCACCCGCGAAGGCTGGTTGCTGGGGTCTGACAAGATCACGATGTTTAGCGCACTGATAGTCTGAGTCTGGCTGCCGATCGCTGACTTGCGGCGGGACAGATTGTGCAAGAGAAAGTATGCCCAAAGCCCCGCGAAATCTTGAAGTTAGAGAGAGAGAGAGAACGGGAAAATGACAGAAAAGAGATATTCAATTGCGCATTTGTTTACTTGCCAGGGTAATGAGCATTGGTGGCTAGGTTGCCGGAGAATCTTGTCGCCCCCCCTGGGCGATCTTTGCTGGCTGCAGGATTGACGCAGAGCAGCACGTCCAATTTTTAATTCCAATTTTTGAGAAACTATAGTTTGTGAACTTGCAGCGATCTGACTGGCAGTGGCAGGCGGAGACGAGGAAAACATTTAGGCCTGCAGGGACCATTCGGCGGAAACGGTTGCTACAACCTCACCCTTTTCGTTGCGCAATGTGGTATCAACGACAAGTACCGAGCTCTCGCCCTCGGCCGGGACCTTGGAGGCGTCAACATCGCACGTGGCGGTAATAGTGCCGCGCGCCTTTGCAACAAACTTGGTCTCGAGACGTGTGACAATCCCGCGCAACTTGCGGTCCTCGAGGCGCGCAATCTGCTGCTGTAGCGTGAGCATCGCGACGCCGCCCGTGAATTCGCCGAGGTTGGTAAGCGCGACCGCGTGCAGCGAATTAAAGGGGTTCTTGAGCCATGGCCGCTCCGTCATGGTGGCCTCGCAGCTGACGTTGCCGGTCTTGGGCTCCGCGTCGAGGCGTTGAAGCAGCGGTTCGCAGCTCGCCGAGTAGGGCGCCATAAACATGGTCAGGAGCTTGAATACGTGCGCGCGCCACGGCACCGGCGAGAGCGTCTTGAAGAGCCGCGCGTGGTCCTGCACAACGCGCGGGTCGCGCAGGATGGCCACCATGAGGGGTCCCGCCGCGAACACCACCGCTGCGGTCGTCTGCGCCGCGTCCAAAAGCAGGTACAGCGGCCGCACCGCCAACGTCATGAGGCCGTCCATCCTTTCCAGCCGCTCGCTACGCGCTCGCTCGCTCCTCCCGTCTCTCGTCCGTCGCGTGAGGCTTTGATGCACAACGCAATCCAACTTGAACTTGAAGAAGAACTGCGTCCGTCGCGTTCGTGAAAGTAGAACGTACTACTACTTGGGGAAGCCTGAGATCCACCCAGCAGCACTCGCGATTGCGCACAAGGACCGCGAGCATTTCATGTTTCATTGATTTTCACCCTTTTGCGCTCTTCCTTTGCAAATTAGGAGCGACCACAAGGATATTCACAAAAGGCGCCACCAGGAACAGCAGTGCAGTCATTGACTACTGCGCAGTATACGATGGCGTGTTGTCACCGTTTGTATAGAGTTCATTCGCTTCGGAAACCCCTACGACAGCGACGAGGACAACGAAGAAGAAAAAAGACACCAAATAAAATCATATTTGTGCAATGCGCCAGCGCGCGTACGTCATGAGCAAGATGGTGCCAAGCACGAAAGTGAGCGTGAGGAATATCACCCCTTCCGTCGGGTCGGCGACCGATGATGGCGAAATGGAGCTCACGATTAGATCAAGGTCATCCGTGACGGCCTGGACGCTCCCAAAGGCGACGACCGTCAGCGTATCGTTAAGCGCCCCCCCACGGTAGCCACGTGCACGGGCCAAGAGGTTTGCATCCTGATCAAAAGAATCAAACTCATCTTGCGTAACCTCAAAGACGTCCACGTACTTTGTTGAGATGTAGACCCCCTGCAAGTAGACATAGACGGTGGGGTCCGAGCTCTCCGAGAGACTGCCAGAGGCCCCGCAACTCGTCTCTCCGATGCAAAGCGAATTGTTGCTTACACACACGGACACGTCGCCTTCGACAGACGCGCCATTAATCGAAATATCGCAGTCTGTGTCGAGGTCAACGTTCGAACCGCTTCCTGAGCTGCTCGCGCACTTGAGCGGATAATCGCTACCATCAAAAGTAGAGACCGTACTGTTGACGTCGCCTGTGGCGTCGCATCGAAAACACCGCCCGCCATTAATGTTTGCGCAAAATGCCGAATCGTCGCAGTTGTCGTGTGCCGTGCAAACGATTCCCCTCACCTTGTACTGATCCGCGGCATCTGAAGAATACGAGCGCCGTTTCGCCTCTTGCAGGTAGGAGTGAATTTCGGACGAGAGAATGCCAACGTTGATGCGAGACAACGTCACGGTCTTCACATGAACGCCAACAATCTCCACGGACCCATCATCACCCCAAAGAGTGATGGGTCCACCGCTTGAGCCACTGGCAGTATTGATTTTGTATGAGCCCTCATTACCATTGTCACGACGCGTCATCGTGCCCTCGCCTTCGCACAGCGAATACCCGCTGTTACACTGGGAATGAATGGCGTAGCCGCTGACCCTGACATCGAGCTCTCCGTTGCTATCAAAAGGAACAGAGGATCTTATACTCAGCCACCCATACCGCGTGCCGACAGATTCACGCGTGAAAAGGAACATCCAGTCGCGATTACTATTGTACAAGAAAGATTCATCGCCCATGAAACCGTACATTCCAACAATAGAGTACTCTTCGAAGGTTTCGCCATTGATGAGATCAGGCTCGAAATAAATTTCCTCCAGAACCTCCCCCGTGTCCTGATTGATGGCGCAGTGACCTGCGGTGAGCACGATGTTGGGCGCAACGAGCGTTCCCGTGCACGAGTATTCTAGACCGTTTTCTACAATGCGGATGCGGCCGATCGCTGAGTATGGCCATATTCGCTTTGAGATTCTGTTCCACGTGGCCAAGTTGCTATAGATTTCGAGTCGGCGCCTATCGTCGACAGTTTGTGACCGCTGCGAGCTACTGAGCGGCACATTGTGCTTGTGCACGACAACCTCAGTAGTCCCGTTCGAGTGCTCGATTACGTCCCGCGTTAGAACCACCTTCGAGGCTATACTTGTTGTCGAGGAAGAGGAGGAGAACGAGGAGGAGCTCGTGAGCTCGACAGATCTTGACGAGGTGCTCGACGCCTCGCTGTAGACGTCTTCCCCGTCCTCGTCGTCGAGGCCGAGCACGTCCTCGTCGAGGTCCGTGTCGTCCTGCGTGAGCTCGCCGACGATGCGCAGCGAGGCCACCGAGCACACGCCCGCGCAGGTGGGGCCGGCCATGGCGGTCCCGTAGCTTGCCTGCTCGTCTTTTCGATCGTTTTCTCACTCGCTCCGTGCGCTCGCGCTGCCGCGCAGCCGCGCGAGCGGAGTCAAGCAGAGAGACTTGGGTCTTTGGGCTCCACGGTCGGGACATGGAGCGAGCGGTGTGCGCTCGCTCGAGTGTACAGACGCCGTTTTCGTAACGGAACTTCGTGGCGCCAAGCAAGTAAGTCCTGCGACAATAAGAGAAAGAGAGAGCCCAGATTTAGCCGCGTCGACGACAAAGCAAAGCAAAGCTCGTGAGCTTGTGCTGATCTGTCCGCGCGTAGAAAGCGTGAGGCGTCACGAGTGCAGGATCGGAAAAAGCTTCCAGGAGTGTAAAGTTGTAGAAGAACGACTCTGGCGCCTCGAAGCGCAAGCGCTCCCTGGTCGAGGCCATGGCCCAGGAGGGAGGAGCAAGCGAAGAAACCAATCGACAGGAAGGAAATCCTGATACCTCCTTGCGGGAAGACAAGGAACCAGCGAACCACGCAAAGGATGAGAATGAGTCACGAAGAAACAGCAAGAGTGCTTCTGGCAGTGCAACCTCCGCGGCGGTAAACCCTGCCCCGGAGCCGTCGACAGCAATGCAGGCAAATCAAAAGGGTATCGAGGCCAAAGAAGGCCCGTCAAGCGTCCCTGCGCCCGAAGGGTTCTTCGCCAAGCTCAAGGCTGCCATATTCGGAGAGCCCAAAGCTCCGGAACGCACGTGGGACCTCTCGTTGTGCGATCTGAACAGCGAGGAGATCGAAGAGCTGCGGATGCTGAGCGTTTTTGATGAGCGGGAAGTAAAGATTCTTCGACTCCGATTTAAAGACGTCGCTGGCGATAGTGAGTGGGTGGATAAAAACATGATTGCGGAATTGAAAGAGCTTCGAAACAACCCGCTCCGTCATCGCGTCGTTGCGTGCTTCGAGTCTGACGAGGAAGGCTTTGTGGACTTTCGGGAATTCATTATTACAGCATCCAACTTTAGCCCGAATGGGCCTCGCGAGAAGAAGTTGGGCCTTGCCTTTAAAATGCATGATTACGATGGAGATGAAAAAATCAGCAAGGACGATCTCCGTGCATATTTGAAGGACGTTACGGCATTCACGCGCTCAGCTTCAGAACTTGCACAAGAACGCCGCTGTCAAGAGGCCGAGGAGGCCGCCGGAGCGGGTAAAAGCGTGCAGAAGCGACTGGAATGGAACCAAAAGCAGCTATCAGCTTTGCGAGAAGCAGCTGCGGAGAAGAAAACCAAAGTGGACCCGGAGGAAAAGCGTCGCTACGAGGATCGCATCAAAAAGCTCGAGACAGCAGGAGTCTTGAATCAAGTAGTGGATCTTGCCTTTGAGGAAGCGAGCGCGGACCGAGAGTTTATCATTCGCGAGGACTTCATCCGCGTCTTGGGACACACCGACTTTCAAGGCAAACTTGTGGTAGATTTTTGCCAGGTCCGGGCCAAGTAAACTTTTTTGGGGAAAAAAAAAAGTGCTAGAGGATGTATACACGGGCATGGATGACCTCATCAATACTTTGCCTGATCAGTCTGTCATCAGAGTCAGACTTTGGAATAAAGAATCCACCAATCTTGTATTTTAGCAAAATGTCGATGTTCAGCAAGCAAAATCCAAAATGTGAAAGGCGAAAGTCTTCGCTTTTTGAGTACTGCAAGGCATCATGCATGGATGAATGAAACAGCGCTCATAATGCAGTCGAGCACATACCCAAAAAAGGCTGCGCGAATTCTGAACACAAGTACACATGGAAGCTATAAACAAGAAATGTGGAGGCTGGTGTCCGAGAACAATCATTCTTTCATTCAATACCCTTGTGAGGACGGCGGCTGAGAAGGCGGCTGGGAAGACTGCTGGTAGCCACCCTGCGAGTAGCTGCCCTGCGAAGAATAGCCTTGACCCTGAGGCGGAGGCTGGCCAGCATATCCAGATGCGCCAGGTGCTTGATACATACGACGCTGGTTCACTTGCATCTGCTGTTGCGAAAGCTGCTGTGTGTTCGGGCCCTGGCCTTGGCCCTGCTGGCCCTGCTGCGGGTACATGCCGCGCACGGCGGGTCGCGCGTAGCTTCCCGAGTGCGGATGCTGGCCATATGGCGGCACTTGATGCGGAGGGTGACCATAGCCCTGGCGCGGCCCCCCAGGGCCCATCCCCGGGTGACCCTGGCCCTGCGAAGCCGCCGAAGGCTGGCCGTGCATTGGGTAGCCTGACGCCGAGCCCGAAGCAGAGCCCGGCGGCCCCTGCGCCGCATAGCCCGTAGGGCGGCCGCTAGCATCATAGTAGCCACCCGGTTTCGCAGGCATGGCCCCACGTGGTGACGGCCCGCCGGGACCCGGAGGTCCCCGTGCCGGATAACCCCGCGGAGGTGGCCCAGCACCGTGCATGGGCTGGTAGCCAACTCCAGGAACACCACGTGGGCGAGCACCTGGCGGATGCGGTCCTGGATGCGGGCGAGGTCCGGCTCCAGGGGCGCCAACAGGGTGGCCGCGGCCTCGTCCGCGTCCAGCTGCCGAAGAACCGGCGCGCGCCATGGGGCGTGGGACTTCTTGCTTCTTGAAGCGGTAGTCCCAGACCTTGACCATCCAGTCCTCCGAACCCGTGACGATGCTGCCATCCTGCAAGGGCAAGACGCATAGGATCCAGTCCTCGTGCTTTTGCAATTTCGTGCACCACTTATCCTCCTCGAGCGACTGCACGCGCTCGAGCATATGGTTATCATCAATGAGGCGCAGCTCGATGTCGCCATCGCGAATGCCGCAAACAAGAGTCGTCGGGTAACCCTTGACGACGCGCACAGCGAGCGACCAACAGACACCGACGGGCCAAATGAAGGTTTCGTTGATCAGTGTGAGCTTCTTGGCGTCCCACACGCGGATGTAGCAATCCCACGACGCCGAAAAGACCTTGTTATCATGAGAGGCCAGAGCGGTAATGATGCCAAAGGAGCGACGGTCGCGCTCCGACGCCGGACGCTCGAGCTGTTTCTCGTGCTTATTCGTTTGCCCGTTCCAGACCATGAGTTTACAGTCGCGGCCACCGCTGAACAGCTTGTTTCCGCAGACCTCGAGGGCAGTCACCATGTCCGTGTGCTTTTCAAAAGTGTGAACTGGTTCGTACTTTTTCGAGTCCCATATTTTGATCTTGCGGTCTGCGCCACCGGTAAAGATCTTTTCCAGACGAGGATGCACGGCAATCGCCTTGATGGCGCCATCATGCGCCTTAATTTTGCGGTTTTCCTGTCGCGTATCGCGGGATTCCATGATCATGCGGATGATGAGATTGCCGTCCTCGAGGCCAATGAAGAGGACCTTTTCGAGCACAGTGAGGGCTGTCACTGCGTTGGTGCGCTCGCTTTCGTCCTGAGACCTCCCGCCCTTTGGCTGAGAGCCTTGGGGCACCATGCTCTGCTGCGACCCAGGCTGCTGCGTGGGCAGGGGCGAGACGTTCACCGTCCGCTCGCAGGCCCATGTGCGTGTGTTCCAAATCTTGATCTTGCCATCGGCCGATCCGCTAAAGACAAAGTTGCTCACCTTGATGAGAACATTGATGGGACCAATGTGCCCGCGCAGATCTTTTGCCAGAGACATAGCCTTCATTTTCCATTCCTTGGTGTGCACCACTGCATCCTTGACACGTTTCGAAACAATCGTCAGAGCTACCATTGTCTTGAGATCGCAATAGGGCGCCACGAGTCCCATGATGGCCTCCCGCGACTGAGCATATCGTTTGTTGGCGCGCGCCTGGATCTTGAAGGCGTTTCCACGCAGACTTGAGCTTGCCGACCGCTTCAGGCCAGTCCTGCTGCTGCTGCTGCTACTGCTGCTGGAGCTAGAGCTGGACTTTGCCAGTGGCTGTGGCGTTGGCATGGACTGTTTGCCAATGAGCGCTGCAGGGGATGGCGGCACGGCAGGCCCGCCGGGGCCCACGGGGCCGGCGGGAGCGGGTCCGCCACTTCCAGTTTCCCTTCCCTTGGTGTTCGGCCCAGCTCCAGGTGCGCCTGGTAGCGACTGCCCTTGCGCATCTTGCATTTGCACGTCACCGTCTGCTGCGTTTTTGTTGTTCTGCTGTGTTGACGGCTGGTTCGCCGCGTTTGGCTGCTGGCCTGCAGCACCGCTTTGTTGAGGGCCTGCCCCTCCGGAGGAAGATGCAGCGGACGGCGCTGTCGCGGCAGAAGAAGAGTTGCTACCCGGTGCTGACGGGGCGCCCGGGGCAGCAGCGCCAGCGCCAGCGGCAGTAGCAGGAGGTACAGCGGCAGCAGCAGCAGAAGAAGAAGATGCATTCTGCTGCGCGCTCCCGCCGGCTGTGTTGTTCGCATTCGAAGCACCGGCCCCTTGTGCTGCTCCTGACTGCCCAGGGCCAGCGTTGGGGTGATTCGAGGACGAGGAAGCATTGCTGCCCGGTGGGTCGGCAGCAGTTGGCCCAGAGCCTAATGCGCCAGCAGAAGAGGGCGTTGATGAAGCTGCTGCAGGGGCATTAGCTCCGCCGGCGTTTGCCTGACTTGGCCCCTGTCCGGGCCCGGACCCTCCGGGCGCGGAGCCATGCGCCGCAGCATTGGACGCGCCCGCCGCAGATTGAGATGCGCCATCAGGTCCAGAACCAGATCCATTTAAGGAATAGTTGTTGTTGTTGTTGTTGTTGCTGCTGCTGCTCCCGGGCCCAGCATTGGAGTCATTTGGTGCGCCTGCGTCTGTATGTGCGGGGGTGTCTAATGGAGAGATCCCTCCAAGATTATCGGAGCTGGGCATGCCAAAGTCGCCGAGATCCATCGACATTGCAGACATTGTACTATTCATAGGCGGCGGGGAAACCGCCGGCAGAGGTGACACGCCATTCCCGTGCACGTCGGCCATATCCGTATTAAAGTCCATGTTGCTGACCGCACCTCCAAAGGTGTCGGTAGGCGCGGGCGCTGATGGGTCGCCCCCCGAAAGTCCCTGCGTCCCAGGATCTCCGAGACGTGGGTGCTGATTCTCCGCGCTTCCCGAGGCATCCGTGTTGTTGGCCTGCACACCGTTGGCCATATTGTTCGTATTGTTCGCGCCGTCGGAGTTGTTACTGTTGCTGCTGGCAGAAGCCGCCTTGGGGTCCATATGGGTCTCTTGCCCCGGGGCAGGCGCGACAGGTACGGACTCGCTGCTCATCTACCGTCAGCCACGAAGATCAATCGTTGGCGGGCGGCAAAATCCCGTTTGTCTTACTCTGCGTCGTGCGTTTACCTTATTCGCGCACGCCCGCCTCTCTCGCGCTCTCGCGTCCTCGCAGCGAGCAATGAACTCGAGTCGGGTCGACCTGGGTCGAGGAGGGAAAAAAATATTAAAAAAAAAGATAGATCCTCGGGACGACAACGATCGACGCTGGCGGCTCGCGATGAGCACGTCGCGGTGGCGCTCGCGCTGGGCTAGCGGGGCGGTCCTCCGCTCCGCGGCTGCGCGTCCGGCGTCTCTCCTCCGCTCGCCCGGGCTGGGGCGAGGCGCGGCACCGAAGTGCTCGCGCGCGCGTGTCCCGCCCGCGGTTGTTGCTGTTTTTGCTGTTGTTGCCGTGGCCACCACGGTCGTCTCGTCCACCGCTCGGCGGCTCGCTCGCGCCGGCGGGAGGGCAGGGGCGGGGGCGGCGTGCGAGCGCTCGCCGCTCCGTCCGCGCCTCGCCGCGCCGCAGGCCCCGCGCTTGCGTCCGCACGCAAGCGCGCAAGCAGGCGCGCGAGCGCGCGAGCGGCGGTGGCGGCGGCAAAGCGTCGCGCCGGCGNGCGCGAGCCCTCGCGCCGCCGCCGCGCTCGTTTCTCTGCTTTCTCCCTTTCTCTGCTTGCTTTTTTCTCTTTCCTATTGGCCCCTTCGAATTCAAATTCGCTCGCCTGCTTGCCCGCCTTGCTTTCTCCGCCGCGTTTTGAAAACCCAAACCCGGCCGAAGCGCCGCCGCGCGCCCGCGCGCCCGCGCCTCGCGCGCCTGCCCGCTGCGCGCGCCCGAGGCGGCTGGCCGCTCCCCGCCGCCCGCCGCGCGCCCGCCCGCGCCGCTCCGCCCCGCGCCTCCGCGCCGCTCGCCCGCGCGCTCGAGGCCGCACCCGGCCCGCGCTCGCCTCTTCCCGCTCTGCCGCCGCGTTTTTTCTCGCCCCTTATTATCCCCCTTTCTGCCCGGACTATGCGCGCCCTGCTAATAGTATACATACACGCGAGGCACCGCCTCGCCCCGTACCGCGCCTCTTTCCTCCACTGTATGCGCGAATAGCTCTATAGTGCGGTACGCACCGCGATAGTCGGAGTAAAGTTTTTGTGTTCTTTTTGTTGTTTGTCTTTTTTCGAAAGTCCGCAGAGACGAGGGACCCTCGCCGCCCTTGCGCGCGCGCATTCTCCACTGCGCGTCGCGCCATTCTTCACTGTGCGCCGCACCATTCTCCACTTGCGCGCCCTCCCCCCCTTCCCACCCTCCGCCTCGCACCGCGCGGGTGTTTTTTTCCCCTCCTTTCTCCCTCCAAACCTAACCGCATATTGTGGCCTTCGGCCGGCCTCCCGCGCCGCTGGGTCGGTAGCTCTACTGATCTGATAACAATACTGGCAAGCACCCAGCGGCGTAAAACCGAATTGGGCGCGGACGCGGCGCGCCGCGCGTGGTTAGGTTTGAGTGGTGGTTATACTTTTTGGTCAACCAGGCGGCGGGGTCCATCGGAGGAGAGACCGCAAATGGGAGCGACGGACTTTTGGCTCTGCAGCAGCAAGAACAAAAGAAGTCGAGAGGCTGCACGCAAAAAAATTAACAAATAAAATACTTGTCCTTCCGGTGGTGCAAGAAACGCGAACAAACAAATCAATCATAATCCAATATCTTTTTTTTGGTCCGGTCGGAAACTACCATTGTCTAGCTCACGGGTCGTCGCGACACACCGGCAGCAACCGAACAAAGAAACGTTTTCCTTCACTTCCCATCCTTGTCAGCTGGCTCACTCAAGTGGCGGTACGGCATGCAAGCGAATAGAAGTTCTCTTCACCCACACCTCGTTTATGGTGGGGTGAGAAAATGTGGCACGTGCGAGGCGCAGGGTCAAAATCGCCCGACGGTGCTTTTCTTTTGTTTGCATTTTCCCTTTGCTTCCTTGAATCTTTCTCAGCTTTCCCCGGACCCCATAAATTCCCCCCCCCCCCCCCCCTCACACACACACTTGTTCTCCGCCTCACCATACCTATCCAACTTCACGTTTACGAGGAAGCACGCAACGTGCTGCCACCACAGATGTTGGCGCTCTCACGTCAACGGTGGTTTTGCGCACAACCTCGCTGATCTTTGAAAGAAAAGAAAAAGAAAAGACGAAAAAGCAGGGCGCGTACGCCTATCGATCTGCGACTTTTTACAAGTCAGTCGTTGTTTCATTCGTCGGCATCGGCGTCTGCATCAGCCTCGAATCCATAGCGCTTGGCATAGTACTCGCCCTCGGCCTTCATCTTCTTGTCGACCTTGTTGGCGAAGACTTCCTCATTCGTGAGGATACGCTTGACGATCGCCTCCACGGAAAGATCGGACTCGGACTTGATCGTTTCCAAAATCTTCATCTCCTTGGGCACCTTGTACGCCGATGAAGTCTCGACGACGTCATACGGGTGGTCGCTCACCGTACCACGAGCCACTACGTCAATTCGCAATGACGCAATCATCTCCCGCGTAATGTGCCATGGCGCATCAATGAGCACATCACTCGCGTAACGGCATCCGAGCACGCTCAGCAGACGCTCGTTGAGGTTCATGATGGGGAAGTTCTTGCCGCGGCGCTCGTTGACCACCTTGTCGCCATGGACGCCCACAATGAGGTAGTCGCCAAGCTCGCGCGCGCGCTGCAGCGTCTTGACGTGGCCCATGTGGAACATGTCCCAGGCGCCGTCAATGTAGACGACGCGGGCGCCCGGTGGCGGGTCGCGCGCGCCCGCAGAAAAGATTCGCAACATGCGCGAGGTCGTCAAGAATCGCGACGGCCGGAAGAATCCGCTGCTCACGGTCCCATCCGGGTTCAACGAGCCCTCCGACGTGACTGAAGACATTGAGTTGCTCCGCTTGCGCTCGCGGGAAACAAGGTCGGGGCGTTCGTGCTGGCCCTTTTCGTGGTGGTCGCGCGAAAGGTAGAGCATCCGGCCCACAATGTCCGTCGTGGACACACCCTCGGTGCGCGGAATGCTCCGGTAGATGCCGCGTCGCTTGGCGTCCTCGTACACATCCTTGCCATCCACGATGCAAGGATCATCGCCGTGGACCACGTAGTCGATCTTGTACTTTTTGATGACGTAGTTCAGATACTCGGGGGTCATCACGTACGGGGCGCCGGGCACAATCTCATCGACCCACTTGCAGCCCTTGACGGCGCCGCAGCGCTCCTGGTCGTTCATGACGGGCGCCGTGCCCTTGCACTCTTTGATGCTCTCGTCGCTGTTGATGCCAACCACGAGGTAGTTGCCCAGCGAACGACCCTGGCGGAAAGCGTTCATGTGTCCGTAGTGCATCATGTCAAAGGCACCGTCCATCCAGACACGGATCGGCCTGTCGTCGTCGCAGAAAAGTTCGTCCTCCGAGTCGAGATCGTCCATTTGCCGTTCGAGCTCCGCCACCTTGCGTTCGGCCTCGGCCAGCTTGTTGGCCAAGATGGCGCGTTTGTGCTGGTGCCGCTTTCCGAAGAAGATATAGTACAGCATTAGCGTAAGCGCCATGATACTCAAGGTCGCCAACAGCTGCTCCTCCGTGGGGTACGGCTCCGTGTAGCCTCCAGCCTTGAGCAGGCGGTCCACGCCGCGTTTCAGGTTGCGCATCGTTTCCGACTGCTTGAAGGCCTCGTACATGGGCTCCACGCTCCGAGCGTCCACCACGTCCTTGACCAGCCCGCGACCGGCCTGCACAGCCTGCCGCATGCTCTCCGACGCGCCCGCCATCGTCTCTTCCACAGGCCTGCTCGCCTGCCCGCCTCGTCAAGACTCGCTGGCCTCCAAAGATACTTGCCCCTCTTCTCCTCTTCCGCTCGCCGCTTCCGCCTGCGGGCCGCACGGACGGTACGCTGCTCCGTCCGCTCGCAGGCGCGCGTCCACCCTACGCTGCGCTGCTGCCGCCGCTGCCGCTGCTGCTGCCCTCCTCGCGCACCTCCTCCTCGCCGTCCTCGCGCTGGTTGGTCGCGCGCTCGCCAAGCTTGTTATCGCTCTGCCAGCCGCGCTGCGCTACCTCTCGCGCTGGGCTCGCCTCGCCTCGCCTCGCCTCGCCTCGCCTCCTCCGGCGCGGGCTCGCTCGCGCGCGCGCGCGCGCTCGGGCTGCTCTCCTCGGCGCGCTCTGCGCTCGGCTGCGCGCGGGCGGCCGGGCTCGTGGCGTCGGGGCGCGCGCGATGCAGGTTTCGGGTTTGGCGACGCAGGGCGATCGATGGACGTCCAACAGCGCAACAGACAGTGCCGACAAGCAGCACGAGACGAGACGAGACGAGACGAGACGAGACGAGACGACCGAGAGACGACGACCGGGCGGCGAGCAAGAGCACCGGCGAGCGGGCGCAGAGGGGGCGGACGCGCGAGCGCAGGGCCCGCTCACGGTCGCGCGCGACGCCGGGCGGCGCTCGGGTCTCGCGTCGAGGCGAGCAGCGGCGAGCGGAGTCGGGTCCGGGTCGCTGATAACCTCGGCTGCTGCCAAGAGTTACTACTAGGCCTACTACTACCTGCCAGAGACAGCCAGCCACCCTGGCATCCATACCTCACAAACGTCACGTTGTCATACCCCTGGGTCCGACTGACCGCAAGATCAGATCTTGCCTTGCCTTGCCTAGCCTAGCCTAGCCTTGCCTAGCCTTGCCTAGCCTTGTCTTGCCTTGTAAGACGTGTCTTGCCGGCAGCCATGGCGGGCCTGCGCTCGCGCGGAGCCCACGAAGTTTCTTGAGATGAGGCGATGTCAGAAATTGCCTCGAGGGGCGAAAGGAAGGAAAGAAAGAAAGTGCCGGATACAAAAGCTGAAGTGACAGTGGGCGCGCGGGTTTATAGCCATTTCCGTCGCCCGCCTCGCACCCTAATACCGTGTATGCCACCCCCTGCACGCGCCCGTCAGCCAGCTCGCGCGCTTTAGGGCAAGGAGACGAGCAAGGTGGGAGGCCAAAAGGTCTGTATCGATCGATCAACAGCCTGCTGCTGCTGCTGCTGCATGCATCGATCGCTTGTCTTCCTCGGTAATGTGAACAGTGGCAGACAGATCGGTCGCGAGACTGATCCCGACAAAGGCGGAATCATCCGAACGGGATGGTTTCGATCAATTCCTGCGTGCCTTTGTGAACCACGTCGCTGCGGATGGCCCCGATGGCCGTTCGTGTTATCGCGGAAGCCTGTATCGTGCACTCAATGTGCCACATCGAGCGCGACCTTGAATGCACCCAGCTCGCGATGCGATGCACAATGAAGGGAGAATCCTTGCGAGAGATCGCGTCCAGATGATCGCGTTCGACGCACCGCTCGATTGCGTTGCCAATGAACATGTAAGCTCGAACGATCCGCCGGTGCAGCCAATATTCTCTCTTGCATGGCACGCATGAATCACAATGTGAAGCGCTCGTCAGTGCTTGCTCTGGTCACCTCTGGCGCCGCGCGCGAAGAGGCATCGGACCCAGAAGAAGTGCGCAAGAGATGGGCCACCCTGGCGACCCATCTTATCGAGGCGGAAACAAAGAGCGCTATTCGCGGCACCTTGTCCCAGTCAGTCATCGCTGCGCTTGCCGGCTGCTTGCGTTGCATCCTCCCTTCCAGCCTTCAGCAAATCTTGCTTGAGGCTAGTGCCAAGTCCTTGAGTCACGCTGACTTCAATGAGGTTGCACAACCGAAACTCGCATCCGCATGCGTAGTATGCGTGATGCGTTGCATGGAGCTCTCGACTGAGCCGATGGACGCTTTTGATAGATTTGTCTTGATCTTTGCTTTCCTGGCAACCATCTCGATCAGCATCTAGTGCACACCTAAGGTATTTTTCTTTAGCCCAGCTTCTTGATGAAGATGCGAAAATCGTCGCTGCGACCCTGCACGGGAGGGACTTAGCCCTAGCAATAGAGCTGATCTACAACGGGTACATGTTCATGAGTTTGAAGCTGCTGGAGATTGTGAATGATTTCTTACATCTCTCCGAGGCATGCCTTTTGAGAACTTTAGGATGAGGGAGTCAATGAGCGAGGGACGAGCGACTTTCAAGCGGACGAATATTGTCAGCGCTCTCGTGGTGAATGCAGAGAGCTGCGGTCCGGCGCTCATTCAGCAAGTCAATGCTGAGATGTTGGAGCTGGCCAGCCTTCTTGGCACGCGCTGGACCAATCCGTATCTTCCAAAGAGCTCTCGACAAACCTACATGCGTTGCCAAAGTACCTGGCTGAAGCGCGTTCTTTAAAAATTGACAATTCACAATTGCCGGAAAACAGGTTGAAGCGCTTTCTGAGAACGTGAATTGTCTTTGTGCTCAATCGAGTCGATTGCGGCACGACACCATTTCGACATATAACAGTTTTTCCGACTTCGAACGAGCAAACTCATCTCTGATTCAACCACCGATTTCAGTCCAAACATACGATTTTGCATCTATCTTATAAGGGAAGAAGAGATGACATCATCATCTCTTGATTATCCAGAGCTCATCCTAGGCATGGAGATTCGTATTCTACGTTGGCTGCCTCGAGCATTACCCATGGCGGTTCATTCTTTCGCAGCAAAAGCAACCCCAATCCCAAGTCACGGTCGCTGGCCGCGGCTCGCGACGGTCACCGTGACCGTCACTAGGGGAGTCCAACTCGTTCTTTTTGTTCTCGTTCCCGTTCCTTTGGGTCTCGGAGTTATCGCGGCTCTCGATCGATCCCGCTCGTCGAACGATTACCGTCGCGCAGAACCATTCTCCGTGGCCGCAGGCAGCGGCAGCGGCGACGCAAAGGTTCCGCTGATGCTGGCCGGCCGCTTTGGCGAGAGAGAGCTGCGCGACACAGACGCAGACGCAAAGGCAAAGGCAAACGCGAAGGCGAAAGCGAAGGCAATTCGCCCCGCTGCAGACGCGGACCGAGCGTCCCCGTTGCGAGCAAAGAAAGCCCTGTTCACGTCCGGCGGCCCAACTCGCAGCAGCGGCTATGGGTGTGCTGCGGACTTCGTACGCGAGCGATGTCCCCTTCGGAGTGCTGCTGCGACTCATGATGATCTTTGCGCCGGGGTATTTGCATCCGGGTGCGTTTGTTTTCCAAATTACCGCGAGCTCGTGGGCTCGCATCTTTTGCTCGCATGCTTGGCCTGCCAACTCGGCTTGCCCGATCGTGTCGTGTTACAATTGCGGCCTTATCGAACATCATCAAAATGACGCTGACCTTTCTCACAAATACATGATCCTCACCGACGCATGAAAAAACGCAGATGAATTCTTCCAAACGCAAGAGGTCGCATCCAAGTGGATCCTCGGCTATGACACTTTTGTTCCCTGGGAGTTCTCGTGTGAGCATGACGGGCTGCTGTACAGAAGCGTCGTGCCACCACTTGTAAGCTGCGGAGTGCCATTTTGCCTGCTCAAACATACATGGCTTCACGCTTCGAGCCTCTGGGCGCTTGTTTTACCACGCCTTTTCGTATTTGGACTCTCCCTCGTTGCAGATTGGTGCGTCCGTCGCGTGTTCGGCGAGCGCACATTCTTCGTGTACCGCTCGTCATGGGTCAGCATTGTTCTTTTGGCCAGACCTCTCGCAAACTCACTCGCTGTCCTCTTGTTTGTGTTCTGTGCCTATGCTGGCTTTATGCGCCGGCCAGCAACCTTGGGCGCCTGCGCCGCAGCTGGCATTTTTATACACGTCACATTCCCGGCCTTTGTTCTCCCGATTGCCTTCTTCTGGGTATATCTCGAAGCGCTGCACGCCCTCGAAGCGCCGTCCCAGGAAAATGAAGACACTTGCGCGAGCAAAGACGCATGGGTACAACCTCAACAGGGAAATGTGGTGTACCTGTTGCGCGCTCTCGTACCGCGTCTGGCTAGGGCCTTGCTCGGCGCGGGGCTTTGCGTTCTTGTCTTTGTGAGCGCAGACTCCATCTATGTTAACGCGATGGAGGACTGCCGTTCAGAGACATCACCCCTACCGTCATGGCTGCGTGAACCCCTTGGCCGCGAGGGCATCCAGCTCACGCTGACGCCCCTAAACAACCTCATCTACAACACCCGCTTCGATAACCTAGCCCAGCATGGTCTGCACCCACATTACTTGCATGCGGCAGTTAACATGCAGCTCCTCTTCTCCCCGCTTTGGATTTTCGCTCTTTTACGCCGGTCAGCCTTTGCAACCTCAAAGCGGGCCGTCATGGTTGCAGTGATCATGTGCGGGCTTTGCACGCTCTCACTGGCCCCACACCAGGAACCACGTTTCCTCATGCCTCTCATTCTCCCCATCGCAGTGCTTACCACGGAAGTTGTCACTCGCAATGGCCATGCGCAATTCTTCTGGCTTGTCTTCAACATTATTCTCGGTGTTTTTTATGGATTTGTGCATCAAGGAGGCGTGGTGCCTGCGCTGTTGGCGATTGAAGGCGAGCTCTTCGAGTCACAACGGACGATTCGATGCATCGCCTCGTACGAAACGTACATGATGCCGCGCTTCTTGCTCACGGACCACAATGTCACCACTGTAGACCTCATGGGAACCGCACCCGCACGGATTCCCAGCATTCTCCGTGACGCGGGTTGTCCGGGCGAAGAATGGTACTTTATCATGCCCGCGTCAGCTTGCGAGGACTTTCCAAAGTGTGCTGATCAGGCACCCGTTGCGTCCTTCTTTCCGCACTTTTCAGGCGAACGCCCCCCTCGATCGTTGCAGGATCTGCGGCTCGAATTACACAAAATTAGACTCGACGATTTGGACGCCGCAATGACGTCGTCCGAGGACCGAACTCAAGCCTCAGGCGCTGTCTTGGGCAGTCATGATTTGGAGCATGAGGGCAGCGAGCTCGTCGACAAGACTCGGCTCGAGCTCCTCCATAAGGACTCCCCAAATGAGGAGACGCTCCTTTGCACGGATCCCTCTCCGTAAAATCATACCGTGAGCGACCCATGCGAGCAACGTCCAGCGTGAGATAAACTCTTTTTCCACCATGTCCAGCCAGGAGCAAATTGTCTCGCGTACCTCTTCTGGGTCTGTAAACGACAACTCGAACGACTTGCCAGCATTTGGGTAAAGACGAACGTCCGTCATGTTCAAAAGGTGTTTCTTGCGATGCAAGTAACGCTCGAGCGTCTCCTTCCACTCGGCGTCCTCGCGTCGCATCGTCTCCGCGCTTTCGTTCATTTCCCGCTGCAAGCGCGCAATCTCCTTTTGAATGTCCTTCATGAGTATGTCTTCCAGAAAAGCAGCGTGTGTCTCAACATCAAAGCGCTGCGGTGCGCCGTGCACCCACATGACCACAATACCATCGTGCTCGAGTTCCTCCTGCGTGAATCCTTTTAATAGATTTTCCGCCTCTTGCTCTTCGCGAGTCATAAAGGCGCCGTCTCTGGAGTGTCGCGAGAGCTGCCACAGCGGCACGCGCCCGCCCTGATCACTCTCGCGTCGTGCTTCTAGAAGCGCTTCTGCGCTGCGCTTGCGCTCCATCACAAGCGCCAGCCGTTTGATGTGCAAGAGGTTCTTGCGTAGTTCAGTCAGCAACGGCGACGAGTACCGTTCATCAAAAAGGAGCTTCATCTTTTGTCTTTCACCGAGTGTCCGACAGCCACCCTCGGCCATTTCAAAGAGGTACTCTTGCTGTCGCGCCATAAAGGCTTGGCGACCTAGATATCCACGAAAGAACCTCTGGATATCTAGACTGGCGTGATAACGCGACGACCAGCGCGCAAAGGCTCCCTCTATGGTCCGGAAACGACTGCCCTGCATCATACGCCGCAGCGTTTTTCGCTGGATTATAAAGGTTTTCCATGACGCAAATCGAGCGCGTTTGCGCTCTCCGAAAATCTTTGCAAGTTTGCGCTTGATGACTCGACGTTGTCGTAGCTTGGTTCGTAAAACGTTGCGCGCAATTCTTGCGCGCACCATTTGCTGAATAATAATCGCTGCATTCCGGTCACGACGTTTCCGACGCGTCTCGAGTCGGCCCACAAAGCCGCGACCGACACGTTGTATATCGCGCACCGCTGCTTTGTGCCGCTCCCTTCGAATTGTCGCAGCATTGCGACGCCACATGTCCCAGCTATAGCGAACGCGGTGGCCGTCAGCCCTGCCCGCCAAGACACGTACGTGCTGTCGAACGCGCACGAAACGTTTCCACCCGGAAAAGGTGCGGAACTTAGCGTTCGAAGACATGCGTAAAAGCATTCGTCGTACAAGCTTTTCCTGGTGGGCAATCTTTCGTCTTGCGAGCTTGAGTACGACCTTTGCGAGTACTGTGCGAGCGAAAGCCTGAATCGTGAGCGTCGCCTGAAGATTGCGACGCCGACGCGCAAGTTCTTGCTGGGCTAGGAATCGTCGCCATGATGCCTGGACAATGAGTGCGCTACAAAGTCGGTCTTCTTTTGACTTTCGCACCCAGGAGTGCCAATGTCCAAACGTCCATTCTTTCATGTACGAGCTTGAGAACCCTGCGAGGAGGCGTCGGCGCTTCTCGAGCTTGACATGCTCGTGCCAGCCCACGAACGCCGTGTACAGGCCTCGATTTCGCATGCGCGCTACGGCATGACGCAAGAGGGCTTCGTGTCGAAGCCTGCGTTTCTCATCCTCGATGAGTCTCCGTCTCTGTTCCGCGAGATCGCGTAGTCGTCTCTTTTCGCGGATTCGCACCCTGTGAAGCTCCTCTTGACTCTTTTTGTATGCACGCAATGTGCGAAGGAATTCTTGCTTGGATCCCATTGGCACGGGCAGAAGCGATTCAAGCTGAGCTGGTGGTGGCAAAAACATTTCGTGTTCCTTGTCATTCTCATCGTCGGAATCTCCATCACCATAGAAGGCGCTCGCGCTTGTGAGTCCACTGCTTCCGCCCGCATCGAGTCCTGCACTCGAACCCTCGTGAGGCTCTCGTCGTCCTCCTCCTCCTCCGCCTTCTTCGATGTCGTCGATGTCGTCGTCGTCATCTACAATACTGGTGAGACTCTTGCTTTTCAGTGGGCTGAGCTTTGGCTTGAACATGGACGAAAAACCTTCACGTTTCTCCTTGGCGCGTCGCTGCGCAATTTCCTGATCAAATTTGCGGTTTTCCTCCTCGGCAAGTTCTTCTGCGATGCGTCTGCGTTCCGTTTCTTCTCTTTCCAAGCGACAACACTCGTCGCACGCTTCTCGGCTTGTGCGCTCGACAGGCGGTCTCCCGTTGCTTTTTCGCAGGCCGAGCGCCGTGTCCGTCGAGCAGCGCAAGCATCGATTGTTGAGGGTTTTCGCCAGTTTGCCGCTCCTATAGATATCATTGACGTCTGTCTGATGAAAGTCGAAGAGCGTCCCCGAGAGCTGGTGCTCTGCACCGCGTCTGCGCGTCTCTACGCCGAACTTGGTCAAGAGGTTCACCTCTGGCGGCCGCAAGATTTCGCGTGGCCGTGGCGGTCTTGTCATGGCCAGTTCATCGTTGCTTAGTGGGGCACGTCGGCGAGACCGATTTCTGCTTCCGCCTCCATCGCTAATACCGCTGCTTGCCCGCTGTCTTTTGCGCGAGCTCGCGAGCCGCATCTGCCGTCGCCGCTATTGCTGGTGGTGGTGCTCGTGCTCCTGGTGGTGGTGCTGGCGGTGCTGCTGCCGCCGCAGATGATAATAATGACGATAATTGTGATGCAGCTGCAGCTGTCGCTGCAGCTGCTCACGTACAGCGTTTCGCTTGACGACTCACCGCGTGCGCTTTCGCTGTGTTCTCGCCGATCGAACGTGTGCCCAAGAACAGTGTGTGCTACTTCTGTCAAGCAAGCCTTCCTTGACAGTGAGTTGGGCGTACTTTCAGGACACTTGATTCATGTCTCCTACGCTAAAAAGGACGCAGCAACAAAGTTTTGCACTGCAGCTCTCTCTTCTCTTCATTGCCTCTCATTTCACTCACAACAGCGGCGACGCAGCGAGGCGCAGCAACGCGGCCGAGCGTGTTGTTCGCGACGCCGAGCGAGCGGCCGGGAGGCACGTGCGAGCACGTTCTGGCGGCAGGGAATTGATTGTGCCAGATACGGAAAAAGAACATAATGTACCGGAAGCAAGGTTCGGTCGCACGCGAGCGAGCCATGTAACCATCCGCGGCGTGCAACGGCAACAAGCAAGCAAATGAAGGCCCAAGCCTGCTTGCTTGCCTTGTCAACTTGAAAGGACCAAGCGAGCGAGGGCCCAGGACCTGGGTGTCGTCGAGCTCTGCAGCCTGCAGCTGCGTGCCTGCCGGCCTGGCCGCCTCATTGTCAGATCGAACGGAGGCAGGAGCCCTCGTCTTGGCTCGCGAGCAGACCAGTCGGCCTTGGCTCCTTCCGTAGCAAGAATTGGAGCCTCCCAAGAACCATGGAGGACGCACTTCGCGTGAGGCTACTGCGCGTCGGCGAAGACGCTCAAGTTGCTGGAATCGAAGGTGCCGACAGTGGTCGCGCGCAAGCAAAAGAGCAGCATCCAGAGACAAACAGCGGCGAAGACGAGACCGACAAACACGCGAGAGCGCGACACGAACTCGAGGCCTGCTTTGCGCTCTTGTGCGAGTACAATGGCGAGCCGAGGATCGCCGTGGAGCTACTCGTCATTTGTGCGGAAGCAGCGCTTAAGTTCGATGCGCTAGTCATTGCAGAAAGGAGCGCAGAGCTTTGCTTCACGCGAGGCAAGGTACGAGATCAGTTCTATTGCCGAGCTCTCTTTGTCAAAGCGCTCATCGAGCACAAGTCGCCGCAACGAGGCGATGTTCTGTCACGAGCACTTTCTGCATCCAAGCATATTGACGCCGCTGTTGATGTTTGTCTTGATCCCGTACGCAAGGACGCGTACTCCTTTCTCGTCTACAACGCTTCAGTGATCGCGTGGCAGGTCATGAGACCAATCATGCGTCAGGGGTGCCGCCATCACACTCTCAAGCTCCTCTCCAAGCTCTGCGAGGCTCTCAATGCCGCTGACGACCCGCATAAGGCATGGCGTGCGCGGCTCGGCCTGGCCCTCGCGCTGGCGCATAATGAGGTCGGGGCCCAGGCCCCTGCCCAGGCCGAAGCGAAGCGTGCTCTCGACCTCGTGCAAGAAGTCGATCCTACGAGCGAAATTGCGCGTGAAACAAATGCACTCTGCGTTCATATTCAGCAACAAGGCGCACTTGCGGCAGCGAAAACGGCGCGCACGCAGGGAGACGTGCGGCCCATTCTTCAATGCATTCGGTCAGGGATTATCGCTGATCAGGCAGGAATCGAGGCAGAACTTCAAGAATCGCTGAAAACTGTTGTGGCTGCAGGAAACCAGGCCGCGGAGGATGGCGACAACCAAGATGACGAAACGAAGACGAGAAATGCTCGCACCAGTATTGGGGTCATTGGTGTAGGGCGCGCTGCACTTCGCGCACACCTCTACGAACTGAGCGAAGAGTGCATGTCGCTTGCTGTGCGTTTGCCTGCTCGTGTCAGGACGGCTGTGGACGAAGTTGATCTTGACCTCTTTCGCGCCGAATGGCTGGCAGAGTGTCCCACTGCCACGGTGGAGATGGCGAGCACGGGACAACGGCCACTTTCGGGTTCGAAAGGCAGTGGTGCCGCCGCGACGTCGGAAAAGACGGCTCGGGCCATGAACCTCGCGAAGCGCATCCAAGCCATGAGACTTCTCGACCGGTGCATCTCTCTGTGTCTGCGCCTTCATCAGCCTGGTCTTCTTGAGGAAACTTGCCTCGTGACCTGGAACATTGGCTTGCCACTCTTGCAGCCGCATCTTCGGACGCATGTTCACAAGGCATTTACCAGTGCTGCAAGCGCACTCGAAGAGGTTGACTCGCCACTGCTCGAGCTGCGCGCACATCTTCACAGTGAGCTCGCAAAGTGCGAGATGGCGTCTGACTTTTTGCAGCGCGCAAATGATCAGGTAGAAAAGGCTATGCACCTGCAACGAAGCAGCCAAATGAACCAAGAGTCCAATGCCGAGAACAATAGCGACCTCACTCGCTTTCTGAAACCCATGCAAGAGAAACTGCGTCTCAAGTCCAGTATTTACAACGAGCCCGAGAACCCGCTTGAGCAAGCCATTCTTCAGGTCGAACAGGCCAAAGATGCTGGAGAAAAGCACCTCAAGGCTTCTCTTTTGATGCGCGCTGCAGCATTTCTGGATCAGCATCATGACGAGAGTCTCGAGCAGTCGAGTCGGGAGCAGCACAATCATACCGGAACGGCGGCGGAGGACAAGGAGGAAGGGGCAGTAGCGGCAAGTCAAGACGCCGATGCCCGTGCACCCGAGCAGATTGCTCACAACGTCACAAGCATCGCGCTCTGGGCCGAGATCGCCCAACTAGCTTCTACTCTTCGTCTTTTACCACTCACCGAGCGCGCAGCGCAGCACGTGCTGGTTTCCGACAACGAAGAGGATACCACAGACTTACCCGAAGGTGTCGATGCCAAATCGTGGTCTTTACAGCGCGCTCGTGTGCACTTTGTCTTCGCAGACGCCCTCGCGCGGCAGCTGCAGACCGTTCCTGTGGACGACCTCGTTCCCAAGGTTGCAAACATGCACATTCGGACTCTGGGCCTCCTTGTTCCAACACCCATCGAGAACCCGGAGGCGATTGACGATTCGCTCGATGAGGACCCGGAAGACGCAAATAGAGTCACCGAAGAGAGCAGAAACATTGTCTCGCCCGCGGACTTGACTTTTGACTGGCTACCGTGGCAAGACGCTCCATTCCCAGAAGACCTGCCTCAGCGCAAAGATGAGGTGGTGAAGCAAATTGTTGCTGCTCTCAAGATCGGCAGCACGCTTTGCGAATCCTGGCTCGTTGAAAACGCAGCCACTTATCTGTGGAATTTTCACCTTCATGTCTTCAATGGGCCTATTCAGCGCTTTCAATTTGTCACGGATGCTCTCATCGACGGCCTGCAAGAGGTCGTCTCTGCACTTGCCGAGCTCGACCCTGAGGAACGCAATGACACAATGTACTGTGCAGTCGCCTGTGCTCTCGCCCAAAGTCTCGAAGGCCGTGCTCTTCGAACTCAAATGCTGCAGAGCCAGACTGCAAATGCAGATGATGATTTGCGTCGTGCCGCGGAAGTGTGCATGCAAACTCTTGCAGACAAATCGCCGAGGATTGCCAAGGAGCTCATTTCCACGCTGCAGCGCGTCCAGCGTCGGAGAAAGTCGCCGCAGCCACTTCCAGATGATCTTCTTGCCCGAGGATTTGCAGTCATTGAGCTTTTACGCCTCGAAGGGGGCTTTGTTGCACCGGAAGAGAAACAATCACTTTTGGAGTCCTTCGTGGGTCAAATACAAGGCCAGGAGGACCTTCTCCTGCATGCCGCAGACCGGTCGGACCAGCTCGTGGCAACCGAAGTGTGGACGCGGCTCGGGCGACAAAGTTTCCAGATTGGTAATCTGGATATTGCCGATACCATTTGCTCAGCAGCCCTTCGGACGCTCGCTTCACACGGTCAATCCCAGCAGCGAAAGGCGCAGGACGGAGAAGACAGAATGACGACGCCATCTGCGCAGAGCTTTCAGCAAAAGGTGCAGCCGCACAAGGTTCCCGTGGAATTCTGGCGATGGTACGCCATTTGCTCGTGCGTCAAGGGACAAGTTGCGGCTGCGCGTGCCGCAGCCATTACGCACGACAAAACAACGCAGGACATGCTTCGTGAGGAGAGCTTGCGCATGTTTCGCAGTGCAGCGGAGCACGGTGTACGGGCCAAAGTTGGCGCTCTCGTCCTGGATGCTGCCAAGGAGCTCTGGAATGTGGCTACTACGCTTGTCGGGTCTGCCGGGACACGTAGCATTCTATTCGAACCTTTGCGAGCTATGCTACAATGTCTCGCGGCTGTGTCGGAGAAATCTGAAATGGCGCTGCGTGTGTCCATGTACGCGGCACTTTTCGAGTGTTTCAAGGATACTAAGGATTGGAAGGGAGGTCTTAAAGCGGTCGATGAAGCTTTTCGCATCGTACCGCAGAGTCTGCAAAAGCGACTGTGGGCCGCGCGGGTTATTTTCAACAGCAAACTGAACAAGGATGTTGCCGCAGGTCTGCACAAGATGAAGGAAGGCAACAAGTCTCTGCAAGCCAAGGCCTGGATGACCTTGGCAACTTCATCTGCGAATCAGGAGGATCAGTTGCAGGCACATGTGCAGGCGCTCAGTCTCTTGGAAGGCTCGTACGAGCGTGTCGAGTACCTCATTGAGTTTGCAGAATGGCTGCATGCCAACCACTTTTCTCGAGATGATGTGACGCAGTGTCTGGTTTCTGCAGCGGACCAAATCTTGGATGTTGAGGTCGCCGCGCAGAAGCGCGCGCAGGCAGCCGCAGAAGCTCGCGCCAAGGGAGCCATGTCCCCGAAGTCGCCTAGCTCACTCGTCACGTCAAACTCGCGTCGATCCATTCGTTCTGCGAGTCCAAAGCGTAACGTCAAGGCAACACGTGAGCTAGGGGAGCCTTGCGCAGATGCACCGAGGGAGCTGCGTCTTGGAGATCTGCTCAAACTTGTGCAGATCTTTGCCATGCTTGCACGCTCTGTGCCGCACTCTAAAATTCGGGCAGACATGGCACTTATTGCGCATGAGCATTTATCCTCTGCATGGACGCGTTTTGTAGCACCCGGGTCCAAGTGCAATCTATTGACGGTCATAGGTGCCGACCTGGCGGACGCAAACGAGGGATCGGAAGAGAATGAGGATGCCAAGATCTCGAAGATTCCAGCCGCAGCAGCCGCGACGATCGAGCGACCGTACCTTGTCGTTCATTACCTCCTGGAGCTTGGCTCATTGTTGCAAGAGTGCGGTCAGGACGCTCTCGCCATCACGTGCTATGTGATGATGGAGCGAATCTGCGCCGATGTGATCCAGGATCGCACGTTTGCCACGCTCGCCGCGCTCAAGACGGTGCGAGCGCTGTCTCTCATCAATCTGGGCGCTGCTGCGAGAAGCAAGATGAACGAAATTGATATTTCCTTGAACGAGGAGGAGCGCATCCGGTTTGGGGTCGAAGTGGAGCAGCTCTTGCAGCACCGCTCCGTGCGACAGCGCGCAAGAAGAGCCAGCATCGAGTCCGCGCCAACAGACGGCTCCACCGAATCTGCTGAGCTTGACGAGGATCCGGACGCAATCGTGACAAAGTCGGGCGTACAACCCACGAGGCGCCGCATGCTTGGCCCAATGAAGATTCGCGAAGTGTGGGCGCGCCTTGCATCCGAGTTGGTCGATCTGGGCTACATCTTTGAAGGCAAGGTGCTTTTGCACGAGGTCGCGTTGCACAATGACGCATATGAGGACAAGGAGAACACCTTTCGGGCGGCCACTGTGGCAGCAAAGGTGGCACTACTCGAGGGCAAAGAGAGCGCAGCCCTTGCTCGCGCCGTGGAAGCCATGGGCGCACTTAATGAGCATCGCGGAGGAAACGTCAACGATTGGTTGCATTGCATTCGCGAAATTGTGGCCTGTTTGCGTGGCGCAAACCGCAGTGCGGACGCCAGCACCCTCATGAAGAAGGCGCTTGCCGTGTACAATAGCAAGCTTCAGAATATGGGCACGCTCAAAGACTTGGACCTCGAAGTCGCCACAAGCTACGTGGAGACGCTTGTTGCAGAGCAGCTCTTTGCCGAAGTCAAGGTCAGGGCGCTGCAGGGCGCGAATTGGCGCGATGAATGGGTACAGTGCCAGAAACACTTGCGCAACGCACAGGACCGAATTCTCATTGCCACCAAGCCGCAGTGTGCGTCCGTTGCAACGATGGACATTTTGCTCATGCACTGTGCCATGTGGATGGAGGTGTACAAGACGCAAGCCATGGAGCAGGAGCACGTGGCCTTTTCGCGGATTGTAGATGGTTTATCTCGCGCGAGTCGTTGTGGTGAGGCCATGCTGCAAATGGTGCTGCCGACTTCTGAACTTTTTTGCACAGGCATGAACGAGGTGAATCTTCCGCTTGAGCGATACGTGGGACGCGTGCAGAACATGCTTGGAAGCATTGAGCTGCTCCACGACGCCTTTTGCAATCCATTGCCCGCAGTATCATCTGCTGCGCGCGAAGCGGAACGCATCGAACAGCTGAATCCCGCCGAGCGCTGGCTCATGGAGACTGCTCCCGTCCCGCCTCCTACACTTGCGGAACTCCATCCAGGTGCCGCGCAGCGTGCGTGCAGCTACTTTATGGGTACGTACAAGCACCTTCATCATATGCCGGCACGTGCCGCGGTCGCGCTGGTTGCCGCTGGCCAGGGTCTCTGCCGCAACAAAGATGCGCGGGCCCAGAAAGTCCTTTACGATGGAATCGAGGCTGCGTTGGCGCACGATGACTACGATTTGGCGAAGATTGCAGCGCACGAGCTCGTACTCGGGCACGAGTCGGCGGAGGCACTGGTACTGTACCAAGCGTGTCGGGCTCGCGCGTGGATGTTCAATTTACTCAAAGAAACGGCGCTGGACGGAGAGGGCAAGTTGAGTCAGTTCCTGAGATTGCAAACACACATTGAGGCAAGTTTGTTTTCTCCGGGGGACCTCTCCAAGACCGCAGGCGAGGACGCATCGGCTGCAGAGAAAGATGCCAAAGTACGTTGGCCCTATGCCGATGTCAGCAAGTTCCTTCGGGAGAGTGTGCAGCTCCAGCGCTTGAGCTGTCGCCAGCGCGTGTCATCCTTGCTCAAGTCGTTGCCGGACGCAGTCGAGTTCCTGGTTCTCTCCTTGTCCGAAAATGGCCGCGTGCTGTACAGTGCGCATCTTGATGGCAAATCCTACGATACCGAGCGCAATGAAGTCAAAGCAAAAGCAAACAAATTTCCTCTTGCTGCCGAAGAGGCAGAGGAGCTCCATTCTCTCGTGCGAGAAATCTCGACATGCCGGAAGAGGATGAGCTCTCAGTTGCTGAGTCGCACCCAAGATGCGAGCTTTGAAGACAGCGCAAGCAAGCTCGAGGACAAGGCTTCGGAGGACATTGAGGCCATCACACGTCGAATGCGACGATTGCTCGCGCCTGCAATCCCCATATTGCGAGCGGAGGGAGAAGGAGATAATGCCGACGCTGAGAACGACGCTACCCCAGTACAGGATGACGCCGAGCCTTCGGAGCGACTGGTGATTCTGGCGGATCCTCTGCTCGCGCGTCTACCGCTTGAGCTTCTATTCGAGCAAGAACCACAGGAAGAAGAGGCGAAAACCATTGATGGAGAGGGTGAAGATCAGGACCAGGACGAGGGCGAGGACCAAGAGAGGGCTCAGGATTGCGTAGCGTTCCAGACGCGTATGCAGAAACGGTACCTCTCCG
This sequence comes from Aurantiochytrium sp. KH105, assembly GCA_003116975.1. Classification (NCBI taxonomy): domain Eukaryota; class Bigyra; order Thraustochytrida; family Thraustochytriidae; genus Aurantiochytrium; species Aurantiochytrium sp. KH105. The sequence goes on along the minus strand of BGKB01000017.1, from coordinate 505,158 downwards.
TATCTCGAGACTTTTCGCTGCATCTGTTTCACCAACGGATGCAGTCGATGGTGCCGGGTCTACAAGAAGCGGTGGCTGCCAACGAAGCTTTCCAGGTTCGTTTGAGCCAACGTCCAACAAGTGTACGGTACGTTGTGGACCCACGGAGCGAAGAAAGCGGTCTTCGGGACAACTTCACAGCCGATACCGCATGGCAGGGACATGTGGGTGCCGAAATGGGCGTTCCTAGTCGAGGCGACTGGCAGGCGCTTTTGGCAAGTGGGGATGATAAGCAGTTCCTATTCAGTGGTCTCGGATCTTTCCTTGCGCAAGTAGACCCGGGCGCTGTGGCCGCGTTGGACATGCGGCATTGCTGGAGCGCTGTGCTGATTGATCGCGCCGTGAACGACGCCTCGTACCGTTTCCAAAGCGAGCAAGAGGCGAGTTTGAGCGCCGCAGCGCTGCAACTGAAACAGCCCGTGGAGACCGCTGCACTCTTGTCTCTGTGCGGTGTAAATGCTATCGTTCAGCACCAGTGGGCATGCACGGTTCACCGTGCCATTGAAATGCAGACTCGCTTGGCCTCATGCATGAAGCAAGGGGCGACGGCACCTCTTTTGGTGGACGCAATGCATAGTGCAGACGACGACTCGCGCAAACTTCGCGTCAAGGCAAATGCAGCATTCTACGGCGTGCCACTCTTGTGAGAGGTTCTTTAAGACCAGGTGTGTGAGATTGCTAGCACTCGTGCAAAGCTTTCGTTGGTAGACTATCAGAGAAGATATACGTATTTGATATCACTGTCAGAGGCTGGCTGTCGATTAGGGGAGCGACAGCTGTTGATCATTACTCGACGACCTTGTTCCACCAGGAGGGGAATTTAGGGACTTGGGCCGCGTGGCCATTAACTTGAAAGACGCCATCTTGCAACCACTTTGTCTCTGCGTCATCTTCGAGACGCATGACGGCCAGGCCAATGCTAGCATCGGATGAAAAGGCAATGAGCTTGCCCGGCGAGCGCTTCGACTCGGGCTCGGGTGCGTCCTTGCCCCACTCCACAGGTGAAGGGATTTCCAGCTCGAGGCCCTGCGGGGCACCTCCCAGCTTGACGCCTTCGAGAATGCCACGTTCCTGGACCGTGTGTTCCCCAATCGTGAGCGGGACGACACGCTTGCGGACGAGACCCTTGTGATGCGTTCGCGCCACAAGTTCTTGGCCCGTGTAGCATCCCTTGTGGAAGTTGACGCCATTGAGCTTTTCGAGGTTGTACTCGAGGGGGATGCCGCCATCCACCTCGAGGCCCTCGGGGATGCCGCACAGATAGCGGAACTGATCGTAAAAGTGGCCCGAACTCTCCTTGAGTCCGAGCTTTTCGAGCACCTTGCGTGTGGCCTCTTCGTGCTTGGCGGAGGCCACTACGCGATAGCCCAGCGAGGCGTCGCGAGGATCGGCAATGACGGCGCCCGCGTGAATATCGTTGAGTCCAGCCTTTGTCTCTTCGTCGCCGCCCATGATGGCCCAGACGTTGTAGCGCCCTTTGGCGTCTTCAATGGAGACTTTGGAGCGGAGCTTGAACATTTTTAGGAGCTTGAGAACCTTGTTGACAACATCTTGGTGCAGGTCGAGCAAGTAGGCGTCCTCGGCGGCGCGATGAATAATGGTTTCTGCGACCATGCGGCCCTTGTTGTTGAGAAAGGCAGCGTACTGAGCCTCGCCCTCATTTTCGAGCTTGGAGACATCGTTCGTCACAATACCCTGCAGGAAATGCGTCGCGTCCGGTCCGCTCACCTCAACGACGGTTCTGTCAAGCAACTTGCGATACATGGCCGAGTCCGTCTCGGGCCGGGCTCCATCCGTCGACGAGGACAGCATCCGCAGTCCCCTCGGCGCGCCGGGCCAGGGTCTGAGTCTCGTCGCGGCGGGCCCCAGGGCTCCCGCCGGCGTCGTCGTCGTCGTCGCCCTCACCGCCGCCGCCGCCGCCGAAGCCGGAGCCGCCGTCGCCGTCGGCATCGCCGCCGCCGTCGTCCTCGCCAGGCCCATGTTGCCCGTCGCCCTGGAGACGCCGGCACGGAGCAGGCCTCGCATGGCGCCCATCTTCGCGGCGCGCTCTGCCCGCCTGCCGCCGCCGCCGCCGCCGCCGCCGTCGCTCTCTCCCTCCCGCGCGCGCTCTCGTCCCGCGCGAAGCTGAGGTCACGATGGTCACGACTTGGTTTTGCTTTGCTTTGCTTTGCTTTGCTTTGCGTTGCTTTGCTTTGGCTTTGCGTAGCTTTGCTTTACGCAGCTTTGCAGTCGCTTTTCGTCTCGTTCTTCTTCTGCGCCACATCTCGAGGACGCCATCGCCGGCATCGGCCTTCGAGAGAACCGCGCGGGACCCGGGAACTACACGAGGATGCGGCTGCTCGTGGCTCCGATGTTCTGGAGATTTTGTCTTTGGGGGGTGGAAAGGGTCCGAGAACGAGAGTTGCGCTAAAGTTCTGGGCGAACGAGCGTGCATGCATGCAGCGAAAGGAAAAAAGGACGTTGCTTGCTCCGAGAACGTCGTCGTTCCTCCTTGGTCCGGTTCGTTTAGTTGAGAGCGGGGGAGTTGGTTGCGTGTCGAAAGCCAAAGCAAGCATTCCGCTCGGGCAAGCTTAATTCTTTTAGCTCGGGTTCACTAAATAAAGCAGGTCCATGTATCTGCAGCAGCTTCTCTGCGCAAAAGTAATTCATTCGAGATAAGGTATTAGCCAAACTCCACGGTGGTCTTACTTGACACGAGTCCAATCTTGTCTCGCTCTTGACAGATAAGCTCGCCCGCCCGCTGCGAATGTCATGCTGAGATCAAACTCGCCCACCAAATCCAATGACAAATATTCTCCCACGGCGATGCGCAACAGACACAGAAAGTCAACTTGCTTGTCGCACCATTGATCTGATATCAATCTTTGCCGAGCCGCTCGCTCGCTCGCTCTCTCGCTCGCTCGCTCTCTCGCTCTCTCGCTCTCTCTCTGGAAACGTCATGAGCGCTGCCACAACCCAACCAAAACCGGTGAAAAAAAGCCTCAAAAAAATATCTCGATTTGGGGCGCCGCCGCAGCAGCAGCAGAGCGCGATAGCCGTGCAGCCCATCGTCGCGTCGCCGCAGCCGATCGCGCACGCGCGGTCCTCGTGCAGAGCCCGCGCGCCGCTGACTGCGACGAACGCCCGCCGCCGCCGCCGCCGCCGCAGCAGCAGCAGCTGCAGCAGCAGCTCGGGGCATCGGGCGGGTAGCGAGCGAGTGGCGAGCGGCACCAACGACCGCGACGGCGACGGCGAGCGCGCACGATGGAGCAGGCCAAGCCGCTCGCGCGGGCGGCGCGGGACCCGAAGATTGAGGTGCTGGAGCTGAAGGAGGACTACATTAAGTTCGTGCTTTCGGATACGGACGCGAGCGTGGCGAACGCGCTGCGACGGGTGCTCATCGCCGAGACGCCGACGGTGGCGATCGACCTTGTGGAGATTGCCGAAAACTCTTCGGCGCTGCACGATGAGTTTATTGCGCACCGGCTGGGTCTGATCCCGATCCGTATTTCCTCGCAAGAGGGCGTGAGCGGTATGAACTACAAGCAGGACTGCTTTTGCGACTCAATGTGCCCGCGGTGCTCGGTCAAGTTCACCTTGGACGTGAGCCACGACGACCCGGACGAGGCTGTGCGTATTGTAACGAGCGCAGATCTCAAGTCAGACTCGGCGTTTGCTGTGCAGTACTCGTCGACGGAGGAGGACGACTTTGTCAAGGAGACGAACCCAGATCTGCCCTCGGGCATTACGATTGTTAAGCTTGGACCGGGGCAGCGGATCAAGTGCGACTGCATCGCGTTCAAGGGCATTAGTAAGATCCACGCCAAGTGGTGCCCTGTGAGCGTGGCGACGTTTGCGTATGATCCGGAGATCGAGCTTAACGATGCTCTCATGGACGAGCTCGATTTGGCCAAGAAGCAGGAGTTTGTCAAGTCGTGCCCGGCTGATGTCTTTAATCTTGACGAGCAGACTGAAAAGGTTTCTGTCTCGAAGCGCTCTGCGTGCATGTTTTGTGACGAGTGCGTCAAGCTCGGCGAGACCTGGAAGCGAAGCCACGAGGAGGACAATGTGGTTTCGGTGTCGCAGGTCCCTAACCGCTTCATCTTTAGCGTCGAGACCACGGGGGCCTTGAAGCCAGACGAAGCTGTCTTTTCGGCCCTCAAGGTTTTGCAGGACAAGTTGACGCTTATTGGTCGGCATTTGTCAGAGATCCCGCCTGAAGTCCAGGAGGTCCCGCTCAAGGAAAACCAGGGCGGCTTTGTAGATACGGGCGGCTTTATTTGAGTGAAAAACAAACAAACAAGAAATAAAAAGGAAGAAGAAGAAGAAGAAGAAGAAGAAGAAGGAAAAAAGAAATTGCTGCACGTTGTCTTTGTTCTTCACGCGCACGCGCTCGCGCTCTGATCCGCAACCGTTCGGGCCTGGACGGCTCGTTCTCGTCGACCTTATACTTTCTCTTCTTTTCTTTAGTTTGTGAAGGAAAAAAGAAAGCACAACGCGATAGCTGATGCCAGGAATAAGAAAAAGAAGGAAACTAATCTGTTTTGGGCTAATTTCCTCGAATACTTTTGTTCTGAATACAACGAGAAACACAACGAGAAGAAAAGAAAAGAACAGCTGTGCAATGTTGCGTTGCAAGCTTTCTCGCCTCTCGGTTATACGGTCATGTTGTGTAGTTGGTGTTCAATTGTTGCTGTTGTTCTTGGTCTTGTTGTCATCGTTGTCGTCGCTTTCATCACCACTCCCACTTTCGCTACCACTACCGCTACCGTCTGCACTCTCGCTGTCGCTGCTACCGCTGCCACTGCCCGTGCTCTTGGGATCTTTGGCGCTGCCATCGTTGTCGTCCTGGTCGTCGTCAGCTTCGTTGCCGTCAGAAGGGTCGCTCTTCTTGGCGAGTTTGTGTTGCTTGTGCTGCTGCTGGCGTTTGCGCTTTTTTGCCTCCTTTTTCGCGATCTTGCGACGCCGCCGACGTTCGTCTGCGGCCTCAATCTCTTGATCAAGATCAAAGTCGTCCATCTTGTCGAGTTCGTACGCGCGCTTGGCAAGGTCGTCGCGTTCGAGCTGCAAGGTGCGGCGCCAGGTGCGAGCCATTTTGCGGCGTCCCGTCCGCGTCTGACGCCATACGCGATCAAAGTTGCCGGTACTGCAAAAGTTCTGCGTCACCGCCACGGTGGTATCGAGATTAAGCACCGCATGCCACCAATCCGACGGCACAAAGACGGTCTCGCCGGGCTTTTGAATGAATTGAATCATTTTGGAGCGCAGCTCGGGCCCGCCCTTTTCCAGAATACGTGGGAGGATGAACTCGTTCCAGTCGACGGGCTCGTCATCTTCCTTATTCCAGTCGACGAGGGACTTGCCCTTGACGACGGAACGCGGGACGTCGGGGGGAAAGAGAGTCCACAGCTTGTGGCCACGAACAAGAGTGTTCCAGGCCGAAGTCCCGAGCGGGTCGTCGTGCACACCGCTGCCAGAGCGCTCGGAGCCAATGAGGATCCACCGGTAAGGAGGCCTGCGGCGCTCGCCGACATGGCGAAAGAGATCCTCTTGGAAAAGATGTGGCACGCTATACTCTTGAAGAAGCTGCTTGCTAATGCGGTCGTCGTCAAAGTGGGAGTCAAAGATATAGAGAGGGCTATCGTCGAGCTTGGCGCCATCCTCGTTGTCGCTGTTCATGTAGCGCAGAAAATGCTTGAGTTTGACTTTGATTGCATAGCCCTCGTCATCCTCGCCACACTTGAACTTGCGCTCGCCAAAGTCCTCGCGCAGACGCTTGAGCCCCCACTCTGTGCGCGCAGGCCAGGCGTCAGCGAGGCCATGAATGAGGCAAGGCTGCGCGGGGAGTTCGAACTCTTTGCGGAAGCGCTCGAGCGAGTAGCAATCGCCGTGGATGCGCCGCACATTGTCGAGGTTCCTCTCCTTGAGCGTGGCGCGGACCTTTTCCCAGCGTTTGTGATGGCCATACTTGTCCCACCCGCGTGCGGACATGTCTGTTCTGTGCTCCCGCTTCGCGCTGCGCATGATCTTGGCCGTGCGCCCGCCGAAGGGCTTGCCCACGAGGCCCTCGAGTTCGTCGGTGTAGAACGCGGCCCAGAGCGCCTCGCTGCGCTGGAGCAGCGTGTCCTCGCCCGAGGGGCACGCCGGCTCGGCGTCCTCCTGCGCTGCGGCGCCTTTCCTCGTGGCGGCGGCCCTTGCGCCCGCCGGGGAGTCTGCGCGGGGCGTCTGGTCCTCGCTGCCCTTGCTGCCGGCCTCGCTTCCGCCGCCAGGGACGCGAGCGCGAGCGCGAGCGCCCGCGTCCATCTTCGGAGCGCCGCCAGCCATCGCGCCATCCCGCTCCGCCTCTGCCTCCGCGCCCGCCTGCTTGGCCGCCGCCGCCTCGCGCGTCGCGCCGCCCGCGCTCTGCCGCCCCGCGCCCGCCGCCGTGCTCGTCATCGCGCCGCGGCCTCTCGCGCCTGCGCTGCGTGAATGAATCAGTATTACGGCCAAGAACTGGCCACTCATTCACGCATGCACATCCGAGGCCACGACATCACTCGATCGATCTGAATCACCGGCGGAGAGCCCGTCGCCCGTCGAGACCGCGCCGCGCCTTCTGCAGCTGATCGAATGATGCACGGGAAGCTAGCTGGCGAAGCCGTCAGGAACATGCCACGCCTGCCGAGACATATCCGCGCGGCCGAGATTCGTGAGAGCTTGACGGAGCTTCCTTCTGCCGTTGCTCGGACTCTGGCCTCGTGTGTCTGCTGCTAGTGAGTAGTATTGTGGCTCATGCGATGCCAGCCATACCATGCCATGCCATAAGATTCCATGCGATGCCATGCGATGCCATGATATTCCATGCCGTGCGATGCCATGATATTCCATAGCATTCCATGCCATGCCATAATATTCCATGCGATGCCATAATATTCCATTATAGTCCATAGCATTCCATGCCATGCGATGCCATGCCTCGGATGGAATTTGGCGGTCACTGTCGGCAGCTAGCCCGGCGGCTCTCGCGGTTGCTTTTAAGAAAAAACGAGTGAAACAATCCCAAGAATGGCTGACAGTGAGTGACGCTCTTCCAGGCCGACTGTCATTGGTCTTGGCGTGCTACTAGTACGCATCGAGCCCGTTCCGACTCGCGGCAATGCCAAAGTGAGGAAGAACGTCGCTACGGTCCCGTGTCAACGTTTAAGTCGCGCAAAAAGACAGAACATTTTGCTGGTCGCAAACTTCTGCACGCCCTGCGCGCGCATGCAGCACCGAGGCGATGCCATGGAGTACCAGAAGACGCCTCACACGGCGCGACCACGCTTACGTTCCCGAGGCCTTTCTGACTGTGAATAAAGGGGAGGGAGGACCGACTCTTGGAAAAGCGCCAAAGGCTGCGGCCAGGACCTCGCCGCACGTTGCAGTGATCCAGACCAAGAGCTGACTTGTACCCCTCTCCCGCGGGAAGGGACCTCCGTCACATTCGCGCGTGCGCTCCGGGGACCTCGTGTCGCTCCATGGGGGTCAACGAATTCACACTCAGACGTCCGTCTACCCAACGCAAAACGTCTTTACCTCGCCCCGTCGCGAGCCTGCCCCATGTATACACTACATCTCTAAATCCCCCTGCCGCCAGTAGCAGCGACTGCCCGCGTGCATGCACTCCGCTACGTTGGCTTTTCCGGGGCGACGTTTTCCAGTGACTTTCCGCTCGCTCGCTCGCTCGCTCGCTCGCGGCACCCGAAAAAGGGACCCAGTCGGTCGGGCAGACCGGCGACATTTTGACAGCCAGCGAGGCTTTCCAGCCGCGAGGATATGGCGCGGCGTTTCGTGCTGTGCAGTCCAGGGCAGTGCAGTGCAATGCAGTGCCCGCCCGCGAGAGGCGGACCATTTCGGGGGACTTGCGCGCACACCCTCTACGGTGCTTGCTATAAGCGCACGTAGCCACTCGTAGCTGGCGGCGCGCCGAGCGCACCTGTGGGCGAGTGAAACGAATGGGGTGCTCGGGACGCACCGCAGCTCCGCATCGCTGGCGCCCATGATCCATCCTCCCTCCCAGCGTCCCGTGCATGGCGGGTCTTTAACTCCCCTTGATCGAGCGTGAGGAGGCAAAGCAGGGCGTGCAAACAACTTGCTTGCGTGCATACTTGCATGCTTGCATGCTTGCTTGCATTACCCTAACTCTGTCCTCTGCACGCACGTACTCGCTCACAAGCTGGCAAGCAAGGGAAGCAGACCCAAGACGCTGGCGCAATTTGCAATTTTTGCATTTTGCATTTTCACGTCGGTCTCTCCTCCCCGTCGCTCAGACCTGCGCGCACAGCCGCGCGCTCCACCGCCTCGAGCGCGGCTCGCGGCCTCTCCTGCTGTCTCTCCCGCTTTCGCGCTCGCTCGCTCGCTCCCTCGCACGTACGCACGCACGCACGCAATCTCTCGCGGCGGGCGAGCTCGCCGCCAAAGCGCCGCGGGAGCGGGACCGCTTTCCGCGTGTGTGTCTGTGTGCACTGGGCCCCGCGAGACTCTTCGGGGAGGGTCAATTCGCGCGCGCACGCCGGCTCCGCCTGCCGCGCTCGCTCGCTCGCTCGCTCGCTAGCTCGCTTCGCGGCGGTCCTCCTTCCTCGCGACCTGCTGCGTCGCGGCGGCGGCGTCGTAGCGTCGCCAGGTTTGCTTCGCTTCGTTTGGCTTGGCTTGGCTTGGTTGGCTTAATTGGCCGGCCGAGCACGGGTTCATCGTTGGAGCGTTTCTTGGACCTCGATCTTGGGGGCCCCGCTCGCCCCAAACGCGCGTCGCGTCGGGAGCCAGGGCGGTCGCCGGCGCTGCGCGCCGCTCGCAGGCGTTCTCGCGCTCCGCGCCGCGCCGCTTCGGTCCCGCTTCGGGCTCGTCGAAGCCGCCGCCGCCCTCGCTCTGCTCTGCTCTGCTCTGCTCTGCACTGCTCGGCTCGGCTCAGCTCTGCTCTGCTCGGCTTGGCTCTCAGCTCGGGTAGAAGAGACGCTCGTCTCTCCCGGTCGTGCACTTCATATCATATTAGACGGACAGATCGCGACGGCGGGCCCGTGGTAGATCTTGCAACAGATTGAGATCGTCCCGCCGCTAAAGCCGTCGACCCCCGCGCGCTGGCTAGCCGGCCGCCCTCTGCCCCGACGTTCGCGCGCCGCGCCGCGCCGCCGTGGCGTATCTTATCGTGTGAGGAACAGAACCGGGACCAGGACTGCAGAACTGCAAGAACCAGGTTAGGGCGGGGACCAGGACGAGGACCAGGACCAGAACTGGGGAAAAGGCCTGGCTGCCTGCGGTGCTGACTTCGAGGCGAGTCAAGGCGAGCGAGTCAAGGCGGCCCTGGCAGGCAGGCCTGCGTCACGGGCCGAGGCGAACCAGACCGGACACGCCGCCAATCCGCCGTGCTCGGGAGACGACCAAGCCGAGCGCGGCCCGAAGGGAAGGAGGCCTTCTTGCGAGGCCGCGACAGACCCTGAAAAGGGTCCTGGCTGGGGACGCCGACCGGACGAAGCCTGCCCGTCTGACCGAGCGACTGACGGGGTGATCGATTGTGACCGTCCGGGCGACTGACTCTTGGTGGAGTCAGGCAGCCCGAGTCTCCTCGCCTCATGCTGACGCCGAGGACTCAGCTCGGAATGAGTGGCAACCGCCTCGTGCTCGACCACCTCTTGCAGAATGGACTGGAGATGGCGCAGTCCCAAGCGGACGCGCAGACGCAGCCACAGCAGCAGGCAAAACGCCAGGACGGCCAGTTTAATACGAATGCGGCGCAAATGTTTCTCGACGCACTGGCGAGGGCTCGCGCCGACGCAAGTCTCGCCAAATGCATGGACACTGCTCCTATTTCGTCTGCGAAAGATCATGGTCTGGCGTCTCAGCCAAGTCGCCAACTTCAACAGCAGCAGCAACAGCAGCAGCAGCAACAGCAGCAGCAAAAGCAGCAGCAGCGGCAGCAGCAGCCGCAACAGCAGCCGCAACAGCAACAGCAACAGCGAAAGCAGCATTTTATTTCTCAAGGAACCAATAATCAGCCCCAGCAACAGCAACAACAGCAGCAGCAGCAGCAGCAGACGCGTACAATTTCAGACTCGTACTGCTCACCGTGGGCGAACGAACGCGATGCAGCGAAAAGGCATCTAGACATTCTTGACCACACGAGCATGTGCGCAAATACGCTCTGCCAGGTCCCTGGGTGCGCGCAGATGAAAGCACTCATTTCGCATTGCTGGAACTGCGACTTTGAGTCCACCTGTACAGTGTGCCGACGCTTCCAGGGCCTTCTTTCGCTGCATTCGAGCGCCTGTCAGCGTCTCTTGGGAACATGCCTCGTCCCGTGTTGCTTGCAATTCAAATTACTGTACGTAACGTCCCCAATGGGGACGCAGCAGCCACACCAAGCTCAACAGCAGCGACCGCAGCAGCAACAGCAGCAGCAACAAGAACCACGTCATCGACGACGCAAGCCACCGCACGCACTTCTTGGCCGAGCAAGCCCCGAGTCGGCATGCCCAGCACAACGGCTCGTCCTCTTGCAGCACGCAGGGTCCTGCACAGCGGCTCCCGGGACATGCAAAATTTCCGCGCATTGCGCCAAAATGAAAAAGAACCTCGAGCACGTGTCTTCGTGCGAACGCGGGGCCTGTGCGGAGGACTACTGCGCCTCATCAAAGTTCGCACTGCATCACTTTTATGAATGCAAGGCAAAATACTGTCAGGTATGCGATCCTGTTCGCGATGGCACCAAAGTGCAAGCCCACATTCACTCGTGCACCTCGTGCGCAGCCGGTGGTTACTCGCCACCAACCTCGACCCGATCTGCAGGCGCTCGTAGTCACATTGAGGATCCGACAAGCTCAGAGGCAAAACTACCGGAGCCCACGTTTTCCGAAGACATTGGCAGAGCAGCGAACCCGACTTTTACCAGCGCGGAGACCGCCGAGGATGACGAATCCCGCAACACGCGAATAGCCGCCGACGCTCTGTCCGCTTTGGCGACCTCTTTTGCGCGATCATGACGCGACGTTGACGATCGTATAAAATGGTTTTTGATCTTGACTGTATACTTTTGCACGCCTTGTTTCCTTTCATCTCGGAATGTCGTGGCCACACATGTGCTCATTCGTCTCCGGCCTCTCCTCCTCTCGCGCTCGGCTTCGGCAACTCGTAGACAGGCTCTGCCAGCTAGCTGCAAAAAAGACAAAAAAAGAAAAAGAAAAAAAAAGAATTCCGAAACCGGGAATCGAACCCGGATCACCCGCGTGACAGGCGGGTATACTGGCCGTTATACTATCTCGGAAAGAGCAGAAGCTCCGAATTGGTGTTGATCACCATTGGTCCGTGATGCTCCAAGGAGCGCAAGCTCTACTTAACTGTCGTTTTGTGCGCAAGGCAGACCATGCACTACGAGGGATGCGCGCAAGAGGCCGCATGTGCCAAGATAGATAAGAGCACCGGGACCCGCGAGCGACGTGACGCGACGCGCCGGGCCGGCCGGATGCGGCGTCGCCTGAGCGGACCGGGCCTGGCGAGGCGCGGACTCGTCGGTTGGTTGGACTGTCGATCAGGCGTGACTGACCAAATTCGACTAACTGGATTACAGGGAGGGCCTTCACCGGATGGATCAAGGCCGGCAAGCAGGCCTCTGGACTTCCTGGGCCTGGATTTTCGCGCATGGCTGCGCAGGTCCATCTTCCGTTCATGGACTTACAGTTAACGTGGCGGGTGTGTCCAACTTGGGAGCCTTCCGCGCGGGCTGACTCTGGATCCACACGCGCGTTGGTCCACGCGCGCGAATGCGATGCCGAAGCACATAGGCGAAAATGCATTTGCAGAATTGAGGAAGGGCAAACCTGCAACGCATGCGAGCTTCATCCTCTTCTAAACAGAAATGGTGTGGAACAAGCTGAATCGTTTGACCAAGGTTGCTGGCCTTGGCGATGGAAGCAGCAAGGAGGTCTTGAAAGCCATCAGTCTTCGCGATTTTGACGAGCTCGAGACCCTCGTGCAGCAGACCCCTGCCAGACTTAATGATCGCGTCACGAAGAACAAGGGTACGCTGCTCACGGAGGCAATTCGTACAGAGGATGAGGAACTTGTAAGATGGCTCGTCAAGCATGGTGCAGATTTAAATCTGCAGACCCGACAAGGCGCCACGGCTCTAATGTTGGCATGCCAAGAGAAGCAGCATTCAGTGGTCGAACTTCTTGTCAAACACAATGCAAAGATCAATATCCAAGCCGCCGATGGCAAGACGGCACTCCTGGTTGCGTGCTGTGGTGGCGAACCAGATACTGTACGGCTTCTCATCGAGCACGGAGCACAACTGGATCTTCAGGATTGCGAGGGGCGGACGGCTCTCATTCACGCAATCAAGAGCGGAGACGTAGAGATAGCTCGTATGCTCATCGAGAGTGGAAAGAAACTTGACATCAAAGACAAAGGAGGTCGCACTGCCCTCCAATGCGCATGCAGCGGCGAGCATTCAGAGCTGCTGGTGCCCTTGCTCATCAGTTGTGGCGCGGATATAGATCACCAAGAGGATAAAGGTTTGACTGCGCTCATGCTCGCTTGCATGCGAGGAAACACAGAAGCTGCTAGGCTTCTGATTGAGGCTGGTGCAAAGCTGGAACTTCAAAAGTGCAATGGGTGGACGGCTTTACATCACGCAATCAGACACAAAGACCTCGAAGTAGCTCGCCTGCTCATCGAAAAGGGGGATAATCTCAACATTCGAACCAGCGAAGGCTCTACTGCGCTCCACTTTGCCAGCGACTGTGGGCATACAGAGTTAGTTCGCTTGCTTGTCAGTCGTGACGCAAGGCTTAATCTTCAAGTGAAGGAAGGGTTGACTGCGCTCATGTTTGCATGCTTGCGAGGAGACTCGGCTACAGCTCAAGTCCTGATTGAGAGCGGTGCAAATGTCGCCCTTCGTACTTTTGACAATAAGTGGTCAGCTCTTTTGCTTGCATGCCAAGGGAAAAGATCACCTGGCACAGCCAAAGACGGTTCCCTGCAGTGCGTCAAGCTCTGCTGGGCGGCAGGGGCAGATCTCAAGACAACTCGCATGGGCTATAATGCAGCCTCGTCAGTGGCCTCTTACTGGAAAAGAAACGACATTCTCGACTTTCTTAACTTTGTGACCAAGTCCAAAGTTGCTACCATGCTGCTACGTGATCTCCGTCAGCCTCGGCAGCTGGTGCTTCGCTTCTTTGAAGAAGGTGTAATCAAGAGGGAAGCTTGCAGGGCTTTGCACGAAGAAGATCTCGAGCGTATGGGCGTCACAGGCGCTCTGCAGCGGCGACTGATCCTGCAGCGTTTCAATCGCACTTCATCCTCGCTCGTGTCCCCTTCAAAGCTCGTCCCTTCTCTCAAAATACCTTCCGCTCCAAGTAGCCCAGTGTCGCAATACAGCCCATCCACCCCAAGCAGCCCGATGGGTGAGATGCCGTCTGCCCCAGGTAGCCCGATGGGTCAGATTCCGTCTGCCTCAGGTAGCCCGACGGGGCAGCAGATATACTCTGCTCCAAGCTATTCAGCGACCCAGGATCAAGTCGTTGAAGGCATGCCCGTCGAGATTCCGGGCTACCCCATGTATCCGCCCATGTGTAGTCCTGAGAGCCCGCCGACCCCAAATTGGAGCAGCTCGGAGCGAGACGCAAGCATCTCGACAACGATTTCAGGATGCGAGAGCCGGTCCATCTCAGCGGCAGCAAGCAGCTCACCGTCTGAGACACCAGCAACAGCTGGCGAAGAAAAACTCTTTGACGCCTTTCTGTCCCACAGCTGGGGCGAAGGCGAGACAAATCACGAGCTCGTAAGATCCATCAACGAGATGCTTTGCAACGCAGGCGTGAAGACGTGGTTCGACGGGGAGCGCGTCACGGACAACATTCGACAGGAGATTGCGCGCGGCATCCGTCAATCTCATAAAGCCGTCATCTTTATCACGAGCGAGTACATGGCCAAGCTAGATAGCGATGACAGCAACTTTTGCAAGGAGGAATTCCAAGCTGCTGCGAATATGCTCAAGACAAAGAATATGATCCCAGTAGTCCTTGAGAGCAGCTTGCTCGATCCTGGGTCCTGGCAGGGGCTGCTACAGCTCCAACTGGGCAGCAAGCTTTACGTGGACTTTTCCACACCCGAGAAGCGTCAGAAAGGCATGGACTACCTAATTGAGTGCATCAAAGCAAAAAAGTAAACTGAATTGAATTGAGAGCGGACGCGTTTTTGGTTGTGGTTGCTGTCTTGCCAAGATGGACGGTGCCGCCTGCTGCCTGGACTATAAAATTGGACTGCGCTCATTCTTGCAAGCAGTCGTGCTCTTTGATATGCGTCGGCATTCAGCAGCAGTCTATTCACGAGAAGAACGCTGCACGAGTCCATTCGCAGATCAATCATGACTGACCAACCATCCACTTACGTCGATGACCCTTGCGCGCGCTCCAGTTCCTTGAAATGGACTAATGGAAAATTAGATGCGGGCAACGTTGTGCAACCTTTGTCCAGGATAAGTCTTGCCGACGGTGGCCGTGGATCCATTTACTTGCGATATTTGATCTTGAGACGAAGCGCAGCAAAGACGCGGGCAAACTCACAACGCAATTTCGCTTTGATTTCAAGAGAATGAGACGGGTTGGCTTGGATCACCTTTTCGGGCCGTCGAGATTATTTTTCAGGCCCGATTGCGATGACTTTGAGTATTTCGTGCCTGCACAGCAAGAGCGGCGAGTCTATTGTGACAATGAAGCGATGCTCATGAACGCAATCCGAAGTGGAGATCAGAGGGCTGCCATGTGCCTGATCACGAACGGTACGAATTTGAATGTACGGAATCGAGAGGGTTCGACACCCCTGATACTCGCGTGCCGTGAGAAACAGTATATACTAGCCCAACTGCTCGTCGTACACGGCGCCAGGCTCGACGCCCAAGACATGAAAGAGCAGACGGCCCTCATGCTTTTATGCCAAGATGGCGAATCGAAGACGGCGCGCTTGCTCATCCAATACGGCGCAACGCTGGAGATCCAGGACAGCAAGGGCTGGACGGCATTAATCCACGCGATCAAGAATGAAAATGGCGAAGTAGCTCGTATGCTTCTTCAGCAAAAGGGAAATGTAGACATTCAAACGAAAGCTGGCATGGGCAACCAGCGTTGGTTCGCCAGCTCATCGATGATGGTGCGAACATTGATCACCAAGAGGGTAGCGGGTTGACTTCACTCATGTTCGCTTGCTACCGAAGAGAGCAAGGAATTGCCCGACTACTCATCTCGAATGGCGCGAACGTCAATCTTCGAGCCAACGATGCTCGGACAGCTCTTTTGCTCGCATGTGAAGAGAAGCAGCACAATATTGCTGAGCTACTCGTCGACCACGGCGCATATCTCGACGCTCAGGGCCCGGAAGGACACACTGCGCTTATGATCGCGTGTGGAGATCGCGTGTCAAAGGTAGCTCGACTGCTCATCAAACGTGGTGCTAATCTGGAGGTCCAGGACAGAAAGGGATGGACGGCTCTTATCCATGCGATCAAGAATGAAAACGTGGAGACGGCTCGCACGCTCATCGAGAAAGGGAAAAACTTGAACGCGAAAACTGAAAAAGGTTTTACTGCCCTTCATTTTGCATGCGATAATCGACAATCAGTCTTGGTTCGCCAGCTCATCAGTGGTGGCGCAAACGTAAACTATCAGCAACTGCGTGGAATGACTTCACTGATGGTCGCTTGCCTGCGAGGAGAGGCAGAGGCAGCCCGAATGCTGATTGAGAATGGCGCCAATGTCAAAATTCGGGACAAGAATGCGCGGACGGCCCTCTTGTTTGCGTGCCAAGCACAGAGTTCTCCCTACATGAAGAGTGACGGCCCTCTGCGGTGTGTCAAACTCTGTTGGGCGGAAGGTGCAGAGATTGTGGGATATCATTCAGCCAGAAGTATGGCTTCATGTCACGAGAAGACGGACATTCTTGCATACTTTGACTTTGTCGAGAAGTCCAAAGTTGGCAAGGCGCTACTCAACGAGCTCAGTCAGCCGCGACACGTAGTTGTTCGCTTCTTTGAGAATAACTTTGTTGTCTCAAAAAGATGCAAGGCGCTCGATGACAAGACGCTCGCGCGCATGGGAGTGATATGCCCAAAGCAGCGCTCCAAGATTTTAGAGCGTCTTAATCCTGCGACTCAGACTTGTGCGTCGGCGCTGGGGTCTGCAACACCATCGCACGCTCCTTCTGCTTCGAGAAGCACGTTTGCTCAGCAACAGCAATCAAGCGAAGCGGGCTCGCTCGACGACCTCCGCTCTGTCTTTGACACCCAAACGAGCCAACAAACCTCGGCATCAAGCACATCTACGTCGCTGCCCTCGGAGGAACAACCTTTGGCTCCTCCTCTTTTCAGCACCTCGCCAATGGACTTGGGTGGCCAGTTGAAAATGCCGGCAGATCAAAGTACGCCGCCAATGCAAGAACCATCAGGCAACTCATCGCCACCGTCGCAAACGCCAAGCTGCGAACAGGAGCAGGAACTATGCGCATTACCGCCGACACAAACTCCAAGCTGCAAACAGGATAGAAAACTCTTCGATGCCTTTCTGACTCACAACTGGGGCAAAGAAGGGGTAAATCACGAGCTAGTAAGAGACGTCAATAAATCGCTTTGCGACGCAAATTTAAAGACGTGGTTTGATGGCGACCGTCTATCGGGCAACATTCGGCAAGAAATTGCGCACGGCCTTGAAAATACCGAAAAGGTCGTCGTTTTCATCACGAGAGAGTACATGGAAAAGCTGAAGAGCAAGGGCAGCGACTATTGCAAGGAGGAATTTCAAGCTGCTGAAAAGGTGGTCGGGCAAGAAAATCTGATTCCAGTCATCCTGGAAAGCAGCATAATTCGACAAAAGTTCCTGGCGAGGGCCACTCGTCCTTGTGCTAGGCGATTACCTTCACGTAGACTTTACCACACCCGAGAAGCGCGAAGAGAATATGGAATACCTGGTAAAGCGTATCCAAGCGCGTGTGTCGAATTAATTCAGAATTGGATCAATGTAAATTGAATGCAAGTAAGAGTTCTCGATTTCTGACGCTCGTAGAAGGAGAGACACCAGGAAGAAGCTCAAGCACGACTCGTTTGTCGGTAGGTTGAGCCAGAAAGAGAGAGACTTTCGATGCTCGACTATCGCGCGTTGCGTCGGGTAACTTTAGCTTGCTTGATAAAGGAAGTCAAGCCTTTTTTTTTTCAAAAAGGTTAATAGGCCTGCGGACGCGTGTCTTGTCTGTGAATGCTGGAACGCAGCGTTGTTGGATTTCGTTGTTCACCTTCGATTTGCTGCGCATCTCACAGTTAATTTTTTAATTCCCAGTCTTTTCTTTTCATCTTCTTTTAGGCTCCGACTTTCCAAGATTCCGTTTCCAGAGGAGATTTGCGTGCTTCGTCTTGGTCGAGATTTCCTAATGTTGCCGGTTCTTTCTTTTCAAGCCGTGATCTTTTTTCATGCTGTGCCTTGCCATTGTGACTCGAGACGCCACGAAAAGAACCTTGCAGTCGAGACAGACAAACGCTGTGATATCGGTAGAGTCTGCTGGGCCTCCACTCCAGCACAGCCATCATTGCGTGCTGACGCGTCCAAGTCTCATTTTTATTTATTTTTTCCAGCGGGCAGAGTCAACATGTTTTCTCTTTTTCTTTTCAAGTCAAATGCGGAGAGCTCGGACGCTTGCAAGAACTCGCGAGCATGCTGGCGGCGATTCGCGTCCCGTGATCCTCACGGTTCTTTCATCGTCCAAAGAAAGAAGAAATGAAAGAAACTCCAATTGATTGCAAAACATTCCCAGTCAGTTGGATCGGCAGATGCTCGTTTTCTTTTTCTCGTTGCGCGCACGGAAGAAGGCCTATCAATCCCAACCCCCAAAGAAAAGGGAGGCCGCGCGCCGTCCGTCCGTCCGTCCGTCTTTTCTGTGCAGCAGCGCCAGCAGCACGTGCCTCGGGTTGGAGCTGCGCCGCGGTGTTTTCTTGCGTCCCCGGCATTCAGCGGCAGGCAGGACCCCGCGAGCAAGACGAGGAAAACACAACATCTTCACCGCGACAGCGACAGCGACAGCGACAGCACTCTGAGTGGCCTCTCGAGGCGAGGCGAGGCGCCATGCGACGCTTCGCTGCGGCCATGATTCGTCCTGGCGGTCGCAGTCGCAGTCGGTCGCGGAGACGCGCGTCACGCCCCTGAGGACCCGCATGCACGCCGCCTCATCGGGCCGGCCAGATTCGCCCGGGTCGCCCTGCGCGCGTCCGAGTCGAGCGCCAGCTGCGGTGGCCACGCCGCGGCTGCGGTCGGCGCCAGACGACTGGGATGGAGAGCAAGCTTGGTCTAGCCTGCGTGAGCGAGCATTGATTTGGGGGAAGGGACAGAGAGCGTGTCTACGCGCCGCGGCAAGGGCTGGATCTGACGATTTCACAGTTGCGCCGGGAAGATCCCGCCGCGAGCGGAACGCCGCGAGGCCGCTCGTGGTCGCGGCCGAGGCCAGAGCTGCAGCTGCAGAGCTAGCTAGCTGCCTGCCTTCCAGGACGCCTTCTGAAGCCAGCCAGCCAGCCCGCCGTGCCGCGACCAGCCATCAATCTATCTGGCCGGCGCAGCCATTCATCCGTCCGTTTCTTGTCAGCGACCTTGCCTTTGTGCGAGGCTGCGACGCCGGTGGCGAAGGCGTTGGCATCGCCATCGCCATCACTGTTGGCGTGGAAATTGCCATCGATTTTGCCATGGCATCAAAGAGCAGAAGCGCAGCAGCTTCTGCAGCTGCAGCTGCAGATGCGGCGAGGCGCCGCGGTCTCTGTGGCAATGGAAGAGCTCGGA
This sequence comes from Aurantiochytrium sp. KH105, assembly GCA_003116975.1. Classification (NCBI taxonomy): domain Eukaryota; class Bigyra; order Thraustochytrida; family Thraustochytriidae; genus Aurantiochytrium; species Aurantiochytrium sp. KH105. The sequence goes on along the minus strand of BGKB01000017.1, from coordinate 486,325 downwards.
TTTTCCGCGCAGGAATCTCGGCAGGCGTCACTGCGCCTTCGCCGCGACGTCACGCGCGCATCGTTCGCGCATCGGCGGGCGCGGCACCGGCAGCTTCACTGGTCGATCTCGATCGATCGACTTGCGAAGGTCTGCAGCCAACCAGTTGCCGCCGGCAGCGGCTGCGATGGTACGTACCGCAGCGGCGCGTCGAACCTCACGGACGTTGATGAAACTCACTGTCCTGAAAACAAAAAGCAAGAAATCCTCGATCATCTCAAGAAGAACCTTCAAGCTAGCTGCTGCTGGTCGCCCTCCTCCGCCTGCAGCTGCAGCCGCCTCGCTCTTCTTCACGTGGTGTGTCGTCGGTCGCTCTTGCGCAATGGTTGTCACATGAATGTGCACGATCTCGTGCGGAATCGGACGTGCCAGCGACAGGAGCGGCTCGTGCCAGGCGCGTGCTTGCGCGTGGTGCGGCCGAGCATGCCTACAGACACAGCCGGCGGAACGGCACCGGCACGGCCTGCCGTCCACGACGTCCCTTCGTTCGCTTGGGCGGCTGGCTGGGTGGTCGCCAGCGGGCGGTCGGTCGTCGGTCGTCGCCAGCGGGCGGTCGGCCGAGCGATCGGCCATGTGATCGTCCCCAACTACCGGCAGCAGCCGCAGCCCGCCGCCACGAGAGCTGCGCAGCGGCGGCGCGGGGCGTCGCGGGCCGGCGGCCGAAGCCCCGCGCGCTGCGCACCGGCGCCGGCGCCGGCAGGCCCCGGCAGCGCGCGCGGGTCAGGACCGAGCTGCGCCCGCCACTCACTGGTCACAGCAACGAGCCTTTATTTTACTATTCTATTTTTTTTTCCCATGCGTGAGAGGCACGGTAGACGTTTCCCGGCGCCCGAGGAAAATAAATTAAAAAATCTGCATGTTCCTTTCTTTCGGCGGCTTCCGCTCTCGGAGAGCGAAACGTTCCGCCTACCCCCCCCCCCCCCGGGGGCATTGCGTGGTTGTGTTTTCCTCCTTTCTGGGACTTTTGGCGACTGGGTCAGATGCCTTGGAAATGGATTCCCTGCCAACGAACGATGTATGGCGAGCGGGCGAGGGAGGGAGAGAGATTCAGATTGGGTGGCGAGTGGCGGGTGGCCGCGTTGCTGGCCCTGGATGAAGCAGTCGGCTGGGGTGTCGCTGGCTTGCTCGCTGGTTTGGCTGGCTGGCCGGCTGGCTGACTGGCTGACTGGCATTTCGACACATGCTCCACGTCACCTGCGAAACCTGACTGGCCGTGATCCGCGCAGAGCAACCTGTGCTGGTGCTGGTGCTAATAAGGTGACAGACGGTGCTTTTACGTGTGGCTAACTTCTGCGGCTGTCACTTGCAGATGCAGCAGCAGCGCGCAAGCTCTTTCTTTTCTTGAAAGAAGTTCCGCGGAAACGTGGCGCTCGCAGTCGCTGCTTGACGGTGAGGCCCGCTAGCCAGGTGCAGCACGCAGTTCGACGTTGACGTCGGCGAGCTTTCACTGCAAAACAGTCGGTCACCTTGCACTGCACGCACGGCCGTTCCCCGGGTTCGGACTGCAGAAATGCGCTCGCACAAACAAACAAACAGAAAAACAAAAAATGGACTCAGCTGCAACTCTCATCATCCTGGACTGTTTCCAGCGTATTTTCTCATTCGTAAGTGCGTGCTTGCATTTGAGCCTGGCTACGGCTCGTGCTGTCGAGGCTGCACACAAAGTCTTGCTTTAACTGACTGACCAGCGCTTTGTGATTCGTTAGGTCCACTCCTCGCAGTCGCAGTCGCTTGCACGACCCCCCGCCGGGCCTCTTCCGCACGGACCAAACGTCGAGACTTGCATTTATTTCTTTTCTCCCTCTTTCCCGCTCGCAACCGGAAGAAGAACTCGCCGCGGACGCCATGATTTGCGGCCGACCGCAACCCGTGCCACCGGTCATTGCGCGTGCCGTCCGCGTCCCGGCCGCAGCGCCAACGACTAGCCTCCCATTATAGCATGGCGGGAGGGCTGGTCTGTGCACAACCCATTTTCCTTTTGCGTCCCAGCGCCGCTTTTTCTCATCACCTGCTCGGAGGTGCTCGCCGCGCCGCGGGCGGCTGTGGGGCCCCCTGCTCCCGCGTCCCACATGAGGGGCCAAAGGAAGATTCAAACAGACACCCGCACCTTCTCGCGCTGTGGACCTGGTGCGGGCATGATGCGGGCTCGCTGTGGACCTGGTGCGGGGCAGGGGAGCGAGGGGGACGAAAAGAAAAGAAAAGAAAAAAAAGAAAAAGAAAAGAAAGCCTGCGCGCGGCCTCCTCCCGGAGCGAAAGTTCCCATGTGGCGCGGGTTGCGGAACCGGGCGAGCAGGGGATCCCGGCAAGCCCTGCTCGCGACGGCGTTCACGCGGGTTCTGTGCCACGCCGCGCCGCGCTTCCGCTCTCGGCTGGCTGGGTGATTCTCGGCAGCAGAGCTGCTCGCATCTCGCGCGAACGTCGCGTGCCCGGGCGAACGGGTTTTCCATCCATCCTCGCGGCAGCCGCTCGCTCGCTCGCTCGTTCGCTGCAGCTCCCATGGCTGGATATTTCTCTGCTTTCAAGTTCGACTTGATTGATAACTGAGCAAGTTGAACTCGAAATCCTTGCTTGCCTTGCGTTCTCTGCAAAGTGGAGTTTGTGGCGAGTGGTGGTTGCCACCCCCGTTATTGGTTGGTGTTGGTTGCAGTTGTTGATGATTTTGTTGTTGTTGTTGTTGTTGTTGTTGTTGTTGTTGAGATTGAGGTGCGGTACCTCCTCCCGGCCAGGGAGTGCCGCGGCGGTCCAGTCCTGAGTGGCGGCGGTACACTGCCAGCGCGCGCGACTTGAGAGAGGGAGAGAAGAAGCAAAGCCACGGGACCGAGCGAGCGCCATGGGCGCGGACAAAACGAGGCAAATGATGTTATTGATGAAATGATTGGCTGTACGTACTTTCTGCGGTACAAATTGCGTGGGGGGCCATCTCGGCAACGCTTGCGAAGCGGAGAACCGGCCACAAGACGCTGACGACGCCGGCCACTGCAGCAACGTGGCAAATTGGTTGGTGCAAACCGGACTTCTTTCTCCTCCATTCTCAAAGGTGAAATTTGATCAGAGGCGACTGTTGATCATCTGAAACTTTGAAGAACAAAAGCTTGTTCGGACGAGAGAAGACCGAGGAGGTCTCTCGACCACTTTTTATCGGTCACGGAGAAGTTTGTTTATTTGTTGCTGTTGGCTGTATCTTTCCAAGAAAAAGTCGAGAGCGGCGGCGCGAGAGACGAACGCATTCGAAACGGAGATGCCGAACGGACAGAACAGCTCTTCGTGAGTAAAAGTTCATCACTTCGGCTGCCACGCCTCAGCTCTGCCAATCCTAGCTGTAGCTGTAGCTGGATAATAGAGCGCTCGCTCTGTAGAGGCAGCAGCTAAGCTGCCAGAGCAGGCTGCTGCAGCAAGTGTAACTTGTGCCATCACATCAAGGTTATTCACACTTCGATGGCGATGCGAATGCGAGTGACTTTCCCTTTCTTTCGCCATCCTCTTTTATTTCTTTTTTATTTCTTTTCATTTCCTTTTTTATTTAGCCTATTTCCTTTTGATTTTCATTTTTTTTCAATTTTTAAAATTTGCCTCCGGCAATCGAGCTCCCCTTTGACAAAATGCGCGCGCGCGCTCGAGACACCTGCCCGTTTTGCGCACGCAGCCTACTACGCCTTGAACCCTTTTCGCCTTCTTCTTTGTTCGAGCTCGCGCTCGATTGATCGGCGACAGCGATTGGGATCGCACGTCGAGCCAGCAGGTGCACCTGCGCAAGATCCGCGCCCTGCAGCCCGTGCAGCGCGTGCAGGCCGGGCCACGAAAAATGGGACAGACACTGCAGCAGCCTGCGCTGGCGCCGGTGGCGGAGCAGCCTTGCTGCTATAGAACTATATACTTACAGTAAGCTTGGCGCTGCAGCCAGCTGTTTACGCCTGCAGCCAGATGCAGCTGGTTGCACAAAGGGTGCAGTGTCCCATTTTTCGGACCACGGAAACCGCAATTCTTCAATCCTCCAGGGCCATTCAACCAGCGCTCAGCGGCCGGCGCGCGCTCGTGAAAACCCGGTTTCTCGGGCCAGCGTAAGCCACCGGAACCTGCGCAATCTCTTGCGTTCGGCTGCGCAGGCAGGACGGCCCGCGCAAGATGGGACGCACAGCGGCGACGCCGGCTGCTCCTCGCTTCGCTCGCGGCGGGCCCCGTGCGACCCTTCGCAGCCAGTCAAACGATCCCAGCAGGACTCAGACCCAAGCTTGGCGCGCGCTCGTTTCGTGCAACCAAGTGAGAGTGTGCACTCCTATACTATCCTAATAATATGAAGAGTGTGCACTACTCACATTCTTGTCGAGACTCGTTGCAGAGGCAACGTTACTGCAAGCCGAATACACCGCGCAAGATTCGCGCTTCTCTGGGGTGGAGCGCTAGCCTGGTCGGTCGGCCGGCCGGCTTCACAGTCAACGAAACGTGTGCAGCTGCAGCAGCAGCAGCTAGCTGCGAATGACACGGCCCGAATCTTCGAAGCGTCGGCAATGCACCGCGCAAGATTCGCGCTTCTCTGGGGTGGGCAGGCCGCCGGCCCCACGTGTGATACCATGCGCGGGCCTCTTTCGCGGCGCCGCACAGAGAGACGGCTGCTCGCGCCAGGCTTCGTGCGAGCAATGGTCCTGATCACGGGTCCTCTTTTCGAAGAAGTCGACTTTGTTTGAGTCGAGCCCATGGCTAGTGTTCGTGCGCCCGCGGCGCGCGCTCAGTTCGCGCAGCACCAGCATCTGCGGAAACCTCGCGACGCATGGCATGACATGCGCAATACATCAAAATTGACATCTGTCGCAAGGCAGGCAGGACCACTTGAGATGGACAGGCCGGGCCACGATGGCGTCGCAGGTAGCGTGGAAGACGGTTGGCTACCGAGCAAACTGGCTGCGTGGCGCAGTTGCCGCGTTCACCGGTCCCATGGCCACTCGATAAATTGATCGTGCGCCCACGGCGCGCGCCCATCTTGTGCAAGGTCGAAAGCCAGGAGCGTAGCAATCAACGAGCAGAAAACTGAGCGGTCAAAATCCCCATGGGGTGGTTCGCGCATGCGACGCAGCCTCGATTCCGAGCTATTGTGGATACGGCACGGAGAAGACGAATGCCCATGCCGTGCATGGCGCACGCACTCCTTTATACAGAGAAGCGCGCGCAAAAGGACGCACGCCATAAAAATCTCGAAAGAATAAAGAAAATAGCACGAGAGGAAGCCAAGCAGTGGACCTTTGCATGAACAGATTTGTACGACATCCATTTGTTTTTTTGTTCATTATAAATCTCGGCGGCAGCGCGCTCGCTCGCGGCTCGGAGCCTCGTTCGCTTTACCTCCGCTGCCGGGGATCTTTTCTTTTATTCCTTTTTATCATCCGGATTAGCCATAATTCCTCGGCCGCGACGTGCTGATGGCGACCGATTCTTCCGTTCCGCCGTGGACTTCGTTTCCATTCACGCTGTAAAGACTTTTCCTCCAGGTGTCCACAACACGCGCCCTCTTCAACAAATTGAATGTACTACAGGCCCCGCCGCTCGGAGACCGCGTCGTCTTCGTTCTCCTCCTGGTTTTCTCCTCAGAGCTTTGAAGGTAAAAAGCAGGTCCACGAACGCGTGCGTCTTCGCGCGTGCGCGAGTGCGTGAAAGGAGCGAACGAGTGAACGAAGGAATGAGGGAAGCTGGCAAGGAACAATAAAAACTTGTCGCGAGTCCATGTTCAGGTCTTCTCGGATGGTGCAAGAACGCCTCGCTCGCTACTCGTGACGGTCGCCGCGGCCGCGCACAACAGACGAGGAAGGAGCCGCCGCTTGGGTCCGCGGGTGAGGGGATTGGAAACTAAAAATAAAATAACAAATAAAAAAACTAACCGTAAATCACTGAGACCTGCGCGGAGCCCGGTTCCTGCACGATCGCCCGGGTTCTGTGAATTTTAACCCAGCACCCTGGCGGCGAGCAACAGTAAGTGGCGCCCTCACCAGCGTGCATAAGCAACCAACTGCAAGCAAGCAGGCAAGGCTTGCTTGCTTGCTCTCGCGTGCAGTGGAAAAGAGGTGCGGCCGGTGCGCGGGTTTCTGCCACTGGTTCTTGAAGCCCTCCTGTCGCCATCTGGCTGGAGAGAAAGACGCTCGAGATGTCTTTCTGCGCGGTTTGGCATAACCTTTTTCAAATTTCAGAAGCTGCGCAGCGGCGGCGGGCGACGCGAGCAGCGCTGCGAGCAAATGGACTCACAAGTCGGCAGGGCGGAACGCGTGCGCGGCCGCGAGCTTGTTCTCTGAGAGCGCCGCAAGCAGCCGTTCGTGAAGCACTCGCGCGCCTTCCTCCTCCTCTTCAGGAGCTTCCGTGGCGAAATCGTGGCTGGCGTCAGTTAGAGTCCCTTCCTCGCCGAGCTCGCGCCGAGCTCGCGCCGAGCTCGCGTCTTGAAGTTGATCTCGCTCTGCGGGTCACCTCGCCACGCTCGCCGCCGCGCGACGCGCGACCATCGAGGAAGCGAGCGAGCGTCTCCGTTCGCTCAGCAGCTGCAGCAGTTCGCGGCTCGTCACCGACGCGGAGACTCGCTGCGCGTCGCGCGACGCTTCCACTTGCCCGCCTGCCTACCTGCGCCCGCTGCAGCTGCTGATCCACGTATGCTACAGCAGCTGCTGCTGCTGCTGCTGCACAACGCAAGCGGCGTCGCCGACGCTGATGTCGCTGGCGATGGCGATGACGATATCGAGGTGCTCGTGGCGCTGCTCGTTAACTGCACTGCACTGCTGCTTCCTTCCCTTTCCTCTCTAGCGCGCACTGCAGTGAAGTCGCCGCCGCGACGAGCGCCTGCGACGCGAGCCCGGCGCCGCTCGCGCGCACTGCGCGTCGCCGGCCGCTCGCGCTCAACGAGCCACAGCGCGCGCGCGCGCTCGCGCCTGCCCTGCGCGCACGACGGATCGATGGCATGGATGGATGGATGGATGGGTGGATGGATAGGGACCCTCGCGACTTTTCAAACCCATCGTCGCGCGAGATGCAAGGCGCGCCAAACAGAAACCCCGCTCCGCTCGGCCGTGGCCGGCTGCGGGCTTCGTGCGCCGCCCCGCCGCCGGCACGCGCAGCTGCCAGCAGCGCAGCCGGCGGCGGCGGCCCGTGCTGCGCGGGCCGGCCGCGGCGCCGCGGCGGCTCCGCGCCCTCGAAGATCAGGCCGGGGCGGGTCGCGATGCACCAGAGAAGAAAAAGACGAAAGAAAAGAAAAGCAAAGGAAAGAAAATGAAATGAAATGAAAGAAAAGAAAAGAAAAGAAAAAGACGAAAGCAAAGAAAAGAAAACGAAAGCAAGAAAGAAAGAAAGAAGAAACAGTGCACGCAATGAGGGTTTTTCAAAAAGACGGTCTCGGGAGAAGAAAAAAAGCAGTGGAATGAAAAAAATCTCACGCGGCTGCTCGCGGTGCTCGCGCGTGCATGAAGACTCGGAGGTACAAACAACAAAACAAACAAACAGTGCAGTGCAGGGCAGTGCGGTGTTGCAAGCAGCAGCAGCTGCAGCTGCTGCTCCTGCACCTGGTCCGCGAGGTTGCTTGCAGGCGTGTCAGAGAACGTTCGATTGATCAAATGGACAAAGGAAGGACGTCTTGGAATGAGAAGAACGAAACGACCCACCAGTGCGGCAGCCGAGCGTGCATATGCAGGCTACGCCCGCTTTTCCTTCGTCTGTCTGTTGCGACTTCGCCGTGCCGCATCTGGACCGACCGTGCGTCCCCGGTGGGCGGGCGGACGGGCAGCGACCAGGACACGAGATTTGATGAAGATGCGTGCACAAGTTTACATCTTCTGTTTCTAGCCACGCAGGGCGGCTGGGTGTGCAGGCGTGCACGCAATCTCTCTCGTCTGGCCTCGTCGTAAGCTTGTCCAAGGTGCTGGGCAGATTCGTCGCGGACTTGCTCTATTGAAGTCCTATGGGCGTCGCAAGGCAGCTAAAGATTCGTTCCTGCGAAGAGGCCACTCGCAAGCAGCCAGCTGCAGCAGCTGCACTGCAGCGACTCCATTGGTCTGCCTGCAGAAAATCGGCTTTCCAGGCATTGCCTACCACGCACATACACGCACCAGCACGCCGTCGCCAGTAGAGCAGAAGCGCCTCCAAGATTCGCTCACTTGACTCGATGGGCCCGACAAAGTCCCCCCTCATGCCGAGTCCATCCCAAAGCAGCCCAAAACAAACCATCCCAAAACCATACACAAGCTGCTGCTGGCTGCTCTGGGCGTCCCTGTGCCCAGCCTCCAGCGTCGTCGCCGTGCCCGGAACTCTGCGCGAGGCTGCTGATTCCCCATCCTTCATGCGATCATCCATTCATCCATCCATCCAGTCATTCATTCACGCACTCCTTCTTCCCCAGCCCGCGTCACGCTTCTTGAGATTCTCTCCGCAGCCGCCGGGGAATCTCAGGCGAGGGCGACCGTCCTGCCCGTGGCGGCCAGCACGAAATGGATGGACAAGTGGACGTCGGCCGCGACGGTCGGGTCCTTTCGCGCAACTCGAGCAAGAAAGCGAATCTTTGGCCCATCCTCCATGGCCACCCATCCTTGCTTGGGCCTCATCCTCTCCGCGTCCCCTCGCTCGAGCCAACTTCCCAACCAGGCCGCGGCCGCGCGTCAGCCTCGCGCATCATGCATGCGTACATGGCGGCCGCCGTCGAAGGCGAGGCTGACTGATAGCATCCGGCAAGGCAAGGCGGGCGCGGAGAAGCGCGCGATGGCGGCACGGCTTTAGCATGGTGGATGGACGGATGCGCTTGAAGGGGCGGGAAAACAGCGGCCGCGGCGCCCCCCCCCTCTCACGCGCTTTTCTTTTTTATTTTATATTCATTCTCCAGTTGTTGCCTTTTTCCCGCGGCACGAGCGCGGCGGAGCCGGGCTGTCTCGCTGCGGGATGTAGGGTTTGGGTGTGGTATGGCGGCGGGCGGGTACTCCCGCAGACTGCCCCACAGACGTGGCTGAGCGCGGGTTCGTCGCGTGTTCGCTGCACTTATGGAAGGGCTGAAGAGGGCGGGATAAGGGGGAGGGCCCACAGCGACGCGTGTGTGCGGGTCCGCTGCGGCCGCGGCCACCCGGCCTGTGAGCGCGAACGGGAGTTTCGGATGCGCGCGCGGAGGAAGAAGGTCAGGGGAAGGGGAAAAGAGCTGGAGAGAGCGAGCGGCCGCGCGAACGGAAGGGAACGGACGATTGGCCAGGATGGACGCCACGAGGCTGGTTGCAGCGGCTGTACATAGCTGCAATAGGCCTATTGATTGATTGGTTGCATGGTTTATCATTTTCTTGATTCTTGGGAACGTGGCCTGCCTAGACTGGACTCCAAGCATGCATTCATGCTTGGAACGGGTTTGTCGGGTTGGCCGGGTTGCGCTGTGCTGCTGACTGACGACGACTTGCAGACGAGCAGCGAGAAAAGAAAAGAAAAAGTTTTGGGAAAACGCTGGAACGTGCATAGAATCTCCCTGTGAATTGGTTATTCCATCTTCAACGGATGGCGGACGGAGGAGCCGAGACAGAAAAAACCAGACAGACCTTTAGGGCCGTCGACTGATTCGCCGTGCCTGGCGTTTCTGCGAGCAGAGACAAAGACCAAAACCGGCAGGCCAGCATTTCCCACTCCCCGCATTGCACGAGCAAGCGTGCGCAGAGCACGTCTCGTGCAAGACCTCGACGGACTCGCTCATGGCATCACAGTCAAGCTATCAGCACGCTCTGCCGAACTTTCTCTAGCCAATGGACCACCTGCTCACGCTTATCTCCAAGTCTATGGTCTCCAGGCTCCACTTGCTTGTTGCTCAGACATAGCCTTGTCTGGTTGATTCGCAGTCGCTGGGGTCTCTTGCGAGATCGCTGAGAAATTTCAGGTCAGGTTGTCATGGCGGCGGGCCGACTAGGTGAGCCAGCATCCAAGCAAGCTTCCTCTTCGTCAACCTCCTCGTGCCTTGCGTCCTGTTCCTTTCCGTACATCCGCCATGGCCAGCCAGTCATCCATGCATGCATGCACGCACGCACGCATGCCTTGCTTGCATTTGCATCTCATCTCACTTCTGCGGACGCAGATCATTGCCTTCGCCATCGCCATCTTCTGTGGCCTCCCTCGAACGAAAGTCAAGCTTGCTTTCGGCGAACGTGCGAGGACCAAAGCACAGCCGTTCGTTCGCTCGCTCGTACGTTCGTCCACTCGATCGCTCGCTCGCTCGCTCGTTCGTTCGTTCGTTCGTCCCTTCGTTCGTTCTCACATTCGTCCGCTCGTTCGTTTCCTTCGTTCGTCCATTTGTCCAGTGCATGCGTGCGTGCAAGCGTGCGAGCGTGCGTGCGAGCGTGCAAGCATGCATGAGCATTTCATCTGACTTTTGATGAATCGATCGACGCACGTCAAGACCGCGTCGTGCGGCGGCGGCAAGTACGAGTACGTCCTCGTGTACCCCCCCCCCTTCCCCACCCGGGCCCTCTTGCGACGGCCAGTCAACAGCAACGCGCGAAGAAAAACACACACACCATACCACGCCAAGCCAAGCCACGCCTGTCTCGTGCATGCGCAGCTCTGTGGCTTGGCTTGGCTTTGGCTTTGGGCGCGAGGGACGCGGAGACACGAGCGGGTGTGGGGCAGATGCGGGGCGGGTGCGGGGCAGGAAGCAAGGGACGTCTGGAAGAGAGGAGGAAAACAAAACAGAAGCGACTTCAGGAAGGCCGCAGCCGGGAGGCCGGGGAGGGGAAAAAGAAAAAAAAGGAAATAAAGGAAAAGAAAGAAAAAAAAGCAGGTAAAAGAAAAGAAAAGAAAAGAAAAGAAAAGAAAAAAAGTTGATCGTCTCTCTGGCTTGGCTTGGCTTCGGCGGCTTCGCGGGCCGGGGAGGAAAGCTTTCAAAGGAGGGAGAGAGAGAGAGAGAAAGAAAAGAAGCGCCGAAAGAGGCGGGGAAAAAAGGAGAGGCGCTCGAGGTTCAAACCCCAAACTCGGACCTGCAAATCGCGCGCGAGAAAGCAGAAGCAGCAGAAGCAGAATCAACGCTAGCGCAGCGCAGCCAAACCAAGCCAAGCCAAGCCAAGGCAGCAGCCAAGCCCGAGCGAGCGAGGCCGCACGTGACTCTCGTCGCGCCGCGCCCGAAGCCAGCCAGCCGCAGCCAGCCAGCCACAGAGAACGGGTGCCGCGAGCTAGCTAGCTAGCTGGAGAGACAGCCAGCCGTCCGCTCTGGAAAGAAAGTGAAGAAAAGAGGACAGTACTGCTCGGCGCGCTTGACGGTCACGCTCGGTCGCCGACCGACCGATCGATCGAAGCCCACGCCCGAGCCCTTTCTCCGATCAGCCAGCCAGCCAGGCAGCCAGCCAGGCAGCCAGCCGCGCCCGCCATTCGAGGCGGTTCGTTCGATTCAAATCACAAACCATTCGGAATCCCCCCCTGCCGTTGCCGTTGCCGCCGCGAGGAGCCCCGCCCCACCCGCCGGCACGAGTCGCAGGCACGCAGACATACCGTCTCGTTCTCGTTCCCCCCTCCCGCCGCCGCTCGCCAGCCAGGCCTGTGGAGGCGAGACATCCCTCGATCCCATCCCGTCGCCGAGTCTTCCGCCCCGGGCCTTGACGCGCGACGTCGAGGCGGCCGGCCGGCCAGACGGACGCGCACGCACGCACGCACGCACGAAGGAAGGCGCGCACGAAGCGCGGCGCGGACGCGTACCTCCGCAGACGCAGCGGCGGCCGACTGCCCCGCGAGCGGGCAGGGGACGCTTTTCCGCCCCCGCCAGAGATCGTTGGTTGAATTGCTGACCGCTCGAGTGACCCGGCCTCGCCGGCGCAGGAGCAGCAGCAGCAGCAGAAGCGAATCTTGCTTGGTGGCCAGCAGCAGCGGAAGCGAACGAGCGAGAGGAGGCAAGATGCGCCACGCGCCGGAGCAGGGCTCGAGCGGAGACGCGCCCGCGGACGAGAGGCTGCAGTGGATGTTCAACGATGGACGCGAGGTGCCGCATCTGGACAGGCAGCCTCATGAGGACGGCAGCGTGTCCCCGCGCAGCGCCGCCGAAACCCAGGGCCTCACGGCATCCAGCGTCGACGCGCTCATGAGCATGGCCAACCAGATGGGCCTCAACAACTCGCGCAAGCGCAAGATCAACGCAGAGCAACTCTTTGAGCAGCAGCAGCTCTTCCAGCTCGCTAAGCAGATGGCCCTCCAGCTGCAGCAGCAGCAACAGCAGCACCAGCAGCAGCAACAGCACCATCAACAGGGCGCCGCCTGCGACGGGCGCGACAACATGATGACGCCTCCCGCGCTCATCCGCCTCAGCACACCAACCTCCCCGCCCCAAAGCGTGCACGGATCGCCTTCCGTCCCAAACAGCACGGGCGCACCATCCACGCCAGGTGACCATCTCTGCGAGCATCCCGGATGCGATCGCGTTGTCGGTAACGCCGGCCTCGTCTGCATCCGTCATGCCGCCGGCCGCCGCTGCGACATGCCCGGGTGCTTCAAGAGCGCGCAGGGCAGGACCACACGCTGCAAGGCCCATGGAGGCGGACGCCGTTGCTCCGTTGCTGGATGCTCCAAGTCCGCGCAGGGATCCACCGATCTTTGCAAGGCCCATGGCGGCGGCAAGCGCTGCAAGCTTCCTGGCTGCACCAAGGCTGCGCGTGGCTCGACCGACTATTGCATCGCGCACGGCGGTGGTCGCCGCTGCGCCAAGGAGAACTGCGACAAGTCTGCCGTTGGATCCACCAACTTTTGCGTCAAGCACGGCGGTGGACGTCGCTGCACCGTCGGCGGATGCGGCAAGAGCGCGCGCGGTGGCAGCCCCTTTTGCGCCAAGCACGGAACCCAGCACCGCAAGCTGCTCGCCGCATCCACCATGGCGCATCAGCAGCAGCCGCAGCAGCAGATGCAGATGCAGCATGCACCGGTCATGACCTCGCGTCTTCCCGTCGCCTCTGCGCCCTCCAACCCGATCGTCCGCCCCACCCCGTCTCGCGCCGTGCAGACCGCGCCCGAAGCTCGCGCTGTCAACCCCGCCCCTTCCCCCTCCACTTCCTCCCCGTCGCATCCTCTCTTTGCTACCAGCAACACGAAGTCGAGCAAACCGCTCATGCTCAACTCTTCGTTTGTGTCCATGAACCTTCTTCAGCAGCAGCAGCAGCAGCGGCAGCGGCAGGAGCAAGAGGAAAAGGAGGAGGAGAACAAGCGCTTCGAGGAGGAGCAGCGCCGCCGTGAGCAGCAAGAGCAGCGAATTCGCGACATTCTCCTCATGAACCTGCAGAGCGGATCACTCCGCAGCATGGATCGGTTCGCCTCGCAGGAGCGCGAGCAGCCCTCCCGCTCCAGCTCCGTGCCTTCGCTCCCCACCGCTCAACCGGCGTACATCCACCAGCAGCGCTTCAACGTGCAGAGCCAGAGCAACTCGCCCCAGCCCCAGCAGCAGCAGCAGCAGCAGCCGATCAACGCCCAGGCCATTCTGGACGCTCTTCGTGCGCGCGCCTCGGCCCCGGGCACCCCTCCGCTCCAGCAGCCTCAACACTCGCAGAACCATGGCCTTGCCGACTTTGCCGCGCTCCAAGAGCAGCTCGCAAAGCTTCAGGCAATCCAGCAGTTTCAGAGTCAAGAGCAGTACCGTGCAAAGTCTCCCAAGCTTTCCGAGTACATGTCGCACCGCCAGCCCCACCACTAATCTGATTTGATTCGATCATTATGGTCGGTCTTTCTCCCCAAGGAGCAAATAGTAGCAAGTCTTCGTTTCGTAGAGAACTCCTTTGCCACTCCGTACCTCCATCCATAGTTAGAAGTATTTATGTACTAGTATACCCATTTCGACTGAACATGACAAACAATCCCACTTTCATTCTTTTTATATATTATTTTTCTGACTCTTGTCATCGTTATGCTGTCGCACCAACTCGTGCCAAACCTTTATTCTGTGCTTCTCCCTTCTTTCTTCAACTTGAAATCAAATCCTCGACAAATAAAATTATCAACGATGACTTTTACATGGGGGTCTGTCTACTTTAGTTCTCGCCATCGTCAAATGCAAAGAGCTTTTTACCCTTGGGTGACAAAATCGCGCGATTCGAAACCTGGAACGATGGTGTTGACGACTGGATCGATGACATAGTGGGTGCTCGCTGCAATATTCCCATTGGACCCGTCTCTGCTGGATCCACATACGACTTCCGTCCCGTCTCGCGGTGAATCCAGTACGTACCACCCTCCAGCGACTTGACGGTACGCCATTCGGATCCAGGCCGCGGCCCGACGCTCTTACTCTCCTCATCAGTTGCTGCGCCATCAGCGCCGTCAATTAAGGCAGGCTCCTTTGCGTCACTTGCTGAAGAGAGCACAGAGGGTCGCTCCCACTGCCATTCTCGACCATCAATCGTGCCATAAAAGAGCTCACGAGAAAGCTCATCCAAGTATTCCCTCCAGCCTTCGGCCTCGACGCCCGTCTCTACGGCTCGCGCTCGCAAAAGAGACCACAAATGCCGCGTGCCTCCGGGCAGCTGACGCGGTCCACCAAGCTGCATGCCGCCTTCCAGCGTCGTCGTGTTCTGTAAAAGAAAGCGTCGCATCGGATTCACTTGCTTGGCATTCAAATTTAGAGTCTTGCGCACAAGACAAGTATCCCAATTGTACTCGAACAGACACCGGTCGTGCGGGCTCACCACGCAACTCCAGCTACGATTTTTGCGTTTCATCGTCAATGTGCGAGCAAGTTTCTTCGCGTGCACAAGCGACTGCAAGCTCGAGTTTTTGCGTCGCATCTTTGGTGCATCCCCTTCTTGGCTTTCATTCTCTTCCTTCGGCTCCACGGATGCGCTCGAGCGCGATACCTCTTCAATGGGCGTTGCTTCCGCGTCGTTCCACGCCTCGGGTCGTTCCCATTGCGAGTCTCCCGTCGACTTACAATAGTAGAATTGATCGCCATGCGTCGCCTCCTCGAGACACACCCATGCTCCGCACGACATGACTGCCGTAGCATTCGACCGCAACAGCTCCCAGAGGTACTCAGCTTGAATTCGATTTGATCCCTCGTGCTCCATCGACGCAAGCGTCACCGAAGCTACGCTCGCCCGCCCTTCGCGCAGAGCTGGTGGCGTCTCTGCCGTTCGTTCGCCGTTGCTCCAATTGTACCAAAACAAGTGTCGTCCCGTCGGCGACACTAGCTCTTCCCACGCCTCGTCCGTGGTGGCCATTTGGAGCTGGCCGCTTCGCCGATCAAAGTCTGCGGGCATTTCCCACTTTGACTCGCCCGTCGCGAGATTTGCATAATACACTTCTTCAGACTCCGGGTCCACGCGCTCGACCCATTCGCCAACTTGCCGCCCTGTCGGCGTCGCACGCGCATTTAGAGCGCTCCAAATCAAGACCTCGGGTGGTGGGCCCATGCCCATCATATTGTTGCCTTCTTCGACGCCGTCCTCATCGTCGTCAGTGGCAATTAGGAGCTTCTTTGTCGAGCCTCTACGATTCAAGATACTCTTGGGCGTTTCGGCGCTTGATAATGCTGTGTCCAGGGTCGCTGGAACAAAATTTGACGACTCGCTAGCGTCGACCGTCGGGAGGTCGACGGGCGCGTCCTCGAGCTCAATCGAACGATTCCAATCCTGATCGTCGAGGCCGCTCGCACGCAAGTCATCGAGCACGTCTTCACTTGGACTCTGAATCTCCATAGCATCCCCCATCAGAGCCGCAAATGGATCGTCTCCATCGAAGTCATCATCAAGCGTGATGCCCGCAAACATGTCCGAGTACGACGTATCAGTCTTGGGCGTCATCACAGGGTGGCCCCATCCAGCTTCCTGTTCGCCTGCACCGGCTTGTTGGCCGAGCCCATCCACGTCAAAGGTATCTCTCCCTTCTTCATCGGACCTGCCCTCGGCGCGAAGCTCGCGCGTCTGCACACGGGCGCGATGCCCGCGATACGCAGACTGTAAAACCACAATCTGATCCGCCAAAGGTGACTTGCCGTCGTCTTCGGTACTAAACGTCCACCCTTTCGGTGCCTTGCGCGAGATTTTTCCCGTATGATTGTTCACGTACAAGTAAATGCCGACCTCAGATTCCCACATGCGACTCCATTCCGGCCAGCTTGCATGATGTGCCAACGCCTCTTGGCTCGAAGCATCGCTTGACCTCGTGTCTGTGGCGACAACAACGTTCGCGGACGCAGCCGGGACGATCGCTTCCGCACTGAATCCGCTTTCTTCTTTGGCCTCGAGTGTCTCGGTGGTGACCGCTGCCACCTCCGACTGCCAGGCCGCATCGGTCAGCGATGAAGCATTCACAACAGGATCCTGCTGCGTCCAAGCCTGCCAATCGCCGTAAACTTGCCCCGAATTGAGTACACTTTCTTCCTTCTTCTGCTGCAAAAACTTGCCTGACGTTTCTTCTTGAAACGAAGTACGGCTCTCTGAGTACTTATCACCGCGATCAATGGCTTGACCATGACTTGAAGCACGGCGCGAAGAAGAAGAAGATGAGGATTGAAATTTGTTCAGAACCCTCGACTTTCCACTTCCGCTCTGATTATCTCGCGAAGCACGCCGGTCAGCTGAAGCTGGTAGCTTGGAGCTCTCGTTCTGATTTCCGCGGGACATGTGACGGCTCACTGAATGATCTGGAACTTTGTCTCGCGCCTCCCTCAGTTCCCGAGGAGCTTCCCAGGATGACTCTTGCGTTGTTGCATTGTAAAAATAGTTCAATCCTGTCTCTTGATCGAGGACCATCTCCCATTGCGCCGCCTCATGTCCCTCCTCGCGTTGACCGTCATTCTCAATCTCGTCTTCCTGTGGCAAATCAGGTTGGGCTTCTGGCTCCGGGACCATTGCTTGATCCCCCATATCTACATCCTCAAGCACGACGCCAGCATCTTGGCTAGGAGGTCTCTCGGCCGGAACAGAATGCCCCGAAATAGAAGGCCCTGAACCATTGTCGTGCTGTAAAATGTCCTTGAGTAGCATCTGGAGTTTGTTCGTTTCAATTTGAAGGATACGAAGTGCTGGCGCCAGATGTCGTCCATGGGCATGCTCGTCATTTTCATTTCGCCCGGCCTGCCCGCTGCCTTGTCGGCGAGACATGGACCGAACACGTCGCCTTACATCTCGAACGAGGTCTCGCATTGCAGATACCTCGACACAATCCATTATGGTGGTCGAAGTCGGTTCCGAGGTCATGAACGAGGCCATACTTGCCTCGTTCAGCTGTCCAGAGGAAGCCATGCCGCTTGCACCAAGTGCTCCTTCGTGTCTGTACTTTACTGTCGGAACCAGAGGTAGGTCAACGGCGATACGATCCCGGAGCACAATACGTCGTGCAGTACTTGCGTCGATATTCCGCGGGCTGTTTACTTCGTGCACTTGCGAGACGTTCACGTGGCTGCGCATGTCCGTGCCGTGTGAAATACTCGTCCACGAAAGGATATCGTTCACATTTTGCCTGCGTACCGCATTGACTGCAGGTGAACTTGGGCGATCTCTTGAATACCTGATCGAGGGCGCATTTGCGCGCTGGCCGCGATATTCGACGCGTGGGCCAATTTTTCGGCTTTGCGCCGTCGCAGGCACTGCGCCGTGCGGCGGCTTTCGGCGAACCGACTTTCGTCTCGGATCGCGTTGCCTTTGGCCGGCGCTTTGTGCGCCGTACATTCTTTTAAAACGGGTGCGTCTGCCTCGCGCGCTGTCCTCCCACGCTCGCGAGAGAGGCGAGACGACCTCGACAGGCCAAAGTCCTTCGAGGTGGTCAGCCGCGGCCTCGTCCTCGCATCTCCAGCCTCGTCTAGCTTCTCCTTTCTTTGCACACGGGAAGCTGAGTCGGCGGTCCTTCTGCACGCGCCAAATATGCTTGTTTCTTTCAGGCCTATCAAGATCGAGATGTGACCAAGAGCAGCTAAAGTACTCGTGCAGTCCGGTCCACAAGTTCTTTATCCTTGAAACATAGCAACTCCACAAGACAAAAAAAGAAAACCCAGCACTACCCCTCTTTAAATTCCTTCAATTCCCTTGCTTTCCCTTGCTTTCTTTCCTTTGCTCTTGCCCCACCCTGCCTTGCCTTGCGTCAAGCTCAGCCTGACAAAGATCGACTCGGCGCGCCAAGGTGCTCGCTCTCAACTTCGCTCCTCCTCGCCAGCCAGGTGGCTCAACGGACATGTCGGAACGCACACGAACGCGGGTTCGCCGTCGACGCGAGTATCGGCGGCGCGCTTTTTTCGCAGTCTCGATTCGGGCGGGACGCGCGACGCGAGAGCGCGCGCGGCCGGCGCGAGCGGCGCGCGCACGGGCGCGAGGGCTGGCGCCGGGCCAGCCCCACCCTCGTCTCCTCCTCCCTCCGGCCCGCGCCCCGCTCCCTCCCTCCCTCCCTCGGCCCGCGGGCCGGCTCGCGCGCAGCGAAGGATCGCAGCGCTTTCGAGCCCAGCAGAAGAACCTCACTCGACCTCGCCGCGACCATCCCGGCCTCGCGCGCCCGCGCCCGGCGCCCGCCGCGAGCATGGCGCCCGCGTCGCCTGCGCCCGCGGAAGAGCCGCCCGAGCGCGCCGAGCCCGCCGCCGCGGAGCCGCGGGCGGGGGCGAGCGAGGTTGAAGGCCGGCCCGTGAAGGAGAACGGCGCCGCCGGCGACGCACTCGCCGAGGCCAAGGCGGGCGTGGAAAACGAGGAGGAGCGTGGAGGCCCTGGCCGCCACGGCAGAGACAAACGCAACGCCGCGCGAGGTCGGGAATCTGCGAGTCCGAAGGCGGACGTCGCACGCACACTTGACAAAAAAGCGCACAGCACGAAAAGTGAAGACGCAATCTTCGTGGATCCAGGCAACGAAGATGATGACCGAATAGGCCACGTCAACGTCGTCAAGAAGGACACGACTGACAACGCAAAAACTGCAGAGACCCAAAAACGAGAAGCCGAAAGGAATGACGGCGACCCTGGCGAGGACGCAGCCGTCGCTCGGGCGCCCGATCAGCATGTAAAGGAGTATCACGAGGTCACAACGCAAACAGGTGTCTCGGAAAGCTCAGATAGAACCAAGACAAAGGGCGCTGTCGAAATCGCTGTCGACGAGAAAATCCCACTATCCTCGAAGCGCGGTCTCGGTGGGGACTCTCCCGTCTTTGACACAATTTCGGGGACCAAACAGCTCGCTGGTCATGATAAAAAACGAAGGGTTGCCGACAAAGGTAGCCCACTTCTCGAGGATGTAAAAACTTCGACGTTGCCTTCCACGCCGCCGCCGGTCTCGTCGAAAGGACCGTCGTCTCTTGCACGCGTTGCGAAAGCGGATGGCTCACGGCCCTGCTGCTCGCTCGGTCAGGTCCCGGCCTCGTGGTGGGAACCTTTCCGTCGCGTTCAACTTAGCATTGAAGGCGGATCAGACGCCAGTCTCGAGCGAGATGCGCGTCTCCTGCTCTCCATGGCAGGTATTGTAGAAAGCTTACAGTTACGCGAATCACAGAGCGGCCTTGCAGGCTTTGCCATCTTTAGTCGTGTGAGCGAGGCCATCATGGCCGCTGAAATCTGCCATGAGCAGCACCTTGCGCAAGGCGACGCCGAACTCTTCGTTCACTGGGCGCAGGGTCATGACATTAATACAGAAGACCTGCATCGCGTCATTGTCACGTTCGGCCAAGAGGACCCCGCCATTTCTCTTGATTGGGTGACAGATAATATCGGCGAGGCGACGGGCCGAAACCAAGCCATCGAAGACTGCATCTATTTCCGTTTCTCGCATCTCGCTGCCATTGGCAGTGTGCGAACACTTCTGGCGAACAATGAGGTTCCTAGCGAGCAAGAGTTTGGTGGTGTTGCTGTCATCAACTTTCTCAAACCTTCGGGGGCTCAACGCGCCGTCGAGGACTGGGCGAATCGGGGCGCTGTTCTCTCTTGCGGGCCGGCCATCCGTTGTCTTCATAGCCTTGGCGATATTTTTCTCGCAAGCCTCGGCACAGATGAGGTCCCCCAGCACTCCGGGAAGCTCGCCCCTTTGAACAAACGCACGAGATCAGCCTCGCCCACGGTCATGATGAAGGGTACGAGTAGCGCTATTTCGACACAAATGCAATCTGTTCCAAGTGGTGAGAGTGCGACGTTTCAGGTTGTTGAGGCCTCGTTGCATCAGCCTAAGCGCTCCAAGGCAACAGCCGCGGCTGCATCGTCCTTGTCAAATACCTCCGCGCCCTCTACTTCTCCTATTACGTCCACGGGAGACGAGACGTCACGATCGTTCCGTCATCAAAGCCCGCGCGCCACTTCGCGTACCCTTCTTGTTCGCGTCCCGAATGGGTCGAGAGATGCGGTCCAGCACTTTGTAAAGAAGTTGCCCGGGTTTGAGTATATTGATATGCCTTCTCCGACAAGCACCGAGGCCTGTGGACGAGCGCGATTTACGAGTGCCGCTGCCGCCGAATCTGCCGCGCGCTCTCTCGACAAGCTCAAGATCGAGGATCAGGACGGCAAAGCTCTCAAACTCGAGTGGTCCGCGGCCGACGCTGGAGCGTCCGAAAAGGACGTGCCCACCACCACAACCACAACCACCTCCGCCACCAGCAGCGGTACCAGCAGCAGCACCAACAGCAACAACAACAACAACAACAACAACAACAACAGTGGTCCCGCTGACGTTGAGAGCGTTGGCGCCGCTGCGCTCACTTCCGCTCCCGGAGCTTCGGACACGAGAAAACGGCGAACGAAGGAACGAGAAAATGAAAGCGATCGCGACCGCGAGCAGCCAGCGCCCAAGCATCAAGCAACCGAAGCTGGCCAGACAACACGGCATTTACGAGCAAATCTCTCCTCTGCAAGCGACCAGGGTCCGCGTGGGGAACGCAGGCTGGGATCGAACGTTGCGCATTCCTTCTCCACCTCCTCCTTGCGCCGCGGGAGACCACGACCTGCTTCAACGGGCCGCGACAATGCACGGCGTCGAGTTGAACTCGAGCGTGAGCGCGAACGCGAGGCCAGTAATTTTGAGACCAATGAAGAAAGCGCCGATCGTCTTGCTGACAATTTTCGTTCCGCGGTGGCCTTTTCCTCCTCTGCATCAACGTCGTCAACCTCGTCGTCATCGTCGCCCTCTCCGCGGCATGCTCGTGAACGAGGTGCTTCTTTCTCGGCGCGCTCTCATTTCCTAGAGAGCTCGGAAGTCAATAGCCACAGCGACGCTCGCTCGCACGCTTCGGCAAACGAAGCATGGCAGCGCCGCGAGGCCTCCGACGCTAATGCCTTGGTGCCCGCGCGGCCCGCTGCAGTTGTTGCAGGTTCCGATGTCTTCACCGATGACTCGATGCAGCGATATGACCCAAATATTCAGTACGCCGCTGCCGCCGCTGCCGCCGCCGCCGCGTCAATGCATCACCCTCCTCCACATATGTACCATCCTCAGGTTCCGCCGCACCCAACACCCGGGTATTCTGGGTACCATCCTGCTGCAAACATGATACCGCATGGACCTCCAGCGCAGGGTCCAGGGTCAGCTCCGCCACATTACTATGTTCACCCTCAGGGCCATCCGCATGGTGCGGGATCCATATTCAACCCAGCAATGGCAGCCTGGGCTTCGACTCCGTACGGCCAAGGCGTTCCCGGATATCCTCAGCCTTCAGGCGTGCCTCCTGGTATGCCCGCACCGAGCGTTCACTCACATATGGCAACGCCTGCCTCGACGGGCATGCCACCGTCGACGCCTCCTCCTGCAACGTCTGGGGCAGCCGCGGCAGCCATGACGCCCATTCGCGTTCCAGATGCCCATCATGATCTTCGGCAAAGCGGCAGCACACCCGGAGGAGGAGGAGGAGGAGGAGGAGGAGGTCTTGGAAAGGCTCGCGACAATGGAGGAGTCAAAGATCATTCTAGCAGTGCTGGCGTGCCTCGGCCTGGTGGACACGGTGGCAACGGCACACCTGTTGGGCAAACAAGTCGTCCTCGAAAAGATCGTCATGGCCACGGAAATGGGTCTTCTGCACCGGCAAGCACAGCGAATGGCAACACGTCTGCGCCTCTAGAGACTTCTCGCTTGTATGTGAGCTTTTCGCGACCACTCCCTGAAGATGTGCTCAAAGAGAAGTTTGAACAAGCAGCGCCAGGACTCGAGTACGTGAGTCGGCATAACAACAAGTGTTTTGCTTTTGTCAAATACAGTGCCGAAGACGCAGCTCGACTCGCAATGTGGCGGCTCAATGGAGCTGAGGTCCTCGAGCAGACGCTCCGAGTCTCGATCGCACAGCCTCCTCGCGCCGGGCCTGGCGGACATGGATCTGGAAGCGCATCGTCCTCGAGTCGCAAACGTCAACGCACTCTTGACCCTGATCAACATCACCGTAAATGATCTTTGATTTATTTTGCAAAAGCACAAACAAACGAGACGGCACAGTAAGCCAGCCCTATTGCGATCTAGATTCGCAAGTGCGCGAATACGATGATGCTGAGCTATTTGCTCGCTTGAAACTCGTGCTTGACACAACCGTCGAAAAAACTCTCTATTTTATGTACTCAAACGAATAGTCATTGGCCGCACATTGGCCAGTTCGGCAGCTGTTGGTCATGCAACCTTGCCGTTAAGAACCTGCAACGCATGCTTATGCGTGCACGGACGACTCGTACGATGGGATTTGATATTTGATGTTGATGTAGGCATCGCGACCTCCAGTCTCCTCCAAGACCTCGAGCGTCTCGAGAATGAGGTCAACGAGGTTCTCGCGTTTTTGCTGTCCATAGTCAATCTGGTCGCCAAGATTGTCCCGCGGGTCGAGCAGCAGTACCAGATTAAAGACGGGAAGAATTTGCCGATAGTACGGAACAAGTGCTTCGCCGATAAAGGGGGCGCAGCGCGCAAGATGCTGAAGCACCTGAAGCACACGACTGATGGTCTTGCGGTTTTTCGTGTTGAGAGCTTTCTTGATGGGCATCACAAGTTGCGGGACTACGGCCAAGACCTTTTCTCCTCCCTGGTCCAAGAGATCAAGCGTTCCCGAATGCGCCAAAAAGACGTAAGGCTCCCGTGTTTCACGCAGACCTTCGAAAAACATGGGGAGATCTGCATAAAGAAAGTCAAGAGGTCGTCAGTGAATGGGCTGGCATGGTGAGATCAGTTTCCGGTCGAAGTCATACTTACAGTGGTGGTAGTCAAGGTCCGCGGGGGAGACCTTCCATTGGACCCGTCGCTTTGCACCGTGATCTACATGATTCGAAGAAGAAATGAGAAAAGTCAAACGCACGTCAGTCTTCAAAAACACTCGTCACAAAATAAAACACGCAAGGCGACGATGCTGTTGTGCTCTCAACGTACCAATGCAAACAGGAATGTCGCCTCTGTCATAGAAATTGCGAAAGGGCGTGCTGACGTGCACAGTCTTTGCATTTTTCTTCCAGGCGCCGGCGCGAGGCGGGGGAACCACGGGACGTGCCTTTGGTCTGGCCATGCTGCTTGCCAGGCGCACCGTCTTCGGCTTCCGCGTCACATTTGGCGAGCGTAGTGGAGGCAAGTCTTCAGAGCGCTCTCTTGACGCACCAGCCATTGGCGTCATGTTTGGACAGTACGCACTGCGATAGTTATGGGCGCGCTGCGTGGTTGTGACGATTTTCGGATTCGGATGCGTGCGTGTGGCATTCTTCTTCGTCGCCCGCTTGCCAACGCCGCTGCCTGCGCCCCAGGCGTTCTTGCGCCGCGAGGCGTCGGGCCCAATATGGTCCGCGAAAGGCATTTTCGCGGCGTGTGTATCAATTCTTTCCACGAGAATGATCGACGAGCGTATTTCTTGCTTGCACCTGCCGCCGGCGTCGTCACGCGGCACCCCGTCGCGCGCGCGCTTGCAAAGTGCAATAGCACCTTCGCGCTCCCGAACACCGCGGCGCAGAGGTGGGGCCTCCGCCCCCTGCGCTACCGCCTCGTCCAGGTCTGGTCTGGCTTGGCTTGGGTTGCCTTGGCTTGGATTGCCTTGGCTTGGCCTGGCCAGACCTGGCCTACCCTGTCATGATTCGATAAATATGAAGAAGTGCAGGCAAGGTCGACTCGGGTTCCGAATCATGGTTGAACCCGGCTTTGCATGAACGGATGAAAACCAGGAACCGATGCGGAACTGACACAGATCGCGGGTAACTTCTGCGAACATCATCGCTCATCGCGTGAGCTAGCGAAGTTGACTTGCTACCACCGAACGTCACTCTCAGCAGGCTTTCATAGTCTGTCGCTAACAGCCGCATTAGGGCCGAGTGGGTGCTGGCCGAGCAGCGCCTGCCACGAACACTCAAGCTCGGGTCCGGGACCCGCCAGCGCTTCACCACTCTCAACGGATATATATGTTTAGCCCAGTTTGATACGCGGAGAACGAGCGCAAGCAAGAGAGACGCGCCGTGCGTCAACAATCCAAGCCTAAAGAGGTTCGAGTGCCTTGCGTGGCTCCCATTGTCCGCGTTTTCGTCTGCGTGCGTGCGTGCGTGCGTGCGTGGGGCCGTGGTGGTGTGCGTACGTGCGTGCGCTTCGTCACACTCGATACGATGGCAGACCCCGCGAACAGATTGGCCCGCGAGGTCTTGCGCTGGTTGCAAGGCCTCGATCTCTCGTACACGATCAAGAATGTGCGGCGAGACTTTGCAAACGGGTACCTGTTCGCCGAGATCTGCGCGCGATACTTTGCGAATGAGGTCAACATGCACAACTTTAGCACGGGAACAAGCATGACCAGCAAAAATGATAATTGGTTCCTGCTGAAAAAGCTCTTGGCCAGACTCGGCATCGATTGCTCAAAGGATCTCGTCACAGAAATTGTGCACAGCAAAAGCGGCGCCGCTGTGGAACTTGTGGAGCGTCTCTTTACGCATCTAACCGAACGTAAAGTGCACAGGGTTGCACAACCGCAAAAGCCGCTTCGTGTGCCCGCGTTCGCGCGAGACACAGCGTCTAATCTCATCAAGCGAAGACTTAAGGAACCCGATCTCATTCATTTGCAGGACGAGCTTGCCCGCGAGCATAGTCTTATCAAAACCCTCAGCGATCACAATTCAAGGTCGCTTGAAGAACGACGCGCCCACCGTGATGCCATGGAAGCGAGTCTCTACTCGGAGAGTAAGACGGACTCCAAAGCTTCAGCGTTCTCCGCATCCCTTGACAAGCCGTCAAGCCTCGCAGCTTCCAAGCAGTCGCCTGGTCGTATGCACCAAAGTATATCGAGCCCAGTCGGCTCGTCATCTTCGCAAAAGAGAGTCGAAGTCAAGATGGTTCAGGTCAAGCAAATCAACACCAACCTATCTGCTCTTCGCGCACGACAGCTTGCTGGTCGCGCTTCGCCCATTGAAGTTGGCGCCTTTGGAAGCGGCCGTGGATCGGCTCGGTCGAATGGGGGCGGGCCTGGAGCCTCGTTGCCACACGAGTGCGTACTCACCACCCTTTCCCAGGTTCTCGCTGACTGCATTCCCGCGGCAAGCTTGGTTGCTCCCACTCGAGAAGACGAGCCCTTGCTTCAAACCTTTGTCCGCACACTTGCAGACGACGCGGCGCGGACGCAGACAAAAGCGCCTCCTCCAGCCTCGCGAGAACCGCTCACCGATGCAGATCTTTTGGGCGCCTTTGGAGCACTCTCTGAACGTCTTGACGCTATTGATCTGCCGGTGGACCCGCGAAAGAGCTGGCGGGCCACACAGCTCTTTGTGTCAATGCTCGAGTACGTCGATGAGGCCAATGACGCCTTCTTGGCATGCACGGAAGCTTTTGTTCGCTACGCGCATATGATGGTGCGACAGGTAGATCTGCACCAAGATCCAAGCGATCGGCGAGCCCTTCTCGACGCATTTCTGGACACTGCCCTCTCACGAATGACCGAGATGCTCAAATCTGCGCCGCGCAAACGCCATGCCTGCCTTACGGTAATCGACGCTTTTGCCGAGCACGAACCTTCAACGCGGCGATGGCTGATAAAGCGATTGCATGAAGGACTCAACGACCTTGGTCCATTTCTGCAGTGTCTGACCATTCTCATTTTCATGGAGCAAAGTCTGAGCGCTTCGGGTCCGGGCATGGCCTTGCTCGATCTTTATGCGTACTATGCGCTCATTGGACTCTCGCACGCAACGCCATCGCTTCGCGCGGCCTCGCTGGCCATGTTTGCGGTCATTTTGCAGCACGATCCAAGTACAACAGATCGTCTGCTGCCCAGGATGGCTCAGCTCGTGCACGATGACTGGTGGGAAGTCCAGTGCCAGATCCTCATTGTTTCATCGAAGCTTCTCGATTCGCTTGTTCTCGCTCTCGACGATATCCTTGCTGCTGCAAGTCGACCTGGATCTGGTGCCGAAACAGTCGAAGGTACTGTTGCTTTTGATGCAGATGGTGGAGCTGACGTAGAGACGGTCAGGCCCTCTACCGCGGAGCAAATGGAAGAGTCGACGGCGGATATTCTTCAAGACCAGCTTGACGCGACTGTAGAGATCGTTTGCTCCGTATTCTCAACGCAGGCTACACTTAATGTGCGCAAGGTCGGTCTCGTCTATCTCGCACGTCACGTGCAAACGCATCCACACCTGGCCAGAACCGTTTTGGAGGTACTTCTTGATATGTCCCGTAATGCAATTCAGCAGCAGCAACAGCAGCAGCAGCAGCAACTGCAGCAGAGACAGCAGCAACTGCAGCAGAGACAGCAGCAACGAAGTGATGGAGGCTCGCCTTTGAGCCCTGGCAGTGGACCCGGTGCAGACAGAGACGGTCTTCTTCACCTGCTTGGACATGTGCCCGAGGCTGAAGAACTTCCGTTACCTAGTGCATCAGGTGGCCGGTACCACTTGCCACCCATTGTCAGCTCATGGGATGCACGAGGTCTGGCCCAAGAGCTTGCGCGTCTTGTACAAGAGACCGAGCTGGAAAACTTTGAGCACTGGCATTTGGAGATCCTCAATGCTCTCGTTCAGGACGCACACCGAGCTTTAGACATTTCACGTAGCAGCGCAAGCATTTCTGGAACTGCAAGCGCAACCTTTCGACCTGCAGCGAGCGAAGAGAAAGTGCGCGACGAGGTTGAAGACGACGAGCTCGAGTCCAAGCACTCCTCGACCGAAGGAGATGCGTCTTTTCAGCGTGAGCTCTTTGTGCAATTCAAGGACTTGGTCTTCATCGCGCTCTGCGACCCGGTCAATTACAGCTTGGCAATCTTTATCACGAGAACTTGGGCGCTCTCATCCGGACTTGAGCTTTTGGAGACGCGATCGTTTTCTGGGGCCTTGCGACTTCTCTTTAGCCAGCCTCCTCGTGAGCATACTTGGAATGGTCAGCAAGCGATGGCTGATCTTTTACTTGATCTCCATGCATCGGGCCCACGATTGGCTGAGCTCGTATCATCCACTGTCACGGCTCTGTGCACGAACTACCCGGAGCTTTTGGAGAACGACATTTTATGCGATGTAGAGCAGCGTCTTGAGGCACCTTGATTGACTGAATAAAGATGTGTACAGCATCGAAAAAGCTTTGAAGTACTCTTCTTTTTTATTCGATTCCGAATCTCTTCTTCAGGGTCTTTGTGAACGCTTGTTGAAGAAAGTTCGAGCGGTGATCTTTTATTGAAAAGGGGAGAAAAGGTCTTTTGTAGTGGAGTAGTAACGACGTGATGGCGCGAACAATAATTTTCTAAGCTACAGTCATGACTTTATGAATCTGTCAAAGCTCGAATCATTTGGCTTCAGGGCGAGAAAGAGGGACAAATGTCGCCCTGCCAAGCACCGCCCTCCGCCCCTTCAAAGAAGCGTTAAGAGTGCTGCCCTTGAAGGCTTCACGTAAAAGAGCGAGCTGCATCAATTCACAAACGGACGTGCATTACGCGAGCTCGAGCACAGTTGCCGTGACGGACCGCGGATAGCCCTTGAAATCTCCTGACATAATGATGCTCGTACTGCCCGAATAGGCTTGTAGACGGCGCATACCCCAACCGTCGTTCTCGTGAATCTGTTGTTCTTTCAAGGCATCGCGAAACTCGCGCTCGTGAGCTCTTCGATTCCAGGAGTCTGCGTACTGATCGTTGGCGGCCGAGATCCAGGGCTGCATCTCGAGTGCCGATGAACGGGACAGCTCCGAGCGCCAAACACAGGCTGCAGAGGGATGCTCGTATAGAGAAAAAGGATCTTGAGCCTGTTGACAGTAGGCCTGAGAGACCGCGTCCAGCTCGCCGACGTGTATATTTGGGGATGGATACAGAAACGCCTCGGCCGCAGACATGGACGCGGGCGCCAAAGATAACGAACTTTCGCGAGAAACATCGTCTCGGTCTTGTTCATCGACATCGTCAATAGCGTAATCAGCACCTCGGAGGACATTCGTTGCACTGCGTGGTCCAAAGAGACGCGAACGCATATCTGGTGGTACACTTGACCGGGTCGCCGAGGAAGCTGAGGAAGGGAGAGTGTCGTTTGAAAACGGCGCACGCCGCAGCCGTCCTTCACTTGTATCTCCCAGCCGAGTTGAAGCTTGGGCATTGGCAAAGTCCACCGCTGCCGCAGAGGGCATTTCTTGATCATCCTCAAGATACCTGCCACGACCGGCCTGAGTCTGCGCATGGCCATGTTGCTGCTGTCCAAATTGATCAGGGCCGACGCCGGGAAGCTCCAGAGGATTCACCAGTTCGCGAGGACGAAAATACGGTTTCGCAAAGAGCGCATCAAAACTCACAAAGCCATCCTCTTGACCGTGCGCTCCTTGGTCCTCCTCCTTTGCGTTCGGTGCCAAGAGCTCATACGGGTGCTCTGCGAGTGTGCGAAGCGGTACCACTACGCGCTCCGCAAACGACATGAGAGGTTTGTTCCACCAAGGGCCAAGATCAAGGACCCGGGGCTGCAGCGTGTAGTTTGGCGGATACGTGACGCCCCGGTTATGCAGATAGAAATCGCCCGTCCCATCGGCATTTTCTCGCTGACGCTTGTGGTGCTCTGGACGATACAAGCCAAGAAAGACATTCATGGAATCTTGCTTGGCGTGATCCGTAAAGGCGTTCGAGTAGTATCGTTTGAGAGAGGTGTAAAAGGCCTGCTGGCGGGTTGAGGTTGACCCACTGGACACAAGCTTGGCCGATTTGCGATGCGCGTCCGAACCACCATACTGAAGTGCAATGCGATCACCCAGCTCTTCGTACATTTCCATGAGAACGGCTGCGATTGGCGCATCCGTTGTGACGCGTTCACCGACGCTCAAAATGCCTAGCGCGATGAGTTGTTCGTTAATAACGTGCAGCCCGATAAGAAACTGGGCCAGGTTGGTGCGATCCAGACAGTCGATACAATTGGTACGAATGACACCATGTTGAATGCGATCGGGTGCGGCTCGCTTGTTTGGCGTGACACCCGGACGGGGCGGCTGCGTTGGTGAGGCAAAAGAGGAAACTGGCTGAGCGTCAACGAGGTCAGTAAACCCAAGCTCATTGCCTTCGTCGTCATCGTCGTCGTCGTCATCGTCATCCACGACACCCTCGCTGCCAAATTTATCCGGCATACGCGACCCTTCAGGGCCAGCTGCCGCGGGTTGCGAGTCGCTCGACCCAAGCGGAGAAGGTGGGATGCACTCAACTTGTGTATCGGCATCGTGGTGTGTCTCTACGTTGACATGGTTTCCTGCGGACTGTACGTGGGACTGCCTTCTCCTCCTTCCGAATCCGAGAGCAAACTCTTCCTCTTCTTCTTCTTCTTCTTCTTGGTCATCACCGTTGGAGTCTTGCTTTGCCTGCTTGGCTGTTTTATGGTTTAATGTTTCTGCGTCCGCTGTATTGGATGCATCCGCGGCTTCATTTACGTTTTTGTCGTTTCGATCATCTTCGTCATCATCGCCGTCGTGGTCGTCGTCGTCATCACCGTCGTCACCGTCGTCGTCGTCATCGTTTGATTTCTCGTTGCGTTCGTCCATATCATCACGTGTTGCAACGACACTTGATGCGTCGTTGCCGACGTCTTCATCAATTTCCGTGGTGCCGCGAAGTAAGACTTGTCGGCGACTTCCACGGCTCGATCTGCTTAGTTGACGAGCCAATTGGGCATGCTCGCCGGTTCGCAGCTTTAGCGCGGTGTTGATGCGCATCGGAACAAAACGTGAATACCTCGTGGACCAGCGAAGGGGCAAACGCTGGGCCTCTCCGTGGAAGCCTAGCCCACGACGACCCGTTTCGGCAAAGGGAGAGTTGTCTGGCTTGCGCAGCTCAAGTCGAAGAGCGCGTGAGGCCCTCGCCATCCAGAGAGGTGCGTTTCCATTGACTTCAGTAAATCGAAGCGACTTTGTCGGTGTCATGAAGAAGGATGTCTCTCGGATGGCCTGCTTCGCAACCGTGTCAAGCGCTCGCAAAAGGGAACTGGGGTCAAGCTTGCTCAAACGAGTAAAGTCCACAGCGCAATACTCAATGGCTTTGCTTGAGGGTAACATGGAGTTGAGGACTTCAATAGCGTGCTTGAAATCGCTGCCCACGATTGTCTCACGCTTGCGCTTTTCGGTCTGCTTGACCAAGTTGAGCACCAAGATGACGTCCCCGTAGCGACTGATGAGGTCCATGAAGTGCATTCGCGTCGGAGTGTACCATGTGTCGGAGCGATGACGCTTGATTGGGGGTTTGGGCATTGCAACGCTGGTTTCCTGAGACCAGTAGGTTGGAATGGACCCCCTCATTTGCACGTAGGCACTGATTCCACCTGGGTCCGTCGACAAGAGCATGTGGTCTTGCACAATCTGTTCGATCTCGACATCGTTGGCCGCATAGCCATCGTCGTTCACGCCACGCTTGAGATAACGGGTTCCTGCATAAAATCGGGAGCGCCGCGCGACCAGCGTGAGCGTGAGACTGCGCGAAAGAATGGAGCAGCGCTGTTGTTTAAAGGAACCGTGCACCAGGGTGATTGTCCATGGTGACAGGAAGACGGATCGTGAGCTGGTTTGCAGCGCGTCGAGCAAGGGTCGAGCCAGATACTCGTTCCAAATGAACATGTTGTCTTCGGCAATGGCCTTGGCCGCGCCAGGAGGCACCATCGATGGATCGCGTTCTCTTGCGCGCGAGGCAATTCGCGCGGCAACGTTCCGCTGCACCGACATGGACAGGTTATAAGTGTACGACCAATAAAAGGATTTCGAGAGATCGACGAGCTTGAAGAGCGACTTGAACTCGTCTTCCATGGCGCTGAGCGGATCCTGGGTCCCAGAAAAGATGGACCAGGCTGATTTGCGCGCTGGCGTGCCTGCGCTGGCGTCAACGGCGGCCTCGTCAAAGAGAGGCACGAGGTGCGAACCTTGCGCAGCGTAAATGACGTGCTCGTCGAGTTGACCGATCTCGGCTCGATTGGAGATGAGAACGAGATAAAAGCCCTTGACGAAGCGCACGACGCCGACGATGGCCACGGCGTCCACGACGCGATTCAGGGCGCCCGACCGTCGGCCCTTGCCCTCGGCGAGCCGCTTGAGCACGCTTTCCAGCTCGGCCGCGGTGTAGAGCCCAGGGTCTTCGTAGACGAAGTCTTTGAACTTGCGCGCCTCGGGCAGCATGCTGCGCGCCTTTTCGAAGCGCAGCAGCCGGTATCGCTCCGCGTCCCGTGCGGGCGGTTCATCGCGGCCTTCGAGTGAAGCTGCGAACTCGCGTCCTGCCGCGGTCAGCAGGCATTTCCCTACCACGTACACGAACTCCTTCGACTCGTACACGCGCACGTGGCTGATCTTGGCGCGCTGCAGGTCCATCCTGCCCCGCGCGGCCCGCGCGCGACCCCGGCCTTGTCGCAAAAGAAGTGGTGGGTCACTCACTCCTTTGGATTTTGGCAAAGCATACCGTGCTGTCCTCAGCTCACTATCGGCGAAGACGAGCAAGATTAGCCAGGTTGTGTTGTGCCCTTTGACAGCAAGAGAGTTTGGCGGGTCAGCTTCTCGTGCGTGGCGTGGCGTGGCGCCAGGCTTTTTTACTCGGCAACTTGGCGAGAGGGCTCCTCGGCGCAAGCTTGATTGAGCTCGAGCTGGCCCTTTCGTTGGAAAAATCGAATCATCCTGTTTTCTCACGCGCGTCTCAAGCAATAATGTATAACTAACCTTGATATCGTCAGTCAGGCATTCGCCACGAAGATGAGACAATTCGCGTGTGCTTTCGCTTCAGATGCTGTCATTCTTCGTCATTCTCGTTCAGCTTATTGCATCTTTGCGTTGCGTCGAGTACCGGCTATTTGAGACGATAGATGCCTGGAATCGCCAGGAATGATGAATGGAAGTCAAGTTGGAGCCGTTCTCGGGCTAAGCGCACCACAACAACAAGCAACCGCGTGCATGCTTGCTTGGTAAGTTGGCAATCCAGCAGCCAGCTCGTTATCCCCTCCCCCCTCCCCC